>CM019067.1:203788850-204161350 GCA_009667805.1 Leptobrachium leishanense | reverse complement strand
GAGAGGGAAGAGAGAGAGAGAGAGAGAGAGAGAAAAAAGGGGTGGGGGAGTAGGAGTGTAAATGGGAAGGGAAAATAAAGAGGAAAGATAAATCAATAAAGAGAAAGAAAAAGAGAAAGAGAAGGTTAAGAAGAGAGATCAAAAAAGCTGCGCAAAAGGAATAGACGCCAAGGGACAGAGAGTGGCATAAGTAATGAGTCAGTTGGTGTACCAAGGAATCAAATTCAGAAGAGACTGAAAGTCCCGCCTGAATATCCCCAGGGGAGAAACACAGAACCTCGCGGGGTTATGTTGTGGTCCGCAATTCAAGATGAAATAAAAATTAATTATAATTAAAATGTAATTTTACATCAATAACAATAACAACGAGGAGTTATAAACCGGCAGACTAAATAAGTAACCCAATGAGACTCGAACAGTCCCGCTATAAACAATAATAAGAATAGTAATTGAAATATGGAGGGGGAGAAATAATGAACAAACAGCTCCGTGGAAAGTGCCTAGAGTGAGGGGGGTATGAGGTCCCTTTGAAAATTTTCCGTAATTTGGTTCAAGTGGAGGAGGGGGGGTAATTGCACTAGGTTGAAATTAACAGAAAGATCTGGCTGTGGAGGGACTTGTTGAAAAGTAAATTGATCTCACCTGTCTAATATCAGTTTTCAATGAGGGGTCTCAAAAAAAAAAAAGAGAAAAAAAAAAAGGGGGGGAGAAGATGTGAATGTGGAACACTATCAGGTGCGAACAATGTTGTGTTCGTCATAAGTATTCAATAACGAAGTTAAACAAAGCAGATAACATTCACAATAGGTAGGATATTATGTTAAAACAATAGATATTAAACATTAGTTACGAATACCGTACTACGTGCTGTTGAGGAACGACAAGCCATTCTGAAATATTTTAAACATGGTTTCCCACCCATCAACAGGGTGGGAATAGCAAACATTTTGTGAATACATGGTATATCACGCGACGCATAAATGTCCAGATATTAGACTGAAAAATTAAAGGTAGGTATCCCTCCCTTCGTAGGGGAGGAAACGAAAACATTGGGTGAAAACATCATCTAGTAGGAAGCAAGCGTACGGCAAGTAAGTCGCCTGGTAAATATTATATAAGACTTCCCACCCATGTTTTAGGGCAGAATCAAAAACATTAAACAATAATATCACACATTGTGAGTTAAGTGGATGTTCATAATCCAGGGAAATATGTGATAAAAATAAAGAGAAAAAAAAGGGGGTAAGGGACATGAAGGGGAACACTAGTAGGTTGGATTACTGTCTCGTTCGTCCTAAGTACTCAAGAACGAATCTAAACATAGGGGAAAACATGGCATCCCACCTAACGCGAATGCATATTCAATAAACATTAAACATTAGCCATGAGTACCGCACCATGTGCGGTCGAGAAACAATTACAAACCGGCCTGAAAAAATCAAGTGCGGTTTCCTTCCCATTACCAGGGCGGGAAATAGCAAACATTAGGTGGATATATGGTATATCATGCAAAGCGCAAGTGTCCAAATATCAGACTAAAACATAAAATAGGTGTCTCACCCTGCGTGGGGGTAGAAACAAAAACATTGGGCAAAAACATCCTAGAATTTTTTTTTAAAAAAAAATAAAATAAAAAGAACAAGCTAATTCGTCCGTTAAATATTAAATAAGATGTCCCGTCCTTGGTTAGGACGGAATCAAAAACATTATAGAACAATAGCACACATTGTGAGTTAGGCGGATGTTCACAATCCAGGGAAGTATGTGAAGGAAAAATAAAGTAATAATAAAAAAATAATTAAAAAAAAAGAACCCCTGCATAGAAAACTCAGTCCCATGCTTGAGCTAACAAGATGACCTAGTATCTTTTATATTTTCTATATATATATAAAACACTCCCACCCTCCCCATCAAATCTTTCCCTCGTGTCTGGACGATCTCGTTCCGTGGAAAAATAGAATAAAGAAGTAAAATGAAAAGGGAAAAACAGGAGCATTCCTGGAGATCCCGTGCGAAAATAATTAATCTTTTGCGTTTCTGGATTCAGCAGCGTACACGCAGAGGATATATGTCGATCAGGGCCCTGGTCGACAGAGCCATCTTTGCCCCATGATCACAGTCTGAGGTGCGCAAGTAATGGTCTTGTGGGGTGCCATTATATAGAAAAGGTATTACAATGGAGGGGAAGTGGTTCCCTCGGCTCTTTAGTTTGCCTCCATCTCCGAGTGTTCTGAGCATTGTCTATGATGGCGGGATCTATGTCAATGCTGCAACGGGGCTTCCAGGCCTGTTTGCGGCCTAAAGTCAAAAGTCTCCCAGTTTGTGATCGCCATAGCTGGGAGGTCTAGGGATCTCAAAAAGTGCGGTATATCTTCGGGGGTATGGATAACCAGGTGCTTGTTATGTCGCACCGTCAGTGACAGTGGGAACCCCCAGCGATATTGAATCTGCTCCTGCTGGAGCGCTTGTGTGACTGGGCGTAACGGTCTCCGTGCTTGAATGCTTGAAGGGTAGATGGGGACAAATCATTAAAGATACCAACTTGTGCCCCAAGATACTCCCACGTGCGTTGAGAGCAAGCGGCTAGGTAGATGCGCTCCTTTAAAATAAACGATGTGACAAAGCATATTATGTCCCTCGGCGGTGCCTCAGGGGATTCTGGAGGGGGGCGAAGGGCGCGGTGTGCTCGGGCCAGGTCCTCGGGGTTTACTTCACGGGAGCCAAGCAAGAAATTAAACAGCCCTACCAGGTATATGCGAAGTATTTTTCGTTGCATTGCGAGGCTGCTCCTATATCCGGCAGTGAGTACTCCGATCCGGTGGGAGATAACACCATCTTGGGTGATTGTGAGCGGGAGGGTGAAGCTTCTCTCGGGCGAAAAATTCCTCCAGGCGTGCGGTTCTCGGCTGGGATCGTGCCCTCGGGTAGCTGCAGTGGAATTGCACCTTTTCCCCTTTCTCATAACGGGCATTTGTTGCATAAAGTGCATGGGTTACTGAAGTCAGCACAGAGCTCCTCTAGTGTGCGACCATCTTGTCTTGTAGCCAAACCACCCCCCCCGCCATTGGTTTTTAATATGTTTCCCCCGGCCTTCGAGTGTGTGTGGCAGCCGTTTGTCAGGCTGGGGGGGGGAGTTGAAGCAGGGCGGCACTCAATCCGTCCCTGTGTGACTGGCAGGGGGGAGACATTTGGACGGCTGCCTCCCTCCATCCCAGTCACAGGCGTGTGCACGGGGTGTGCCTGGGCACACCGTAATGCGAGCCTGCAGCACACTCTGGGTCCTGGTTGGCTCCATCCCATGGATAGCCGCCGGGACCCTTTACCTCTGCCAGGCTGGCGGCAGCCTCTGCATCCCTGGTGGTCCGGGTGGTTGTGGGGTGCTGAAACTGCGATCTGTGCTTAGCACACAGACCGCAAAGAAGTCCCACACTGACTGGACACGAGCACCGCCAGCGATCAATTATGACCTATCAGTGTTACCTGACGCAGGCGCTCACTGACTGTCAGAGAAGGCCGGCAGTCAGGTGACAGGCCAGACTCATCAGCGATCGCCGTCGGCGCTTGTGTCCGGTCAGTGTGGTTACATGCACTGTGGTCTGTACGCTAACCACAGATCACAGTTGCAGCACCCCACAACCACCCGGACCACCAGGGATGCAGACGCTGCCGCCTGTGAGTTTTATTACTGTGGATTCTGTGATACATTGACACACACCACACATTCCTGGGAGTTTTATTACTGTGCATTCTGTGTGCGCTTCTATTCACTGCCGCTAATAAGTGGCTACTAAGTGCAAAACTAACAATGATATTGCATACATACAAAGAACAGCATCACCCTTGTGTTGGAAATATTATTATACTCGATATGCCAATTTTGACGGAATGGCCGCTTCAATGTTTATTTGCATTTATTTTTTCTTGAATTTCATTGCTCAAGAGCTTGCAATCTAAACTTTAGTCTGCTTCACCCCCCTGTAAGTAATGGATTCCTTGGTCTTCACCTGCTTCCATCAACCCACACCTCCCCCAGCAACAAGTCACTCAGATGATCATTATCTGACTCCTAAGCCATTGTGCCAAGGCTGGACGTGTGTGGGGAGGGAGAGGCTTTGGGAGGATCTGGTATAGAGTAATGTAGGGGGTGTGGTTTTTACGTTTGAATGTGTCTGTACCTGAAAACCTGTAAATAAAGCATTCTGCATTTGGTGTGCAAGCATCACAGTCTATGTGTCGTCTACTCTGTGTGGATACGTGCACCTTCTTGTACAGTGGAAAGGCGCACTCAGACAGAGGGTACCGAGCACGGGGGTACCACGATCCGTAACACCAATTATTAATGGACATCAAAATATATTTAATCCAATACCATATGGACAAATCTCTTATTATGCAAAACCTAAAAAGGATAAAAAAAAGGTACTTACGTGATTGTATCGATCATATCAAGACCCATCTCTACACAGCAGTGAGCATGATCTGTTTTAGGCTGAGTTAATCCTGATACACAATAGTAACAGTCTCCCAAAATTTTTATTCTCCTGCAGTGGTTTTCCTGCAAAAGCAACTGTGTATTTTATTAATGCCTTATTTGAATGCCCTGTATTTAAAAGTATTAATACATTCTATGTATCCCTTATAGTAGCACAACT
This sequence comes from Leptobrachium leishanense, assembly GCA_009667805.1. Taxonomy (NCBI): domain Eukaryota; kingdom Metazoa; phylum Chordata; class Amphibia; order Anura; family Megophryidae; genus Leptobrachium; species Leptobrachium leishanense. The sequence continues at coordinate 204,156,698 of CM019067.1, read as the reverse complement.
TTCGTAAATACACTTGAATAAAACGAGCATTACAGATTTACTGTAATTTTCAAATATCTAGTATAAGAAAATAAAGCTTTACTATTAGATTCATTTATTTGTTCTCATTAAAGTGACCAAGTGCACTTTATCTGCGATATCCTATCAAGGTATGGATATTGTATTGGTTGCAAAGATCAATGTGATATCTCATCCATGGATGAGAAATCAGTTTGCACGCACCCCAAACCAGCGACGAGGGGCACCATGTTTTGCACTCCATGGGTGACGCTAACTGGGGGGTCATTATGCAGTGTTGCCATACAAGCCTTTAGATCACTGAAGTGGTGAACTGCTCCTTTTCACCCAGTGGATTGCCATACAGACAGTTCAAGATGACTACTAGAAGTCCGTTCACATCTGAATATCTCTAAATCCACATTAGCCAGAAATAATTTAGAAAGATAGTTAGCAAAAGTTCCAAAAAAAAAAGACAAAACAGGAAGGGCACTATTACATTCTTCGCGCAAAAAGGTGCTTGTGCGCAGAAACGCATTAACGCGAGGGGCAAAACCCTTTGCGCAGAACGTCGTATAACAACGTCCGTGCAAAATACGCGTGCTAACTTTTAACGCGAATGGACCTGCACGAGCATAATGAACTGTGCGCGTCCTATACTTAATGTTGTGAGCGCAAATGCGTTTTAGATCACTGAAGTGGTGAACTGCTCCTTTTCACCCAGTGGATTGCCATACAGACAGTTCAAGATGACTACTAGAAGTCCGTTCACATCTGAATATCTCTAAATCCACATTAGCCAGAAATAATTTAGAAAGATAGTTAGCAAAAGTTCCAAAAAAAAAAGACAAAACAGGAAGGGCACTATTACATTCTTCGCGCAAAAATGTGCTTGTGCGCAGAAACGCATTAACGCGAGGGGCAAAACCCTTTGCGCAGAACGTCGTATAACAACGTCCGTGCAAAATACGCGTGCTAACTTTTAACGCGAATGGACCTGCACGAGCATAATGAACTGTGCGCGTCCTATACTTAATGTTGTGAGCGCAAATGCGTTTTGCGCTGGTGCGAGCATGGTATTACAATCTTAGCACAAAATTTTTAACGGACAACGTTTGCACGCATAATTTTAACGTCTTTGAAAACCTAGTGGTAACGGCAAATTGTAACAACCTGACCGTACCAAACTGCGGATTCACAACAGAGAACATCGATGCGCATGTTTTTTTTACTAGATCAAAAACAACCTTGTCTTCCGTCAAAACGTACATCTGTTGTGCGCAGTCAGCACAAAAATGACGGACTCGCATCAAAAATGCCTGAATCCCCCCTCCCCGTGTCACCTGAATCCCCGCTTCGCCTGAATCCCCCGCTCCCTGCTTTTCCTGAATCCCCCCTCCCTGTGTCACCTGAATCCCCCCTCTTGTGGCTGGGGGTACAATGATGTTGCTGTCAGATGGATGTGGAGACCCCGGTGATCCCCGGTGCGTCTCTCGCCGGTATCTTACCCTTGCAGCGCTGCCACCGCACTCGCTGTGGATCACAGGTGGAGCTGCCGACAGGTTTCTCCAGCAGTGAAATGGTTAAATCTGTGCTGTTTCGGCTATGATATGGCATGAATCATGTTAATGGTTCTCCGGCAGTGAAATGGTTAAATGGCTCCAGTGTAAGGGATTTTATATCCAAAATTATAAGTAATTGAAATCTTCAATTCATTGCTTGCCTTTTCCCCAATTGTCCTCAGGCCATCTGTCCCAACCCCCACCCCCCTTGTGCCTGTTAAATCCTGCTCTGCTATATGGGAGACCCCACCTGGCAATACCCTGAGGCAAATTCCTTATAACCGGTTTCTCTGTGACATTGTGTACATGCGGCAGTCTCTGATTGGTTATCACATCAGCTCCTCCATTTTGTATGTAAAGGCATATATACTCACACAGGAGACTGTTGATGAATACAATTTCAGTTTGAAGGACATGGCAAGTTGTGTCTGTGTCTCACTTTGCACAAACGCTTGCTCATCAATGCCTGGGTACAGCAAATTCTGACCGGTAACAGAAATGGGGGGACACGCAGAGAATGGAGATGGGAAAGGAGAGCCGTTCAGACCTAACAGAATGGTGTCTGTCTAAGTGGAATTACATGCTCAGGTAAGTATTTTGTGATCTATTACCTGTATATTGTGATCCTGAACTCTATGCCTCCAAAAAAATTAAATATCTTTCTCTATCTAGTTTTAATTCTAGAAAAACTTTCTTCTCTCTTTTTTTCCTTTTCGGTCTTGCAATTACGCATTTTCTTTGCGCCAAACGATAACGAGGACCTTTTTCCACCTGATTAATTCCTTTTCAAGGCAAAGACTATAAATACACTGTTATTTGTTAATGGATTATACACCTACTGAGGAAGCGATTGTAATCACGAAACGCATCTAGGTGCGTACTACCTATTTATTTTAATAAATTTATTTGCAAAACTTGCAAAATTTTCATTTTATTTGCCTTGCAGAGGATCCTGTCGGGAGATTAGGAGATCCGGTGCTCCGTTGAAAGTCACCGGTTGTTGATTACATCAAGAGTCTGATTTAGACACCCAAAAATGTGAGTTTACTCCCTCTTATCATTTTTTTTCCGATCAGTGCAAACCACATTGCTGCGCTATGTTTTATTTAAGGGGTATATCTACACTTAAAGATTTTAAGAGGAAAAAAAAAGACAGAGATAGTACTATCACCGTTGGAGGAAGTGCTGACTGCCACATTTTCTTCTCTATTCTACTACGCCAATGGTTTTGGATATACCATCAAATGGCGAGAGACAGCGGCTGATCCACTTTTAAAAAAAGCTTTTCTAAAGATTAATTGACATTTTGTTGATTCTTTATTCGTATATATGCATATATTTTCAATTTTGAACTTATATACTAACGTTTTTCTACCTATATAACAACATTCTTTCTGCATGCTGTGAGGCTGGTTTACGTTCCATCGCTAGGTGGTGCCATACGATTCAGTATTTTCTTTTGAGGAAAAACTGTGCCCGCAGTTTTCCCCCTTGCGCCCGCGTTTAACGCTGGATTAAAATGCAGGCACAAAAAATTAAAACAAGTTTTAAATAAAGGTCTAAAATTTGTCCCTTCTAACAAACTTGACAAATTCGGAATGTATGTTGATATCCAGAAATTCAAACGTAATTTGTGTCTTAAAAAATTCTTTATGAAAGATCCCGTTACTCAACAATCCATATCAAAAGATGGATACATACCGATCTAAAGAATAAGTCACACTTTTATCCGAGACATCTCATTTCCAAAGTAATAACTACGTTCGAAAATATGGTCTTGAATGATTTAGAAAAAATTAAACCTACTAAAAGATTTAATCTTACCAAAGCCGAAAGGGAAGCCTTACAAGAACTTGCAAATGATAATGACATAATTATCAAACCTGCAGATAAGGGGGGAGGCATTGTACTCCTCAATAGAGAAGACTATTTGAAAGAATCTGCAAGAATTTTGAATGATCTATCCACATATGTTATCTTACCTGGGAATCCAACTGTAACTATTAAAGATAAATTTGACTTCTATATTAAAAAAGGAGAAGAAGCAGGTATTCTTAGTAAAAAAGAAGCCGATTTCCTTACAGTTGAACATCCAAGAATCCCTGTGTTTTATTATCTCCCAAAGATACATAAAAAGGCCTCTCAACCTCCAGGCAGACCGATCATGTCGGGTATAGACTTCATTTCTAGCAGAACCTCCCACTATCTAGATTGCTTACTCCAACCTTACCTACAGTAAAAGAAATTCCTTCTTATTTGAAGGATACAGGAGATTTTATTAGAGCACTCCAAATGATAGAATGGAAAAAAGGTTTGCTGCTGGTTACTTGTGACGTTAGATCCTTGGATACATGCATCCCGCACGATAAGGGATGCCAAGCTGTAGAAAATGTGTTGTTAGAGGGTAATACGAATAAAGAACAGATAGCTTTTATTCTAGAGGGTCTTAACCGTATTTTAAAGAATAATTATTTTTGGCATATGGACAGTTTTTATTTGCAAACAACGGGAACTACTATGGGCAGTAAAGTAGCACCTAGTTATGCTAATCTTTTCATGTCACAATGGGAAAAGTTATTGATAGAAAGCAATCATAAACGGAAAGGCAATATTCAACTATACAAAAGATACATAGACGATTTGTTTTTTCTTTGGCAAGGCAACAGAGGTGATCTACTCTCGTTCATAGAGTAGCTTAACTCTATTGATTGGGGAATTCAATTAGAACATCAATTTAGTGACTCTGAGGTCAATTTCTTAGATTTCAAAATTTATATTAGAAGATTCATGCATAAAGAGCAAAACGTTCTTCAAGACTGTTGGTGTTAATAGTTACATCGAAAAAACTAGTTGCCATTTCTGGAGATGGTTAAAAGACGTCCCGAAGGGCCAATTTCTTAGAATTAAAAGAAACTGTACCAAAGATCTTGATTATTTAGAACAATCAAAAAGACTACAGACATAATTTCAGGAGAAGGGCTATCACCCTGCAAAAATAGAAAAAGCAAGACAATCAGTCTTAAAAATGAAACGAACCGACATTCTCAATCCTAAATAAACGAAGAAAGCAGTTGTCCAGAAAATCCTTTTTATCTGTCACTATACGGAGGAACATCGGCACATCAAACTGATTTTTAAAACATACTGGCCCATCCTATTAAAAGATGGAGACCTTAAAGAAGTTCTTGGACTAAAAATATTAAAACCATCTGATAAAACGCCATTTGAAAAACACGACCCATGCAAATTCCTTCAATTTGGCTAAGGGCTTTTATGGTTGTGGCAATTGTCTTAGCTGCCGAACCACTCGCAGCAAAAAAAGACATATAAAAGAGTTTCAAGACATGACTGGGAGGAACACCTATAAAATCCAGGAGTTTATGACCTGTTTTTCAAAGAACATTGTATATCTTCTCATTTGCCCATGTGGGAAATTCTATATAGGACGCACAATAAGGAGCCTCAACGTCCGAATAAGAGAACATCTCAATATTAAAAAAGGCATAGACACACACTCAGTCCCCGTTCATTATAGGGAGGTCCATAATAAAGACCCTGGAGGAACTCAATTTCTGGCCATACAGCAAGTGAATAGAGACTGGAGAGGGGGAGATTTTTTACAGAAAATTAATAAAACAGAGATGGAATGGATTTATAATTTGAAGACACTAATTCCAGGTGGTCGCAATCAAAATTTTGAACTCTGTCACTTTTTATGAAATCCCTTATGCATATACATATTCTTTAGATATATATTTTTTTTATAGATATATTAAGCTTTTTATAAAGTTCTTATCACTTTTATCCTATCAATATGCAGTTTCTCAAATAGGGTTTTTTTCCTACGTAATTCTAAAGATTATTAGATAATTCCACTAATTTCTACAGGAACTACCACATGAGAGCCATTTAGAACGGCATTAACAATATAAACTATTTTAAGTAAGTTAATCAATTAGAGCTATTCATGCCATTTCACATTTAACTCACACTCAGGCTTCTATTAGATACACATTCACGATAACAATCTAAAACAAATAAAAAAAACAAATAAAATAATATACATTTTTTCCCTCTTTGCACAATATATTAAGAATGGTTACTTAATAAAATTGGCATCATCGTATGTTGTTTATTATACTCACTGATTAATTAAATTTTTTGCCCAAACGGCACATTCTAGATCACTATTTATACATACAATATGCTACATGATTAAGGATATAACTCCAATAATTATGGAGTTATTTTCATTAATTTTCACAGGCACCATCACATTAGAGCCATTTAGAACGGCAGCAATTTTTAATAAATTTTTAATAAATACAAATGGTTTCCAATTATTTCACGTAAGTTAATCAATTATAGTCACTCATATTCGTACTTCAATAGGTTTCAATTATATACACATTTTATCATTCCGAAGACATTTGTTGTTCTGACGAGCATCGGTATTTTCATATAAAAAATATATAAAATATATATTTTCCCTCCCTGAATAAGATATTAGAAATGATTAGAACATCGTCATTTTCATATAAAAAATAAATAAAACATACTTTTTTCCCTCCCTGAATAATATATTAGAAATGATTATATCATTAACTAAAATCGACACAGTTTTTCCTCCCTTGCGCCCGCGTTTTAACGCTAGGATTGTAATGTGGCTCAAGTAGTGGTAAATGTTTGAGCAACAAGTAGTGGGAAATGTTTGAGCAACAAGCAGTGGGAAATGTTTATAAATCCCATAGGCTTCAATGTTAAAAATATTCACGTTTTAATTCAATATCTAATAAACTGTTCATTATTATATTCTGCCGTAAAGAGTCTTTATGTTTAGATTTTTTTTAGGATCTTTTAAGCATTTTTTGGAAAAAAAAATCTTGAAATTTCCGCAAACGTCCGGAAAAGTTTGAAGTTCACGAACAGCCGATGTTTCAATCGAACTTCGAACCGATTCCAACTGGCAGCCCATCCCCACCAAGGACTGGTACATGGGGGTGGTTCTCATACAAGCCAGGTAACAATGGAGACTGAAAAATCAACCAAGTAGTGAATCGCCAGGAGACACTCCGCACTGAGGGAAGCAAACTCCATGACAGGGCGATGAGCCTGATCGCGCGGTCTGTATTTAAACCCAGTGGGCGCGTGTCATCATGCCACGCCCCACCTCCTGACCAGTCTGAGAGCTCCGGGAAGCCGGAACAACTCCTGGCACCCGGCTTGTCGATGGCACCGCCTGGTGCCGGGGCCCCCTCTGAGCCCCAGATGTGACAAATACGCTCATACACACCACACATTACTGTGAGTTTTATTGCTGTGGAACTATGTTATGTCCTTTTTTGTTTTGGAAGGGGGCAAAAAACTGTTACGGCTTGAGGAAGTTTACGGGGGGCCCCATCGAGAGGTTCAGTAAGGGGTCCCATAATTTCTGATGGCTGCCCTGTATGCATCCGGTACACAGGTCAGTGCACCCAAATATTGGGCCTTAGGTGCTAGCTAGGGCCTTCACATCGTAACCCCTCTGATGTATTGTGGATGTGGAGGAGTGCCGGGTTGGACCCTGCGGTCAAATATTGAAATGATATGCACCTGTCACATTCAAGTGCAGAAAAATTGTGTCTTAGTCGGTGCTGCACAACACCAAGAATCTAACAGGGCTATTCAAAGAGATCCGATATGTGGCCGAAAGGTAACCAAACAGTGAAATTCAGCATACGGTTACCTTTCCTGGCCATTCGGCTATTCAGAGAGCAGGCAGTTTGCCAAATGTTGAATTGCCTGCAGATACGGTGCCTGGTCGGTGCCTGTTCGAGGGCAGTGAAATCCCCATAGAGAAGCAATGCTTCGTCTATTCAGAGAACAAAAACCAGCAGTGAAAAGTTGCCAAAATGCCCTGCTGTTCGGTGGTTTCATTCGGCAGGTTTATTCAGGCGAATCCCATAGGCTTCAATGTTAAAAATATTGCCGTTTTAATTTAATATCTAACAAACCATTTATTATTAGATTCTACAGTAAAGAGTCTTTATTTTTAGATTTTTTAGGATCTTTTAATAATTTTTTGGAATTTTGAAAATTTTTATTTTTCGCAAACTTTCTGTAAACATTGCAAAAGGTTCGAAGTTCGCGAACTTTCGAACAGCCGATGTTTGAATCGAACTTCGAACCAGCAGCCCATCCCTATTTCTATCACCCAATTTGATGAAAGTTTAAATCCACGTATTCTAATAGCACCAGTATTCTGTTCACTATACCTATAGAGGTTTGTGTGCTTGCAGAAGTTATTGGTCTTCAATTCCCTATTTCCGTAACCTTTGCGGTAGGTGGTCATTACTCACTAGCTTCTTCTGTAGAGCGGCACACAAATACAAAATCTTCCATATAAAGCATAAATCAAAATAGGCGCAATTTATTTACACTCAGCCTCTTAGTCCTGTAAAGGATTACCCTGAAGAACCTGAGTGACCACAAAATCCTTAAGAAATTTTGACTGTCCCGTGAGGCCATCCTGGCTTTATACAAGCACATAAGTCGGGATCTGGAGCCGCTGAGTGGAAGGGATCATTTTATTCCCAGACTGGTGAAGTTGTTAGCAGTCTTGTACCATTTTGCCAAACACTCCTTACAGTCAGATTACAGTCAGATTCTGGGGAGGAGGTAGGGATTAGTCTACCGTCCGTTTCAAGGTGCCTTACGCAAGTGGTTAGGGCCCTCACCTCATGGACCAAGGAATTCATCCATTTCCCTACTGATCGGGCCTTGTCGAAGGATACCTTGACTTTTTTCAAATAGCAGGTTTTCCCAAAGGTCCTTGGGGTGGTTGACTGCACTCATGTTCCGCTGCGTCGGCTCACATCCAACGAGGAACTATACAGGAATAGAAAGCAATGCCATTCCTTGAATGTCCAAGATGTTTGTGACGCTGATGTATTGCCTAATCAGCAATTAATACATATTTTAACCAACAGGACATGAGACCGATCGGTGAAAGAAAAGGGGAAAACTTTATTAAACAGTTAGTGAAAAAAAAAAATATATATATATATATATATATAAACAGCATATGGTTGCACTCAACCTCAAAACTAAGCGGGTGCTTCTAAGACATTAAATACAAAACACCAAGAAAGAGCACTCCAGATCATTGTCCACCTTCTTCTATAATTTTCTGTAGCAAAAAAAAAAGCAGTTTTAAAAATGTTCAAAAAATCTGACTGAGGTAATAAATAATGGGGATTCAGTTCACAATGTACTGTATGATCATTGGCGACTGTGACAGACTTAAGCAAATTATGATCATACTTTGTGAACTGAATCCCCATCATTTATTACCTCAGTCAGGTTTTTTGAACATTTTTAAATCTGTGCTTTTGTTTGCTACAGAAAATGATGGAAGAAGGTGGTCAATGATATGGAGTGCTCTTTCTTGGTGTTTATATATATATATATTTTATTTATTTTTTTCAGTTAAATATTAGGCAAATACATAAACACCCCACCAAGGACATTCTTAAAACCAACACACATGTAGATCTAGATCAATTCATCAGCTACTCAATCATTGCAGATGTGTCAATTAATCAATTTAGGTATCAACCTGAAACATCACGTTAATCAAAACAAGTTCTGATCAACAAATTACTGCAGGACAGGGGCGGACTGACCCATAGGGCACTTGGGCACCACCCGAGGGCCCGGATGGGGGTGCCCAGATTGGCCCTGCAGTCCAGGAAGGGGTCAGGCACAGGGTCTCCTGTTTGATCAGCAGCGTGTAGGATCAAACTCCCACATGCTGCTCCGGAAGTAAAGGCCCTGCCGGGGAGAAGAGGAGGAATATGAGGCTGATAGCCCAGCAGCTCATGTGGGAACATCTGGCCCGCCCCTTCCCCCTCCACAGCTATCTGAAGCAGAGTCTCCCCTACTGTGCTGGAAGTGTCCAGCAGGTGCAGGGAGAGGGAGTGGAGAGAGATCAGCCAGGACCCAGGAGAAAGTCATGAAATGATTCCAGCAACCACAATGGTTTGTGTGAAGAGAGCAGGGGTTGGTGTGTGTGAGAGAGCAGGGGTTGGTGTGTGTGAGAGAGCAGGGGTTGGTGTGTGTGAGAGAGCAGGGGTTGGTGTGTGTGAGAGAGCAGGGGTTGGTGTGTGTGAGAGAGCAGGGGTTGGTGTGCGTGAGAGCAGGGGGTGGTGTGCGTGAGAGCAGGGGGTGGTGTGCGTGAGAGCAGGGGGTGGTGTGCATGAGAGCAGGGGGTGGTGTGCATGAGAGCAGGGGGTGGTGTGTGTTTGTGAGAGAGCAGGGGGTGGTGTGTGTGAGAGAGAACAGGAGTTGGAGTGTGTGTGAGAGCAGGGGTTGGTGTGTTTGTGTGAGCAGAGGGTGGTGTGTGTGAGCAGGGGTTGATGTGTCTGTGTGAGCAGGGGCTGGTTTGTGCATGAGAGCAGAGTTTGGTGTGTGAGTAAGAGCAGGGGGTGGTGTGTGTGAGAGCAGGTTGTGTGTGGATGTGAGAGCAGGGGATAGTGTTTGTGTGTGTGAGAGCAGGGGTGGTGTGTTTGTGTAAGCAAGTGTTGGTGTGTGTGAGCAGGGGGATGGTGTGTATGTGTGTGTTAACAGGGGTGGTTAGTGAGTGAGTGAGTGTGAGTGTGAGTGTGTGTGTGTGTGAGCAGGGGTGGTGTGTGTGTATATGTGCTGGGGGGGCTGATATGGGCTGGAGGAGGAATGAAATTAACGGGGAGAAATTTACTGTGAGTTTTATTGCAGTGGAGCTCTGTGATACACTCATACAAACCACACATTACTGTGAGTTTTAATGCTGTGGAGTTCTGTAATGTGCAGTGTGTACAATGTATCAGTAATGTACAGTATCTTATAAACCTGAAAAGTGATTGGCAGTTTCGCACATTTGCAACACAAGGACCTTCTGTGCCGTGGCGCAGCCTTAGCTTCAATGAGTGGGAAATGGCTGCTGCAGCAGAGCGGTCGCCATCTAGAAGTCTGGAGGGGGCACAATGGAATCCAATTCGCTGTTGGGCCAGAGTGGAGTTTCTTTTAGTGTTCTGGATAATACAAGACGTCTTGGGATTTCATTAATAGGTTTATTAACAACTAAGCATACAGGCGCTCTATAACTGCAACTGGCTGCGTCGTTTCTCAGTTCTCAACTGGGAGACAAAATGGATGACCAACTGTCAATAGCCAACTGCCAAAAGAGCACCCAACTTCCCCCCCATTGGCAGCCAGCACACCACACCTCCCTTTTCTTAAAAAACCCCCATAAAAATACAAAAAGAAAACCAAAAATCTCCAGTACAAGTCTATGTATCTTCCAGACCCTCCTGACTTCTGTTCTGGCGTCTGTGCTTTCCTTTCCCATAGCATCTGTGGTTCTGCATGCTTTTACTCCTCCATTGCGAATCCCTCAATGGGTCTGGAGCTTGCCAGCCTTCTGGAGGATGCCGGACTCTTTGATTCCGTCCTAAACTAACATTGCCAAACAGATCATGTGAAGTGGAATCTGCTTTATTGAGATGACCACCATCTATTTCTTCCCTAGGAGGAGCACAATCCTCTTCTTGTGAAAATAAGTCTTCATTATCATGCCCGACCCCTATCCATATATCCATGTCCTTGGACTCTTCAGCCTGGTCATTCAGTTGTTTGTCCAAAACCTGTCTGGGCCGTAGCTGGGCTGAATGTTTTTTGGTGTGCAGACCATTGGCCATGCTAACCTCATAGGTGATAAATCCCAAAACCTTGAAAATCACTGCCGGAGACCAACGGTTTGGTCCTCTATACATCCGTATCCAGACTGTATCCCCTATATTGCATGTGCGTGAAGTCTTTCTGTGCTTCATCTTTTCCTGCAGTTTCTGTGCATGACTTCGTTCCTGTGAGATATCCGTTTGACCTTCCTTGTCCGGTTGTAATAAGTCTAACTTTGTCCTGAGTGGTTTGCTAAACATCAAAACTGCTGGTAGCTGGCCGGTGGTTGGGTGAGTTGTGTACTGCAACAAGAATTGTTGGAGTTGTTGAGGGAAGTTTTCACGGTTTGTCACAGTACTCCTTAAAAATCCTTTTAGAGTCTGGACAAATCTTTCAAATAGACCATTGGTAGCCGAATGATAAGGAGCTGTACAGAGATGTTGGATACTATGAAACTCTGAGATTTGAGCTAATAACTGTGGCCCATTATCAGATACTAGTATCTTAGGCAATGCGAATGTCGCAAACAGCTTCTCTATGGCATCAATGGTGACATCAGTTGTAGTCTGAGGAAGTAAAATATCACTTCAGGCCACTTAGAACAGGAGCCAGATGAAAAAGTTAGGAGCCAGGTTTTTTTCAGACTAAGGCCGGTGTCAAATGAGCGCACTAGATGCGCACGTACTGATGTGCCTACCTGCATTTGTTGCAGCGATGTGACGCTGAATCGGGGCTGGTCACTAGGGATGAACCGAACACCCGAGTTCGGTTCGCATTCGAACTCAGACTTTTCAAAAGTTCGAATTTGAACTCGATACAAGTCAATGAGACTCAAAATTAGATTTTTAGAGTGCCCTCCAAGAGCACATATATGCAGGATATTTGCCATAAAAGGTGTATGGGGGTCCGGGTAGCGCCCTGGGGGACAGGAAACAAGGACAGAAAGTAAAAAAAAAAAGTTTTTAAAAGTTTTCCATGAAATAAGGGTTAAAAATAAAAACAAAAAATTCCTTCAAATATCGTGCCTAGGAGGTCCCCATAACCTGCCCGTGAAGTGGCGGATTTCTAGGATATATAGAAACATTTAAAAACAATGTCCGGGTCCGGGTAGTGCCCTGGGGGACAGGAAACAAGGACAAAAAGTTTTAAAAAATACGTTTTTAACCCCTTCACTGCTGACAACATGTGGGACACGTCCTCAGTTACTCCCGCTGTATGCTGAGGAGGATGTGTCCCACACGTCATCAGCTTTGCGGGACCCCCGGCGGAGATACTCACCTCTCTGTCCGGGGTCCTGCGGTGTTCTGACTTCAGCGTCCTTAGACGCTGAAATCAAGCTCCTCCCGACATAAATGACATCATCGCACCATGCGCAATGGCGTCATTTCCAGGTGGCCCCCCGGCAATGCCTGGAGATCACCTGGAAGGGAGGGGGGGATCCGTTCGGATCCCTCTCCCTCCCAATCGGGAGGTCCCACAAAAAAAAGCCAGGCTCCGCTTAAAAGGGGAGAGTCTCCCTTTTAAGTGGTGCCTGGCTTTAACCCCTTGGGCACCGGGTCGCACTTCGGTACCTTGCAGCACCAAAGTGTGGCCTACCTCCGGTGGGGGCCGCCATCTTGGATGGCGGCTCCACCCCCGGGTCCCCCTCACTGCCTGATGCCCTCAGGCATAGCGTGATGACATCTGATAGCCGGGGAACCCCTAGCTGCCCGGAATCCCCTGGTGGAGATAGGGGGTTCATTTTAGGGTTCACAGAGATGCTGTGAGGCTGTGTATAGAGATGCTGTGAGGCTGTGTATAGAGATGCTGATGGGGTTGTGTAAAGAGATGCTGATGGGGTTGTGTAAAGAGATGCTGTGAGGTTGTGTATAGAGATGCTGTGAGTTGTGTATAGAGATGCTGATGGGGTTGTGTATAGAGATGCTGTGAGTTTGTGTATAGAGATGCTGTGAGGCTGTGTATAGAGATGCTGATGGGGTTGTGTATATAGATGCTGTGAGGCTGTGTATAGAGATGCTGTGAGGTTGTGTATAGAGATGCTGTGAGGCTGTGTATAGAGATGCTGTGAGCTGTGTTATAGAGATGCTGTGAGGCTGTGTATAGAGATGCTGTGTATAGAGATGCTGTGTATAGAGATGCTGTGTATAGAGATGCTGTGAGGTTGTGTATAGATATGCTGTGAGGTTGTGTATAGAGATGCTGATGGGGTTGTGTATATAGATGCTGTGAGGCTGTGTATAGAGATGCTGTGAGGCTGTGTATAGAGATGCTGTGAGGCTGTGTATAGAGATGCTGTGTATAGAGATGCTGATTGGGTTGTGTATAGAGATGCTGTGAGGTTGTGTATAGAGATGCTGTGAGCTGGGGTTGTGTATAGAGATGCTGATGGGCGTTGGTGTTTATAGAGATGCTGTTTGTGTATAGAGATGCTGATGGGGTTGTGTATAGAGATGCTGTGAGGCTGTGTATAGAGATGCTGATGGGTTGTGTATAGAGATGCTGTGGGTTGTGTATAGAGATGCTGTGAGGTTGTGTATAGAGATGCTGTGAGGTTGTGTATAGAGATGCTGTGAGGTTGTGTATAGAGATGCTGTGAGGTTGTGTATAGAGATGCTGTGTATAGAGATGCTGTTTGTATATAGAGATGCTGATGGGGTTGTGTACAGCGATGCTGTGAGGCTTTGTATAGAGCTGCTGATGGGGTTGTGTATAGAGATGCTGTGAGGCTGTGTATAGATATGCTGATGAGGTTGTGTATAGATATGCTGATGGGGTTGTGTATAGAGATGCTGTGAGGCTGTGTTTAGAGATGCTGATGGGGTTGTGTATAGAGATGCTGTGTATAGAGATGCTGATGGGGCTGTGTATAGAGATGCCTTGCGGCGCCGAAGTGTGGCCTAGCTCCCGATATCTCCAGAACCGTGGCAGCTAGGGGGTCATGGAGGGTGTCAATCGAAAGGCCTGAGCATGGCCTTTCGAATGATATCCAACATGACCAGGTATAAAGTAAAAAAAATAAGTATTTTTTTGTGTGTGTGTTTTTTTTTAATGCAGCAATATTGTTTAAATTTCAATTACAATGTAAACAATGATGCTGCACTAACGATTTTTTTCTATGGGGTGCGTTTGCTAAAAATCATGTAATTCCCCCCACAAAATGTAACAAGTCCCCATTTCTAATTTTTGTACAAGCGCACCCCATAGAAAACATAACCGCAAACGCTCATGTGCTAAAATGTGAAAATAAACACTTTACACACTGCAGGTGATTAAAATTTTTTTTTTGCATTTTTTGTCATAATATACAGGCAGGACATGACGTATACATATAAAAATGATATATTATGAATCTGCGGAGTCTCCCGGAAAGAACAATATCTAATATGTCTGGGTCATTTAATAAAATGTGGCTTCAAATCGCGTTTAAACATGAGTGAAAACGGTAAAAATTAGCTGAGCACACAGCAATGAAATGCAGGGTTAAGGGGTTAAACAGCATATCAGAGTAACATTTAGTAGAGAAATGAACACTTCTCAGAAGCACAGGTGTTGTTCCATACATGTTCAGGTGTAAGGGCAGAGGCTATGACCCCTATGTAGTGTTGTGCGTATGGAACCCAATGGCAAGCCGAAAAAGGAGACCAGGAGATGTATGATCAGTTGAGCATTTACTGGATGGAACAAAATATAAGTCCAGAACAAAAGATAACGCAAAGACTTCTTTGACAAGAGTAAAGTCCAGAACGAAGGATTGTAGGGGTAGATAACACGAGCTGTAGTCTTTGAAACAGACCAGGGTAGATGAATTTTACTTGAAGATAGGATCTGGAACTGGTACCTTGGTTATGGAAGCAAGCCTGGAGATGGAGCTGGTGCCGGGGAAGCAAGCCTGGAGATGGAGCTGGTACCGTGGAAGCAAGCCTGGAGATGGAGCTGGTACCGTGGAAGCAAGCCTGGAGAGGGAGTTGGTACTGTGGAAGCAAGCCTGGAGATGGGGCTGGTACCGTGGACGTGGAAGCAGGTCTGGAAACGGAGCTGGTACCGTGGACGTGGAAGTAGGTCTGGAAACGGAGCTGGTACTGTGGAAGCAGGTCTGGAAACGGAGCTGGTACCGTGGACGTAGGTCTGGAAACGGAGCTGGTACCGTGGACGTGGAAGTAGGTCTGGAAACAGAGCTGGTACCGTGGAAGCAGGTCTGTAACTCGGGATTCTCTTGGAACAGGTACGAAGAGGGAACACTGGATAACGTGGTGGTGAACCACAGTATAACCTGGTTAATGAACTGGGAAAGGTGGCAGATTTAAATAGGGTTCAGAGGATCATAAGAACACCGTTCACCTGGGGCTCATAGGTGGAGTTGGGATACCTGAGTACTTGATAGGTTAATTGGTGGTATACAAGGATCTCCAGTGCAGGTGTAATGCAGTACCTTTACTTGACCAGCAGAGGGCGCCAGAGTACCAAGGTCTTCATGCTTTGAGATGGACGATAGCGCATGCGCGCTTGGTTTCTGCTCAGTTGGCGGCGTGGGACACATCCTGGCTCTCCTAATCCGAGTTGAAGACCGGAACCAGGGAGCGACGTGCCACGAGGGACCTCGGGTGAGTATGCAAAGTGCCCCAACATGGCGGTCGCAGTTGGACCACGGCGTGGGGCATGACATAAGGAGACACCTCCAGACACCCTCAGTCTACAGACAATGTATCAAATTCATTAGACCAGACTAATTAAAAGCACATGTTATTTCCAAACACTAATTAACACCTGTTTACGCCGTTTGAGAGCACAGGTCATTTAGAGGTGAGAATCTTTGCACGTAGACATTTTTTAATTCAGTATCTAATAAACCGTTGCTTATAATATTCTGCAGTAAAGAGTCTCTTTATTTCTAGATTTTAGTATTTTTTAAGCATTTTTTATACCATTTTCAAAATTATTATTGTTTTTTTCGAACTCGAACCTGTCACGTTGGCCCCCGCACCCCCCCGGCGCCTGGCAGCAGCTTCCTCGCTGCTCGCTGGCCAGGCGCCGAGTGATATTGCGGTCGCTTCCGCACACGTGGGGACGCCGGGGGGCGGGGCCTGGCGGGCTGACGCGGACCCGCCGGGTTTAAAGCCCAGACTCTCAGAGAAGCCGGTGCCCTGACGTGGTAGTTACTTCCCGCAGAGCTCTTGTATATTGTTACAAAATTATTGACTATTCTGTGTATGACCCTTGGCATTGGCAAACTAACGATTCTGTGTATGACCCTTGGCATTGGCAAACTAACGATTCTGTGTATGACCCCTGGCATTGGCAAACTAACGATTCTGTGCATGACCCTTGGCATTGGCAAACTAACGATTCTGTGTATGACCCCTGGCATTGGCAAACTAACGATTCTGTGCATGACCCTTGGCATTGGCAAACTAACGATTCTGTGCATGACCCCTGGCATTGGCAAATCAACGATTCTGTGAATAACTCCTGGTATTGACTTTACTCCTCTATTCTGGTATTGAGGTCAGTCTGTGTGGCACCCCAAGCACACATCAGACCACCCCTTGTATTGTTAGGGTCTTGGGAGGAGTTAACTATTCTAGTTCTTGTGTATCATTCTGTGTCTGTCTAGTCGTGCCGACCAATCTAAGGATCGGAAGGGTAGAGAGTGTCCTGCGTATAGGGACCACTAGCCAGATAGCAGAGGGATCCGTGACGTCTCTCTTGTATGTGTTCTGTACTGCCCTTCTAGTAGTCTGTCTAGTCGTACCGACCACTCTAAGGATCGGAAGGTTAGAGAGTGACCTGCGTACAGGGACCACCACTATAGTAATCAGGGGGATCCGTGACATTACGTCAGGGCCAATGGATCCCGCAGACCTCTCTAATCAGTTGACACGTATTGCAGCCAGACAAGAAGAGCAGGACCATAGGATGGACCAGATTGCTCTTGCCCTGCAAACCCTGCTAAACCGATCCAGTTCTGGAACTGCAAGCCCTCCAGACCCAGTAGTGCCTAGGGTCAGTTCGGCCGCTCTCGAGGGTTGTAGGCTCAGTATGAAGGCACCCGTACGTTATGATGGAACGCCAAACTTATGCCGGGGCTTTCTGACCCAACTCGAGATCTTGTTCGAAAACAATCCAGGGTCCTGTATGTCTGATAAAGCCAAAGTAGGCTATCTGATTAATCACTTGACCGAAAAAGCTTTATTGTGGGCCACGCCCTTATGGGAGAACAAGAAACCCATCATTTATGACTATGAGGGTTTTACCTCCGAGTTAAAGCGTACCTTTGATCCCTCTAGAAGGGCTACCAATGCGGGTAGATCCCTGTTTCACATCAAACAGGGTAATAGGAGGGTCTCCGACTATGCCATTGAGTTTAAGACTTTGTCTTCTGAGGTACACTGGCCGAACGACGTTTTAACCCTGGCCTTTACCGAAGGTCTGAACGAGGCGTTTATGTTTGAATTGGCTCCCTTAAAATTACCAGAACATCTGGATCATTTGGTTGATTTCTGCATTGCCATGGACGATCAAATCAGGGAAAGGAGACACCCCAGAGATAGACCCAGAAGGGTCCTGCCTCCTTTACCCTTAGTACCCAGGCATACCACTGCATCAGGTAACCTGGAGACCGTTAAGACCGATGTACCGGCCATTGAACCCATGCAGATAGGTAAAACGGGTATTTCAGAGGCAGAGAGAGCTCACAGGAGAGAAAGGGGGCTCTGTTTTTATTGTGCCGGGGCAGATCATTTCCGCCTTCAATGTCCTCAGAGACCCAGGGGTAGCAGGGGTGAGAGTGGCAAATCAGGTCAAAAAACAGTTAATACCCAGGTTATTGGTTCTCTGTATGCCTCCTTTGTGGATGATGAGAAAAAAAAAACTCGGATTCTGTTACCCATCTCCCTCACCTGGGAGGGGGTTCACCTCGACTCTGAGGCGTTCCTAGACTCTGGAGCCTCAGGTAATTTTATGGATAGATGTTTTGCCGCCAACCACCTCTTACCTCTAGTTCTGAAGGAGAGGCCTCTTATGGTAGAAGCCATAGACGGGAAACCCCTGTCATGTCCCCATATCACTCACGACACTATCGATGTGTGCATGACTACAGGAGTTCTGCACCGTGAAATCATACGATTCCAGGTTATCGACTCTCCCTCCTGTCCTGTCGTTCTAGGATTCCCATGGTTAACGGAACATAACCCGGTGATTGACTGGGCCCAGCGAGATATAAAGTGTTGGGGTCCTAGTTGCCAGTCAAAGTGCCTGGGCAGGGTTGATGTGATTGGTAGCCTCAATATTGCCACAGCACCTCCTTTGTCCACTGAAGTCCCTGAATGTTATATGGCGCTAAAGGAGGTGTTCTCTAAAACCAGGACTGAGGTCCTACCACCGCATCGTCCTTATGACTGTGCTATAGAGTTACTCCCTGGTACTATGCCTCCTAGAGGACACGTATACCCTTTGTCACAAAAGGAAAACGACATTATGGAGGAATATATAAGAGAGAATCTAGAGCGAGGATTCATCAGACGATCCTCCTCTCCAGCAGGAGCAGGTTTCTTTTTCGTTTCCAAAAAAGAGGGTGACCTGCGACCTTGCATCGATTATAGAGGTTTGAATAGGATTACCATAAGAAATGCATATCCAATACCTCTTATAACAGAATTGTTCGACCGTTTAAAAGGGGCCCGTATTTATACTAAACTTGATTTACGCGGAGCATACAACCTGGTCAGGGTTAAGAAGGGGCACGAATGGAAAACGGCTTTTAATACACGTAGCGGGCATTATGAATACCTGGTGATGCCCTTTGGGTTATGCAATGCGCCAGCCGTTTTCCAGGACCTCATAAACGACACCCTAAGGGACTTTCTGCAAACGTTCGTTATAGTATATCTGGACGACATCCTGATATACTCTCCTGATAAGGGAACTCATCACGCCCACGTGAAACAAGTGTTGAAGAGACTATTGAGGGCTGGGTTATACTGTAAGCTAGAGAAATGCTTATTCGACATAGAGACAGTGCACTTTCTTGGGTATATAATAACCCCTGAGGGTTTCCAAATGGATCCTAAAAAACTCTCAGCGATTCTTGACTGGCCTTTACCCCAAGGGCTTAAAGCCATCCAGAGGTTTCTGGGGTTTACTAATTACTACCGGAGGTTCATTAAAAACTTTTCGGCCTTGGTAGCCCCCCTCACGGCTATGACTAAAAAAGGGCTGGTGAATCAGAAATGGACACCCCAGGCCAGTCAAGCCTTTGAGGCACTTAAACAGGCATTCACTACTGCCCCTGTTCTCCGACATCCTGATCCGGCTCTGCCTTTCCAGGTTGAAGTTGACGCCTCCGAGCTAGGTCTTGGTGCAGTCTTGTCCCAAAGGGAGGCACCCGACAAACCCTTGCATCCATGCGGCTTCTATTCCCGAAAGTTGTCCCCGGCAGAAAGGAACTATGATATCGGAAATAGAGAGTTGTTAGCAGTAATCGCAGCCTTGACGGAGTGGAGATACTTATTGGAGGGGTCTAGGGACCCCATTGTCATCATAACCGATCATAAGAATCTCACGTACATTGGAGACGCTAAACGGTTGAATGCCAGACAAGCGAGATGGTCATTGTTTCTTTCCAGCTTTAATTTCGTCCTCACATATAGACCTGGGTCAAGAAACATTAAAGCAGACGCATTGTCAAGACAGTACGAATCCTACGAACATAACATCCAAGATCAGCATCCCATTGTACCCCAGGAAAGAATTATAGCTCTTACCACGATTAGTGTCTCGTCTCCTCTGATGTTGAGATTGCAGACCGCCCAGGGTACAGCTCCTGGGGGGAGACCTCCTGCGAAACTCTTTGTACCTGAGAACGAAAGAGAAGAAGTATTAAAACTGTATCATGATAACAAAACCTCTGGGCACATGGGGATCACCAAAACAGTGTCTAGTATACGTAAACTCCTCTGGTGGCCCACGGTGCGCCGTGATGTTAAAGATTACATAACCGTGTGCGAGGTGTGCACAAGACATAAAAGTCCCAAAACAGCGCCCATTGGTTTACTCCAGCCTCTGCCAATCCCCGAACGACCATGGTCGCATTTAGCTATGGATTTTATAGTAGAGTTACCCGAGTCAAGAGGGAATACTGTAATACTCACGGTCATAGATCGATTCTCCAAAATGGGTCACTATATTCCTCTTCGGAAACTTCCTTCGGCAGCCGAACTGGTGCCCATTTTTATTTCCAATGTGGTCCGCTTACACGGTATTCCTCTTGGGATTGTCTCGGATAGGGGGACCCAATTCGTCTCCAGATTCTGGAAAGGGTTTTGCAAGAGTGTGGGGATAGACCTATCCTTCTCTTCGGCCTATCACCCCCAGACCAACGGGGCAGCGGAACGAGCCAACCAAAATATAGAGAAATATCTCAGGTGCTTTATATCCGAACGACAAGATAACTGGTCAGACCTGATACCGTGGGCAGAGTATGCCTTGAACAGTGCAGTAAGCGAAGCCACAGGACATTCCCCTTTCTTCACTGTTTACGGTTTTGATCCTCCCGTGCTCCCTGCTACGTTTCCTGATACCGCGATTCCTGCTCTGGATGAGCATTTAGTGTCATTAAAAGAAACTTGGGGAAGGGTTAAACGGGCACTGGAGGATAGTAGTGTTACCCAGAAGATCAAGGCCGACAGACACAGGAGGCCGGCACCCGTGTATCAAGTTGGGGACAGGGTTTGGCTTTCTTCACGGAACATCAAGCTTTTAGTACCCTCCATGAAACTGGCACCCAGATACATAGGGCCCTATAAGATTCTGCGGCGAATCAATCCGGTCTCCTATGCTTTGGCACTGCCCTCCCATATCAGGATACACAATGTGTTCCACGTGAGCCTTTTGAAACCACTCTTGTGTAATCGGTACACCAAGGCCCGTGTCCCCCCTCCTCCGGTCTCTGTGGAGGGCGAGGAGGAGTTTGAAGTTGAGGCCATTCTGGACGCCAGGGTTTCTAGGGGGGTCCTTCAGTACTTGGTTGACTGGGTGGGCTACGGTCCGGAGGATCGCTCTTGGCTTCCGGCTACTGAGGTTCATGCTCCTCGGTTGGTGAGGGCTTTTTATTTGGCTCATCCCCGCGCCCCTGGGGGTCGTCCAGTGGCCGCCCGTAGAGGGGGGGGTTCTGTCACGTTGGCCCCCGCACCCCCCCGGCGCCTGGCAGCAGCTTCCTCGCTGCTCGCTGGCCAGGCGCCGAGTGATATTGCGGTCGCTTCCGCACACGTGGGGACGCCGGGGGGCGGGGCCTGGCGGGCTGACGCGGACCCGCCGGGTTTAAAGCCCAGACTCTCAGAGAAGCCGGTGCCCTGACGTGGTAGTTACTTCCCGCAGAGCTCTTGTATATTGTTACAAAATTATTGACTATTCTGTGTATGACCCTTGGCATTGGCAAACTAACGATTCTGTGTATGACCCTTGGCATTGGCAAACTAACGATTCTGTGTATGACCCCTGGCATTGGCAAACTAACGATTCTGTGCATGACCCTTGGCATTGGCAAACTAACGATTCTGTGTATGACCCCTGGCATTGGCAAACTAACGATTCTGTGCATGACCCTTGGCATTGGCAAACTAACGATTCTGTGCATGACCCCTGGCATTGGCAAATCAACGATTCTGTGAATAACTCCTGGTATTGACTTTACTCCTCTATTCTGGTATTGAGGTCAGTCTGTGTGGCACCCCAAGCACACATCAGACCACCCCTTGTATTGTTAGGGTCTTGGGAGGAGTTAACTATTCTAGTTCTTGTGTATCATTCTGTGTCTGTCTAGTCGTGCCGACCAATCTAAGGATCGGAAGGGTAGAGAGTGTCCTGCGTATAGGGACCACTAGCCAGATAGCAGAGGGATCCGTGACGTCTCTCTTGTATGTGTTCTGTACTGCCCTTCTAGTAGTCTGTCTAGTCGTACCGACCACTCTAAGGATCGGAAGGTTAGAGAGTGACCTGCGTACAGGGACCACCACTATAGTAATCAGGGGGATCCGTGACAGAACCGAACACGCCAAAAAGTTCTAAGTTCGTGAGCTTTCGACCTGCCGATGTTCGAGTCGAACTCCGAACTGATCGAACTGAACAGCTCCTCCCTACTGATCACACGCTTGAGCGCGCGCACAAAAATACGCACGCAACAAGCATCCGCGTACAAAGCCTCCCCGTCGAAACGTTAGACACATGTTGAAGGGACTGCAAAACAGGTTCCTCCCTAGGAGGAATCTGGTAAAGGCGTCAGTGCACCCAGATATTGTGCTTTTGGTGCCAGGCCAGCAAGTGCATTCATACAGTAACCCCTCTGTGGTATTGTGGAAGAGAGCAGGGGTGGACCATGCGGTTCAAAAAATTAAAATGATATAAATGTGGCACAGGTGTCAGTACAGAATGTTTGCTGGGAAGGACCGTCTGAAGTGGCTGCAGACTTTTCTGGCCTGGCTGAGAAGCTCTGCCAGCCCTGGTTAGGAAACGCTGTACCACTAGATTTAGGAAGCGTGCTAGGCATGGTACATGCGTCAATTTACCCAGGCGTAGGGCGGAGAGAAGGTTGCTGCCATTATCACAGACGACCATTCCCAGCTGAAGCTGGCGTGGTGTTAACCATCTCTGCACCTGCCCCTGCAGAGGTGACAGAATTTCTGGCCCGGTGTGGCTCTTGTCCCCTAAACAAACCAGCTCAAGCACAGTATGGCATCTTTTTGCTTGAGCCATTGCGTAGCCCCTGTCAGGTTTAACTGCCACTTCGCCAGAGACACAGAAGGAGGAGGAGGAAGAGGGAGAGGTGGTGGTGGAGCAGACAGACCTCATACAAGCTGCTTTCTGGAGGCGTGGTGGATGAAAAAAGCACCAGCACTGAGTCCTGTGTTGGATCCCTCCCAGCTGCGAACAGAGTTACCCAGTGTGCCATGAAGGAAATGTAACGACCCTGTCCATGCTTGCTGGACCACGTGTATAAAGTCACTTGCACCTTGCTGCTGACTGCCTTTCCCAATGACTCGATAACATTGTCTTCCACGTGCTGGAATGGCCTTGCGTGAAAAGTAATGGCGTTTTGGAACATGCCACTGTGGTACAGCACATTCAGCAAATTCATGGAAGGGAGCAGAGTCCACCAGCTGGAAAGGCAGCAGCTGCAATGCGAGTAATTTTGCTGAGCTGGCATTTAGATGCTGTGCTTGGGGATGGTTGGGACTATATTTTTTCTTACGCTGCAGCAGCTCGGGCAATGTAATCTGACTGCGTAAATCTTCAGCTGATGGGATGCTGTCACATTGATAAGGAGCTGGTACATCCATTACTGTAGCATCATCCCTGTCAGTGGAGGTTGTAGGCAATGACATGGCAGGACATACAGTGGGGGTAGAGACAGATGAGGAGGAGGAGGACCTACGCAAAGTTTTGTGCCAACAGGATGTGTGGCAGGTGGTCATATGTCGCCTCAAGCACGTGGTACCCAAGCGTCCGGTGTCTTTCCCATGCTTGAGCCTCATCTGACATAGATTACAAATAGCAACGTGGGGTCTGCTGCACATTTCTTAAAGAACTCCCAGACAGCAGAGTTCCTGGATGTGTGCTTTGAGACAACAGCGCTCTGCACCTGAGCAGCTCTGACATCTGATGACTTGGACTGGGTAGTGCTACGGTTGGTCATAGAGGATGTTGTGCCTCGTGTTTGTTGTGCCTCTTCCTCCTTCAGAGGACTCGGAGGAGGATGGCCTGGTTAGCCAATCCACCAAATCCTCTGTATGTTGCTGCTGCTTAAGACAGCCAGCACTGGTTAGAAAGGACAAGCATGCCCCTGCAGAGGATGCACCACGTCCACCACGACCAGAGGCACAGCTTCCCGACACAGAGGCTACTTGCCCTCTTATCTGTGTCTGGGAGCGACTGCCTGTCCTTTTTGGTCTTTCTGACATGGTGAGTGATATATAGATTAAAGATATACAGAACTCTGGTATAACTCAGTGAGACACCCTGATAGCTGGCAGCCAGTGACAAGACACAGATTACAATTCCCAGAAACCTCCTATAAATCAGTGAGACCCCCTGATGTGTGGCAGTGAGAAAACACAAATTACAATTTGCATAAATCTGCTAGAAGTATGTGGGACCCCCTGATAGCTGGCAGTGAGAAGACACAGATTACAATTCCCTGATACCTCCTATAAATCAGTGAGACCTCCTGATGGGTGGTACTGACAAGACACAGATCACCTCAATTCCCAAATATTTTGTAGAAATTACTGAGCCCCCAAAATAGTTGCTGGGAGTGAGAACACAAAGATTACAACAGATGAGACCCCCCCAGTAGATGAGACCACCCCCCAGTAGCTGGTGGCAGACTCGCAGTAAGAACACACATTAAAACAACAACAATCTCCTCTGAAATCTCCTCTCAAACACGTGCAGAAGCGCTGTGTGAAGCCTTAAATAGTGTGCTGCGGGACTTAGCTCTGTGAGCCCATGATTGGGCAAAATTTGCCCAATCAGGACCCTGAGCCATGATTGGCATAGTCTTGCACCTGTCTTGTGGTCAGGTCCAAGGCTCTAGCCAATTACAAGCTTCAGGGAAGTGGAAAACTGCATTGTGGTCCATAGTGTTGCATTGTGGGCGAACTCGAGATGAACACGCCGAAATGTTCGCAAACTATCAAACATGCGATGTTCGATGCAAACTCTCGAACGCATCGAACCGAACGCCCATCTCTACTCAAGAGCTCCATATTAACATACCTCAATATGGAATGCACCTGTAAACATGTAACATAAAGACTATTTCCTACATATTTATTTTCTGTTAATCTGTAGATTTGTGTTTTTTTTTTTTTAATATCTTGCTTTGTATTACTTTGTATTTCTGTAACATTTTAATGTTCTTGAACCCAGGACGTACTTGAAAATGAGAGAACTCTCAATATATCCTTCCTGGTAAAATCTTTTATAAATATTAAATAAATGTCAGGCTCCCCACCGATGACTGCACCATGCCCTCCATTTGTGTACATGGGCAACACATGAAGAGTGCTGTTCAGCCTTAGCACTGGCTGTCCAGACAGTCAACAGTTAATCACAGTGCACACACACCTCACCCCTGCTGGAATAAAAGTACAATCACCCCCTTCCATCAGGGCCTTAACATTAAGGGCTAAATTACATTCTAAACACAAAAATCCTCACGCAAAGCAAAAATCTTTGTGCCAAGCGTTAAAGTTTTGCACGCGCAAATCACCGTTGGAATTACAATCCTCGCGCGTTTTTTCAACTGCCGATCAATAGCACGTGCAAACAGGACGCGGCCAAATGCACGCGCAGTACCGTCTCGCGTAAAAATCTTTGCGCGCAGCCTTTTTTCAAGATTCAGCTAATCTGAATTAAGAACCACACCTGTCTCACGTTATCAAATTGCATCTGCCACCGTCATATATGCTCAGATTGACAATCTCTGATGTACAGCTTGTGGAATGTCTCTCATCAAGGACCAGCAGTAATCTGCCATCATGTTTGAGTCCCATCGGCCTTGGTAACGTTCTTCCATAACTTTAATGTCTTGATGAAAGTGATCACCTTGCTCTTCGCTCACGTGACCCATGTTCTCTGGAAACTGGGCCAAGTGACTATGTATACGGAAATAATGGAGTTAAAACTCTATATTGGCGCCTGTTATTAGTGTGCGTACGGTGTTAGCTGCTGCTCTTCTGGCGATATGGTGGCACCGTTTCGCTGGTGTCAGGTATTATATGTAAAAAAGTGGGTTTATCTCGCTATTGAAGGGTGCTGCACTGCTGCTTGCACCTCTAGATCGGTCGGGATCTGTTTATACAGGGATGCTAGACTGTATATTGCAATGCAGACCGTATGGATATGTCAACGTCTGTTGGTGTATTAGCTATCTGTTGATAGCGATGTCAGACGTGGGCAGTAATAGGTAGTATGTGCCTTAAGATGGATATAATATGAGGGAAGAACTTGAATGGGTTGTAGTCAGATTAAAAAATACTAACATCTGCACTAAGTGAAGAGAATAGTTCTTCCTTATGTTGTGCTGCCACCTTGTGGCAAAAAAGGAGGTATTGTCTCCCTCTGATGGCTATTCCTTATGTTGTACTGCCACCTTGTGGCCGGAAAAAATAGTCTTTCTGTGATGGATTATTCTTTTAATTGTAGTGTGTCCGTAATCTTGCAGAAGAAGATGCGCTGTCTCTCTCTTCAATTTTGCCGGGTCTTAACCTCGTGGAAATGGAGAAAGAGGACATAGATGGATAGTGAAGGATATTTTACTATCCTGAGGATATATCAGGAGTGAGGATATACAGTTGTGTTCAAAATTATTCAACCCCCACTGAAATTGAGTGTTTTGGCCAGTTTGACATTGATTTTGATCATTCAGTCATCTTGCTTACAATTAAATCAAAGAGGCACGTGTAGGTCAGGCAAATATAACATAACATTTATAATGAAATAACCACAAATGTATTTTCTGTGCTCACATCATTATCAGTTTTATTCAACCCCCAAGTGACATTCAATCTTAGTACTTATAACTGTAAAAGGATGTTGTACTAACAGCTTTTAAATGTGAAGCATAGCTTGACACAAGTGTCTTGCAGCGATCTACGGGTATCTTCGCCCATTCGTCATGGGCAAAAGCCTCCAGTTCAGTCACATTCTTAGGCTTGCGCACTGCAGCTGCTTTCTTTAAGTCCCACCAGAGGTTCTCAATCGGATTTAAGTCAGGTGACTGCGATGGCCACTCCAAAATGTTCCAGCCTTTAATCTGCAACCATGCTCTAGTGGATATGGAGGTATGCTTGGGATCATTGTCCTGTTGAAAGGTCCAACGTCTCCCAAGCCTCAGGTTTGTGACGGACTGCATCACATTGTCATCCAATATCTCCTGGTACTGAAGAGAATTCATGGTACCTTGCACACGCTGAAGCTTCCCTGTACCTGCAGAAGCAAAACAGCCCCAAAGCATGACTGACCCCCCGCCATGCTTCACAGTAGGCAAGGTGAAGCCTTTCTTCATAGGCCTTGTTCTTCCTCCAAACATAACGTTGATCCATGGGCCCAAACAGTTCTAATTTTGTTTCATCAGTCCACAGAACACTATCCCAAAACTTCTGTGGTTTGTCCACATGACTTTTGGCATACTGCAGTCGACTCTTCTTATTCTTTGGAGACAGCAAGGGGGTGCGTCTGGGAGTTCTGGTATGGAGGCCTTCATTACGCAGTGTGCGCCGTATTGTCTGAGCTGAAACTTCAGTACCCACATCTGACAAATCTTTTCTCAGTTCCTCAGCAGTCACACGGGGACTTTTCTCCACTCTACGCTTCAGGTAGCGCACAGCAGTCGAAGTCAGCATCTTCTTTCTGCCACGACCAGGTAGCGTTTCAACAGTGCCCTTTGCCTTGAATTTGCGAATGATGCTTCCTATGGTCTCTCTTGGTATGTTTAACATCTTTGCAATCTTCTTATAGCCATTGCCCTTCCTGTGAAGAGTAATCACCTTTTCTCTTGTCTTCCTGGACCATTCTCTTGACTTAACCATGTTTGTAACCAAACCAGTAAATGTCTAGAAGGAGCTGAGTATCACAGTCATTTTAAAGCTGCCTAATTGGTGCTTATTATGCTTTATTGCTGATCCGTGACATCCACAGGTGTTTTCAATACCTGATTGAAAACACTTGAATGAACCTCTGTTCTTCAGAGTGGTAGTCTTTAAGGGGTTGAATAATTGTGTCAATGAAGAATTCACAAAAGAAACATTTACTACTGTATTACAAAACCAATTGATGTCATTTTAGTTGCATATGGTTCTTTAAAAAGTCCTTGTAGGATTTCATTCTGAATACAATTACAAATGTATACTAAATTCCCTAAAACCCTTTACAGCATTAGGGGGTTGAACAATTTTGAATAAAAGCAAAAATATAAAACATAAAAATATGGTATCATCATGAGGTCTTGGGTCATGTCTGTTAAAAAAGAGTTCTGACCATAGGGTTTATTTGGGGGTTGTCTGCAGAGATGTGGTGAATCATTTTAACGGTGTATCCGTTCTACATGTTAAATACCAGGGACTGAGGTGGCAGTGGTTTTGCCTCTTAATCCCTCTGTAATGAGAAAATTATTTTCTGAAGGGTGAAGGGGGAAAGAATTTATCTTTAGTTTTGTTCTTCTGGTCGATGGATTTCTGTGAATGAAATCTGAAAATCTGCACACCATCAATCACTACTAAAGAACTATACTGAAATCGGCTTAGAACAATGGGTCTAATACCCGATATACCTACTCTAAAGGCGCAGATAAGGACATCTGCAGCCTTAAAATATGACCAATATACCCAATTTATAACTCTCATCACCTCAGAAGTGAACCAACAATACCAAATAAAATCCCCAGCATATCCAGAAGAGCTTTCAATGTAATTTTATCAAACTAGAAATCTCTACGAGCTGATTCAATAGGTGTCTACAGAACTCCGAAATTAAGGACCCCCACCCTCATTCACAGAAATCCATCGACAAGAAGAACATAACTAATCTCCCAAAAAACACCAAAGATAAATTCTTTCCCCCCTTCTTTCCCCTGGGCCATAGATGCCAGTAAGAGTGAGCCTGATATATCCTCACTCCTGATATATCCTCAGGATAGTAAAATACCTTCACTATCCATCTATTTCACGTGTATCACAAAATTGCTCTATGTCCTCTTTCTCCATTCATTTCCACGAGGTTAAGACCTGGCAAAATTGAAGAGAGAGACAGCGCATCTTCTGCAAGATTACGGACACACTACAATTAAAAGAATAATCCATCACAGAGAGACAATATTTTTTCCGGCCACAAGGTGGCAGTACAACATAAGGAAGAACTATTCTCTTCACTTAGTATTTTTTAATCTGACTAAAACCCATTCAAGGTCTTCCCTCATAATATTATATCCATCTTAAAGGCACGTATTACCTATTACTGCCCACGTCTGACATCGCTATCAACAGATAGCTAATACACCAACAGACGTTGACATATCCATACTGTCTGCATTGCAATATACAGTCTAGCATCCCTGTATAAATAGATCCCGACCGATCTAGAGGTGCAAGCAGCGCCCTTCAATAGCGATATAAACCCACTTTTTCACAAGTGACTATGTATGTAGTGAACCTTGATGCTCATTCTACATACAGGTTTTTGGAAACTCGAGCAGCTTCTCCACAATCTCTCGATAGTTGTCCGCTTTCCTGGTTCCAAGGAAATTTCACACCACATCAGAGAATGGATTCCAAGCTCTAGCCTCTGCCACAGTCATTGTTGTAACAAAGTGTGGATCCCTGATGAGTGTTCTTATTTGAATAAATAAATATTCCTGCCTTTTTCTTCTCGGCACTGAGACTTTAAAAGGTTGAACATATATAGCTGAAGCAGTCTCCAGTGTGATCAAGAGCTTTGACGAATTGCTTCATTAACCCAAGTTTTATGTGCAGTGGGGGAAATAATATTTTATTCCTATCAACCAGAGGCTCATTCTTGATGTTCTTGTCACCAGGCTTCAAACCGATTCTTGGTGGCCAGTTCTTTTTAACCCAGTGTTCTAATGTAGCCCTACTATCCCAGTAGCACAGTAAACAAGGGAATATGGTGTGACCTCCTTGCTGACCCAGCAGAATATTTTTTTACAAATTTAAAATTTATTGAAATTGGTCAGATAACAGGGTATCAAGAGAATACGGATGAGCTGTTCAGTTCGATCTGTTCGGTGTTCGATTCAAACAGCGACCGTTCAGCTGTTCGAACTCCAAACATTTCCGCGTGTTCGCCGCATGTTTGCCCACAATGCACCACAATGCACTTTTCCACTGGCCTGAAGCTTGTAATTGGCTACAGCCTTCCACCTGACCAAAGGTCAGGTGCAATACTATGCCAATCAGGGCTCAATCATGGGCTCACAGAGCTAAGTCCCGCAGCACACTATATAAGGGCGTCCCTTGCAGCCGCAGCACGTATTTTTTGAGAGGAGATTGTTCTGTTAGTGTGTCTTCTCAGTGCCAGCACCTATTGGGGGGGGGGGTGTCTCACGTCTAGCAGATATCTGGGAATTGCTGTAATCTGTGTCTCCTCAGTGCCAGCAGCTATTAGGGGTCTCACTTCTAGCAGATATCTGGAAATTGTTGTAATCTGGGTCTCGTCAGTGTCAGCAGCTATTGTGGGGGTCTCACTTCTAGCAGATATCTGGGGATAGTAATATGTGTCTCGTCACTGTTGCCAGCACATCAGGGGGGTCTCACAGACTTGTAGCAGATTTCTGCAAATTGTAATTTGTGTCTTGTCACTGCCACCCATCAGGGGGTCTCACAGACTTGTAGCAGATATTCGGGAATTTTAATGTGTGTCTTGTCACTGGCTGCCAGCTATCAGGGTGTCTCACTGAGTTATACCAGAGTGGAAATTGTTAATCTAGATAATACAGTTGAATCTGAGTTCTGCATATCTCCAATTTTTGTAACAGAGTTGAATCAGAGTTCTACATAGTTACATAGTTATACAGGCTGAAAAAAGACATGCGTCCATCGGGTTCAGCCTCTCCCACATAACCTACTGCTGTTGATCCAAAAGAAGGCAAAAAACCCAGTCTGAAATGCTTGCCAATATGCAACATACTGGGAAAAAAATCCTTCTTAACCCCAGAATGGCAGTCAGATTTCTCCTTGGATCAAGAAGCTTTTACCCACATATTAAATATTATAACCCTTAATATTCTGTGTCTGCAGGAAGTCATCAAGTCGTTTTTTAAAAGTCAGTACAGACTCTGACCCAACCACCTCAACGGGCGGAGAATTCCACAGCTTTATTGTTCTCACCGTAAAATAACCCTTCCTATGCTTTAAGCTAAATTTTCTTTCTTCCAGTCTAAATGGATGACCCCTTGTCCTATGTATAGTCCTGTTAATGAATAGGTTATCAGACAATGGTTGATAATGGCCCCGTATATATTTATATAAGGTTATCAGATCCCCTCTAAGGCGCCGTTTCTCTAAACTAAACAGGTTTAAGCTTGTTGGTCTTTCCTCATAACTTAAACCTTCCATTCCCTTATTAATTTAGTTGCTCGTCTCTGCACTTTTTCTAGCGCTATAATATCTTTTTTTAAGACAGGTGCCCAAAATTGCACGGCATATTCAAGGTGCGGCCTGACCATTGATTTATACAGAGGCAAAATTATGTTTTCATCCCGTGAGTGAACTCCCCTTTTAATGTATGCCAATACTTTGCTGGCCTTAGCGGCTGCTGTTTGACATTGTTACTTAGTTTGAAGTCTATGATTATTCCCAAATCCTTCTCCTGCTTGGATTTCCCTAACTCTGTACCATTTAGGGTATAAATTACTTGTGTGTTTTTCACTCCAAAGTGCATAACTTTGCATTTATCTAGATTAAATTTCATCTGCCATTTAACCACTTCACTGCTAAGGACGCGCTTAGCGCGTCCACCCGCAGGTACGTTCCTTGCGGTGGACGCGCTGAGCGCGTCCTCCCTTTGGGGCCAGCGTTCGGCCGGGTTCCGGCCGATCGCTGGCCCCCCCTGGTGCGGGCTGACATCCTCGATGTCAGCCCAGCATCCGGAACCGCCGCCGGAGTAATTAGGTGTCATCGCGGGGGCGCGATGACACCTAATTCAGGTGCCCCCCCCGCATGTGCGGAGGAGGCGCCTGAAAGGGAGGGGGGGTCCTTCGGACCTCTCTCCCTCCCGATCGGCAGCGTGCAGGGGGTTAACCCAGGCACCGTTTGGAAGGGCAAAGCTGAAAAGCGCCGGTTCGTGATCCTTTCCCGGAGCTGGCCGACATCTTGGATGTCGGCCAAGCCTCCAGGAACTCCCCCTGAGGACTGGCGTCATCGTGCATAGCACGATGACGCCAGTCTTGGAGTTAACCCCTAACCGCCACCAATGGTGGAGATGGGTTCCACTGAACCTCCTATCTCCCGATCCGTGGCAGTTAGGGGTTAATGTTTGGTATTGTTGGATCGGCCAGAGCATGACCATTCCAACAATACCAAACATGAGTATGAAAAAAGCTTTTTTTTAAAAAATTAAAAATAAAAATAAAATAATTTTCTTTTTTTTGGTTCGTTAATGCAGCAATATTGTTCCCATTTCAATTATAATGTTAACAATGATGCTGCACTAACAATTTTTGTATGCGGTGCGTTTGTTAAAAATAGCGTAATTTTCCAAAAAAAAAAAAATGTAACGAGACCCCATCGCTAATTTTTTTAACAAGCGCACCCCATACAAAATATAACCGCAATTGCTCGCATGTTAAAATGTGAAAAAAAAACACTTTACACGTTGTAAATTGAAAATTCATATTTTATTGCATTTTTTTTATAATATACAGACAGGTCAAGACGTATACATATAATAATGACATATTATGAATCTGCCGAGTCTGACGGAAAGAACGATATATAATATGTCTGGGTCATATACTAAAATAAGCCTTCAAAATGCGTTTAAACAAGATGAGCAAAATCGGTAAAAATGACCTCAGCACAGAGGAGGGAAAAGCCTCAGCAGAAAAAGGGTTAATTGCCCAGTCCCCCAATCAGCTAAATCCCTCTGCAGCGAAGTAACATCCTGCTCACCTTGTATTACTTTCCTAGTTTTGTGTCATCTGCAAACACTGATACATGGCTTTCAATGCCTATCTCAAGGTCATTTATAAACAAATTGAATAGTATTGGTCCTATAGCAGACCCCTGAGGGACACCGCTTACCACTGGTGTCCATCTTGAAAATGTACCATTGATGACCACTCTCTGTACCCTAGCTTTTAGCCAGTTTTCTATCCAAGAACAAGTATTTTCATCTAGACCAATTTTTCTTAATTTAAATAGTAACCTTTTGTGTGGAACTGTGTCGAAAGCTTTGGCAAAATCTAAGTAAATCACATCCACTGCGACGCCCTGATCTATACTTCTACTTACTTCCTCATAGAACGTAATTAGGTTAGTCTGACATGATCTGTGTTTCATGAAACCATGCTGATTTTTGCCAATTAAATTATACCTCCCAATAAATTCCTGAATATTATCCCTTAGTAACCCCTCAAATACTTTCCCAGCCACAGATGTCAAGCTCACAGGTCTAGAATTCCCAGGCACAAATTTTAAACCTTTCTTAAATATAGGGACCACGTCAGCTTTTCTCCAATCCTCTGGTACTATTCCTGAAAGAAAAGAATCTCGAAAGATTAAGAACAGAGGTTTACATATTTCAACACATAGCTCTCTCAGTACTCGCGGGTGAATTCCATCTGGCCCTGGGGCTTTATTCACATTCACATTGTTTAATTTCTGCAAAACCTTGTCGTGAGTCAACCAGTCACTTTGTATTAGCAAGTTTTTATTAATGAATTTCAGGTCTCCTGTTATAGGTTTCTCTTTGATAAGTACTAAAGAAAAATAATCATTTAAAATTTCTGTCTTATCCTGATCTTCAGTTAACAATACCACTGACTCAGATTTTAGTGAACCTACATTTTCACTCTTGGGTTTTTTAGAATTTATGTACCTAAAGAATCTTTTAGGTTTGGTCTTGCTCTCTTTGGCTATTTCTTTTTCATTTTCTAGTTTAGCCCATCTAATCGCATTTTTACATGCTTTCTGTATATCTTTAATCTATATATCACTCACCATGTCAGAAAGACCAAAAAGGAAAGGCAGACGCTCCTAGACACAGATAAGAGGACAAGCAGCCTCTGTGTTGGGAGGCTGTGCCCCTGGTCGTCGTGGACGTGGTCCATACTCTGCAGGGGCACTCTTGTCCTTTCTAACTGGTGCTGGCCGTCTTAAGCAGCAGCAACATACAGAGGATTTCGTGGATTGGCTAACCAGGCCATCCTCATCCTCCGAGTCCTCTGCCAGCCAGGCTTGTAGTGGTTTACAGTACACCTCAGCTGCCAAAGCATCTAATGCAGCCTCCATGTCCACAGCTACTCCTGCAGTAACCTCACCAACATACACGGAGGAGTAAGCTGAATTGTTTGACTACAATGACAGTGACATGCTGCTTGAGGATGCGCAGCAACTACAGTGCTCTGATTCAATCTCTAGGTTGATTATACTCCCTTCCTCAACCTCAGAGGAAGGGGGTGCCAGTGAAACACAAATAACTGGCACTCATGTTGCCCCAGCAGCTGCAGCATACTGCCAAGTTGGCTCCAGTGACAAGGAGATAGGGGGTGAAGATGACATTGATGAGGTCACTGATTCCACCTGGGTGCCAGATCGAACTGAGGAATCAAGTGAGGAGGAGGCACAGCAAACATGAGGCACAACATCCTCTGTGACCAACCGTAGCACTAGCCAGTCCAAGGCATCACATGTCAGAGCTGCTCCGGTGCAGAGTGATGTTGTCTCAAAGAACACATGCAGGAACTCTGTTGTCTGGGAGTTCTTTAAGAAATGTGCAGTAGAGCGCAGCATTGCTATTTGTAATCTATGTCAGATGAGGTTTAAGCGTGGGAAAGATACCGGACACTTGGGTACCACGTGCTTGAGGCGACATATGAACAAGTGCCACACATCCCGTTGGCGCAAAACTTTGCGTAGGTACTCCTCCTCATCTGCCTCTATCCACACTGTATGTCCTGCCATGTCATTGCCTACAACCTCCACCGACAGGGATGATGCTACAGTAATGGATGTACCAGCAGGTCCTTCCTCACAATGTGACATCATCCCAGTAGCTGAAGATTTATGCAGTCAGATTATTTTTTCTTTCGCTGCAGCAGCTGCGGCAACGTATAGTCCCAACCATCCCCAAGCACAGCGTCTCAATTTGCCAGCTTAGCAAAATTACTCGCATTGCAGCTGCTGCCTTTCCAGCTGGTGGACTCTGTTCCCTTCCGTGAATTTGCTGACTGTGCTGTACCACAGTGGCAGGTTCCAAAACGCCATTACTTTTCACGCAAGGCCATTCCAGCACTATACCAGCACGTGGAAGACAATGTTATCCAGTCATTGGGAAAGGCAATCAGCAGCAAGGTGCATGTGACTTTAGACACATGGTCCAGCAAGCATGGACAGGGTCGTTACATTTCCTTCACGGCACACTGGGTAACTCCGATTGCAGCTGGGAGGGATCCAAGACGGGGCTCTGTGCTGGAGCTTGTTCATCCACCACGCCTCCAGAAAGCTGCTTGTATGAGGTCTGTCTGCTCCACCACCACCACCACCACCACCTCCTCCTCCTTCTCTGTCTCTGGCGAAGTGGCAGTTAAACCGACGCCTGACAGGGTCTACAGAATGGCTCAAGCAAAAAGATGCCATACTGTGCTTGAGCTGGTTTGTTTAGGGGACAGGAGCCACACCGAGTCAGAAATTTTGTCAGCTCTGCAGGGGCAGGTGCAGAGATGGTTAACACCATGCCAGCTTGAGCTGGGAATGATCGTCTGCGATAATGGCAGCAACCTTCTCTCCGCCCTACACAAGGGTAAATTGACGCATGTACCATGCCTAGCACACATCCTAAATCTGGTGGTACAGCGTTTCCTAACCAAGTACCCAGGGCTTCTCATCCAGGCCAGAAAAGTCTGCAGCCACTTCAGATGGTCATTCCCAGCAAGCGTTCGCCTGGCAGAAATTCAAAGAGAAATCCACCATCCCACAAACCGTCTGATCTGTGACATGCCCACCAGGTGGAACTCGACATTAGCAATGCTGCAGCGTCTGCACAAGCAGCAGAGGGCCATCAACGAGTACCTGTGTGAGTATGGGACAAGGACAGGTTCAGGTCAACTTGTTTCCCCCCCCCCGCAGTGGTTGATGATCAAGGATGCATGCACTGTACTGTCACCATTTGAGGAGGCAACGAGGATGGTGGAGGCAAAGAGGAGGCCTTCCTTAGCTCTCAAGGCCCCAGTCTTTCCGCAGACAGCATTCCAGTGGGTCCTACTCAGATCAGACAGGAGGAGGATGAGGAGGAGGACCATTTAAGTAGTGGGGGCATTGAAGGGTTTTGTGTGCCCAGAAACAGAAGGGCTTGTGTGTGGCTGGGAGGAGGAAGTGCACGATACGGTCATCCTCATTGACCAGGAAGACTCGGAAGCTAATGCCACCTCCAACCTACGCTGCATGGGCTCCCTAATGATGTAAAGCCTGCTAAAGGACCCCAGGATTCATGCTATCAAGGAGAGGGATCATTACTGGTTGGCAACTCTTCTTGATCCACGGTACAAGGGGAAAGTTGCAGAGCTCATCCTGCCCACACAGAGGGAGCACAGGATGAAAAAACTTGAGGACACTCTAAAGCGACACTTGTGTAACACCTTTCCAGGCACTGGTAGGTTACCAAGTGCTGACACACATGCTTCTGAGGCTGCGGGTGATCAGAGGAATAGCGGTGAAGGCCAGGGCCGCTTGACTGATGCTTTTTAAAAAAAAATTAGTCCACGACTCCCAAGGACGTCAAATGTAGGCACCCATTGCTAGCGTCTTCACCATATGGTGCAGGACTACCTAGGGGCAAGGGCAGACCTGGATACCTTTCCAGCAGATGATCCACTGGGTGTTGAGATTGGATCACTGGCCAGAACTTAGCCAATATGCTATGCAGCTACTAGGTTGCCCTTCATCTAGCGTGCTTTCGTAAAGGACATTCACTGCCGCTGGAGGTTTTGTCACAGACAAAAGAGTGCGTCTGTCCACCGACTCTGTAGACCGGCTGACATTTATAAAAATGAATCAGTCCTGGATCAGCAGCTATCAATCCCCTGATGCTGAAGTAATGGAATAGAAGAGATGTCCTCTTCTGCATTCACAAAACCTCCAGCACTGAACTCTTCCACAATACCACAAAAGGGTTACGGTGTGAAGGCACTTGCTGCCATTAAAGGCACAATATTTGGCTGCACTGATGCCTGTGCCAGATTTATATCATTTTATTTTTTTGAACCGCAGGGTCCAACCCTGCACTCTTCCACAATACCACAGAGGGGTTACTGTATGATGATACTTGCTTCCCTGGCAGTCTTGCACCAAAGGCAGAATATCTGGGTGCACTGACGCCTTAACCAGATGCATAT
The DNA here is from genome assembly GCA_009667805.1 of Leptobrachium leishanense. Taxonomy (NCBI): domain Eukaryota; kingdom Metazoa; phylum Chordata; class Amphibia; order Anura; family Megophryidae; genus Leptobrachium; species Leptobrachium leishanense. Next base: position 204,119,324 of record CM019067.1, on the reverse strand, counting down.
TTTTTTAATATAGGACCACATGGTCCACCCCTGCACTCTTCCACCATACCACAGAGGGGTTAGGCTAGGGTCAGATGAGTGCATTTTCTACAGTACGGACGTACTTACTGACTGACGGCAAGGTAGTGGCCACACAGTCGGTTTTTTTCACTGACGTATTTTTTGACTGATGTAGCAGGGAAAATAAATTACAATGAAAGAACATTCTGTCTGTCAAAAATGCTGGACGTATAAATGCAGTCCGTCTGACCTTGTTGCATCACTCACACACAAAGCTATGTGGACGTTGCGCACTCTGCACGTCCGTTCTAGCAGTATTACGTTCTTGCCTAACCTGCGTCCGTTTGCAGCGTCCGTCAGCCCCCGCACTTCTGTGCGGACGTACTTCGTGTGTGGGGCTCCATTTAACACATTTGTATGCTATCACGGACGTACTTATGTGCGGGCAACACGGACGTTAACACTGCGTTCGTCTGACCCCAGCCTTACTGTATGATGATACTTGCTGGCCTGGCATTAAAGGCACAATATCTGGGTGCACTGACGCCCATTCCCAGATTCATATCTTTTTAATATAGGACCACATGGTCCACCCCTGCATTCTTCCACAATACCACAGAGGGGTTACTGTATGATGATACTTGCTGGCCTGGCATTAAAGGCAGAATATCTGGGTGCACTGCCACTGACGCCTGTATTAGATTCATATCCTCAGAGGGGTTACGGTGTGACAGCACTGTTGCCGACGCTAAAAGCCCAATTTTAAAGCACCTATTGTTACTTTCATCCAAAGCCTGCATAAGTTTCACAATAATTTAGCCAAAAAAAAATCACTAAACTTTTTCTGCGCGTCCTAAAATATCTTTTCATACAGGCTGCCGCCCCAAGCAGTTGTTTATGGATAGATTAAAGGAAAAGCATTTACCGTCATATGAAATGTCATTTTTTTTGTTTTTAAGTGTTTCTATACAGCCTAGAAATCCGCCATTTCACGGGCAGGTTATGGGGACCTCCTAGGCACGAAATTTGAAGGAATTTTTGGTTTTTATTTTTAACCCTTATTTCATGGAAAACTCACTGTCCCTTTAAAAACTTTTTTTTAAAAACTTTTTGTCCTTGTTTCCTGTCCCCCAGGGCACTACCCGGACCCCCATACACCTTTTATGGCAAATATGTAGCATATATGCCCTCTTGGAGGGCAATCTAAAAAACCGAATTTTCAGCCCCATTGACTTGCATGGGGTTCGGGTTCGAGTTCGGTCCCGAACACATGGGAAGTTCGGGTTCGGGCTCGAACCGAACTCGGGGAGTGTTCAGCTCATCCCTAATCCCTGACTGCCCTGCACCTTAAATGTTTCACGGACTGTCGTTCCACGTATTGTGTTTTTGAGCGTGTCCTAGGCTTTGTCGGCCTCGAAACCCTCGGAGCCTAGAGGTAATTCAGCTAGTCCTTGGAGTCCCTTGGCTCGAGTTACAACCTGTATTTTATGCAATTTCTGTGTTAATCAAGAAAGTATTGTTGCCCTTAAGGATCTCAACTCCGCTACTCGTGGGGAAGCGATATAGCTATCGTTACAGTAAGTTAACGCATGTACTATGCCTATAGCACACGTCCTAAATCTGGTGGTACAGCGTTTCCTAACCAGGTACCAGGGCTGGCAGAGATTCCCAGAAAAGTCTGCAGCCACTTCAGACAGTCATTCCCAGCAAGTGTTCGCCTGGCAGAAATTCAAAGAGAATTCCACATTCCCACCAGGTGGAACTCAACATTGGCAATGCTGCAGCGTCTGCACAAGCAGCAGAGGGCCATCAATGAGTACCTGTGTGAGTATGGCACAAGGGCAGGTTCAGGTCAACTTGTTTTTTTTCCCCCCGCAGTGGCTGATGATCAAGGCTGCATGCACTGTACTGTCACCATTTGAGGAGTCAAAAAGGATGGTGAGCAGGAACAGTGCATGCATCAGTGACACAATTCCTTTAGTGTTCCTGCTGGAGCACACTCTGCGGGGAATTATAGATGTGGCTCTACAGGCAGAGCAGCGGGAGGAAGAGGAGGCCTTCCCTAGCTCTGAAGGCCCCAGTCTTTCTGCAGACAGCATTCCTGCGGGTCCTCAGATCAGACAGAAGGAGGATGAGGAGGAAGAGGAATATTTAAGTAGTGGGGCATTGAAGGTGGGGATTCCTCAAGGGAGGGTTTTGTGTGCCCAGAAACACAAGGACTAGTACGTGGCTGGGAGGAGGAAGTGCACGATGGGGTCATCCTCATTTACCAGGAAGACTCGGAAGCTAATGCCACCTCCATCCTATGCTGCATGGGCTCCCTTATCCTGCAAAGCCTGCTAAAGGACCCCAGGATTCGTGCTATCAAGGAGAGGGATCATTACTGGTTGGCAAGCCTTCTTGATCCACGATACAAGGGTAAAGTTGTAGAGCTAATCCTGCCCGCACAGAGGGAGGACAGGATGAAACAACTTGAGGACGCTCTAAAGTGACACTTGTGTAGCACCTTTCCAGGCACTGGTAGGTTACCAAGTGATGACACAGGTGCTTCTGAGGCTGTGGATGATCTGAGGAAGAGCGATGAAGGCCGGGGCCACTTGACTGATGCCTTTTTAAAAAAAAATTAAGTCTACGACGCCCAGGGACGTCAAATGTAGGCACCCATTGCCAGTGTCTTCACCGTATGGTGCAGGACTACCTAGGGGCAAGGGCAGACCTGCATACCTTTACAGCAGATGTTCCACTGGCTTACTGGGTGTTAAGATTGGATCACTGGCCAGAACATAGCTAATATGCTATGCAGCTACTAGGTTGCCCTTCATCCAGCATGCTTTCTGAAAGGACGTTCAGTGCCACTGGAGGTTTTGTCACAGACAAAAAAAGAGTGCGTCTGTCCGACTCTGTAGACCGGATGACATTTATAAAAATGAATCAGTCCTGGATCAGCAGCTATCAATCCCCTGATGCTAACGTAACTGAATAGATCGGGGATGTCTTCTGCATTACCAAAACCTCCACCCCTGCACTCTTCCACAATACCTCAGAGGGGTTACGTTGTGAAGGCACGAGCTGGCACCAAAGGCCTAATATTTGGGTGCACTGCCCTGACTCCTATACCAGATTGATATAATTTTAATATTGGACCGCAGGGTCCACCGCTGCACTCCTAATTAGCAGTAGGAAAAGGGAAGTGCTAATGCCAATGTACAGAGCACTGGTGAGACCTCACTTGGAGTACTGTGTGCAGTACTGGAGACCTTATCTCCAGAAGGATATAGACATCTTAGAGAGAGTTCAGAGAAAGGCTACTAAAATGGTGTACGGCTTGAAGGAGAAAAGTTACCAGGAAAGCCTTAATGATCTTAACATGTATAGCTTGGAAAAAAGACGAGACAGAGGAGATATGATAGAAACATTTAAATACGTAAAGGGAATCCACAAGGTAGAGGAAGGGAGTATATTTAAAAGGAAACAAAGTAGCAAAACAAGAGGACACAGTTTTAGATTAGAGGGGCAAAAGGTTTAAAAGTAACATCAGGAAGCATTATTTTACTGAGAGGGTGGTGGATACATGGAACAGCCTTCCAGTTGAAGTGGTAGAGGCCAAAACAGTGATTGAATTTAAGCAGGCATGGGATAGGCATAAGGCTATCCTAAACAAAAGATAAATACATGTAAAGTATCCATGTAATTGGGCAGACTAGATGTCCCGAAAGAAAATATGTCGGCAGATAAGAACCTATGTTTCTAGGTTTCTTCCACAATACCACAGAGGGGTTATGGTGTGAAGGCACTTGCTGCCACCAAAGGCAAAATATTTGGGTGCACTGACGCCTGTACCAGATTCATATCATTTTAATATTTGACTGCAGGGTCCAACCCTGCACTCTTCTACAATACCACAGAGGGGTTACGGTGTGACGGCACTGTTGCCGACGCTAAAGGCCCAATTTTAAAGCACCTATTGCTACTTTCATCCAAAGCCTGCATAATTTTCACAATAATTTAGCCAAAAAAAAATCACTAAACTTGTTCTGCATGTCCTAAAACGTCTCCTCTTTTCATACAGGCTGCCGCCCCAAGCAGTTGTTTATCAATAGGATAAAGGAAAACCATTTACCGTCATTTGAAATGTCATTTTTTTGTTTTTAAATGTTTCTATACATCCTAATCCGCCACTTCACGGGCAGGTTATGGGGACCTCCTAGGCACGATATTTGAAGGAATTTTTCATTTTTATTCTTCACCTTTATTTCATGGCAAACTCACTGTTCCTTTAAAACATTTCTTTTTTACTTTTTGTCCTTGTTTCCGGTCCCCCAGGACACTACCCGGACCCCCATACACCTTTTATGGCAAATATCTTGCATATATGCCCTTGGAGGGCACTCTGAAAATCGAACGCTCGAGTCCCATTGATTTGCATTGAGTTCAAACGCGAACTTTTGAAATTGGGGTGTTCGGCTCATCACAAGAGAATAAACAATACGTGAAAAACAGTAATAATGAGCAATACAAAATAGTAATAAACGTACACAAATTGTCAGATATAGTTTAATGGCTAGAGCAGGGTAGACTTTTCTGCGTTCAACTGAATCAATGAGATTATTCGATATATATATATATATATATATATATCTTCCCCTCCAAGGTTCGATGTGTAAAATGGTATAGTGTGTAAACTATAAATTTAGAAAAAGCACTGTAAGATAATATATATATATATATATATATATATATAAAAAAAGTAGGGGGATTATAGAAGCTTCCAGAATTAAGAGAGAAAATGTACAAAAGAAAATCATCAATGAAGGAAGTAAAGGGGAGGAAGGGAGAAGGCGGAGAGAGAGAAAAAAAGGGGGCGAGAGAAATGGGGGGAGTAAAAGTAAGAGGTACTATCAGCAAGTACCATTTGCCATTACAATGGTCTCCTCAATCTGCCGTGGTAGCAACACTCAGAGTCTGATGCAATCAAATATTTATAGTCCACTATCTGTGGCTAGTGACTGAGATCCTTGCCAGGTGTGTAGAGCATTGGAAGAGATAAACTGTTCCCAGTAAAACCACGTGACAGGGTGGACCTTAGCAAATCTCTCAGGTGGCAATTGAGACACCTCTTGGCTTCGAATCTGCTCCACCCTGGTCACCAGTTCTTTATTAGTAGGCACCGAAGTAAGCCTCCAATGTATTGGTATCAAAACCCTGGCCGCCAGCAAAATAAGTAGTATGATAGATTTCTTTAAGGTTGCAATCGATAGTGGTACATGACCAAGCAAGAAAAGTTCTGGGAGAAAGTCCAGGGTGATATCTGTGACATGACGGATCAGTTCAAACACCGCTTTCCAATATGGAACAATGTTACTACATTGCCACCATAGGTGGATATACAAACCCGTCGCTAGTGTACATCGCCAGCATAGACGCGAAGTGCCTGACTGAAATTTTGCCAACCATATCGGCGTTATGTACCAGAGTGCCGTTAGTGATAGGAGAGTCGTGGTGAATCAATGCAAATGTTCATCGCCATCGGGAATCAAGAGTCTCTTTTCCTAAATATTCGTCCCAACGATGGCCATATTCCGGGAAAGCTTCATCTACTGCCTGTAAAAGTCTATACAGCGTAGAGGTGCTTCTGTGTAGAGTCATAGCGAGGTAGCAAAATTGTTCAAAGGGGCGAAGTGGCCGAGAAATAAGAGTGCCATTGGGTAAAGAAAGTGCCTTATTTGAGCAAAGTTAAATCGTTCAAGTATGGTAGGTGCCGTGTACCTGTACGGTGTCGGGATTTCCAGAAACTGGCCATCTGATATAACATGTATGGCCATCAATCCTGGTTGGGAAGTAAATCGCGTCCTCAGGGAAGGTAATACTCCCCCCGGAAATGCAGGATTGTGGGAGATGGGCATCAACGGAGCAGTAGAGGAAGAGAGTGAATGTGTGATCCTCAATCTATGCCAGAGTCGGAGGGTGCAACCAATTGTGGGGTTCAAATTATATTTCTTAGGTAGCTGATTTATCAAAAGCCATGGCAAAACCCACACCGGAATTCCAGTAAGAGCACTCCAAGTCCAGTCAAAGTTTCCCTGAAGAGACTGCCATCCAATAAATAATTCTCGTTAAATGGGAGGCATAGTAGTAAAGCTTTACGTTGGGTAGAGCTAGTCCAACCTGTGCTGTCGGGAGGCACATAACTGAACCGGGGTGTTTTTTGGCCCAAATGAACGCCAAGAATAATTTTCTCTGTTTGTACAGAAAGCCCCGCAGAACAGAAATGGGTAGAGTCTGGAGCAGGTAGAGGACCCGAGGTAAGATGTTCCTTTTTAAAACTCCTATTCTCCCGAACCAAGAAAGATATTTCATGGTCCACTTATCTAGATCATTCTGGAGCGTATCCAAAAGTGGATCGAAATTCAAGGATGATAAACGGGAAAGATCTGCACATATTCAGACCCCTAAATATTTGAGCTTTTCTGTGCATCTAAAACCAAACTTGCTTCGCAAGGTCTTGGCGATCGTAGTTGAAAGGGAGACGTTTAAGATTTCAGACTTGTCAACATTAATAGCCAAACCTGCACGTTTACCGTATTGTTGAAGTTGCAAAGAAACCGCTGGTAATGAGATTTCTGGTTCCGTCAGGAAAAACATCAGATCATCCGCATAAGCTGAGATCTTATGTCTAGACGTTAGGCCTTGAAGACCTGGTATCAATGGATTAGCACGAATTGATGTTAAAAAGGGGCTCAAGAGCGAAGTCGAAAAGAAGAGGGGATAAAGGGACACCCTTGTCGTGTTCCATTTTGGATTGGAAAATCATTCGTGAGAGCTCCATTAACTCGGACTCTGGCGGTCGGTTTAGAATATAATGCAGAGATCCATTTCATGAAGCCTTCCCCCAGTCCATATCCTTTCAACACTTGAAAAAGATAAGGCCATAAGACCCTATCGAAAGCCTTTTCAGCATCAGTAGACAATAAAAGAAGCAGTGTCTGATCTTTAGTGGCCAAGGCCATCGCGTTTATAACTCTAGTAGTAGCATCCTGCGCTTCCCTTCCCGGGACAAATCCCACTTGGTCGGGGTCCACCAATCCCGGCAAGTATTTCTGCAAGCGTGTGGCTAGAACCCGAGTTAAAAGTTTTAGGTCAGAGTTAAGTAGTGAAATTGGTCTATAGCTAGAACTGAAGAGTAAATCTTTACCAGGCTTAGGAACTTATGATATGGTCTCCGCCAATGTGGACTGATGTAAGATCCCATCTTTAAGCAAAGAGTTAAAGGTAGTCAGCATGTGCGGTTAGAGTTCGTTGTGTAACAGTTTGTAGTATTTCACAGGGAATCCATCAGGCCCTGGGCACTTGTTGGTCTTACTTACTATGTTTAAGAGCTAAGGCAGGGGTGGGCAATTAATTTTTCCAAGGGGCCACATGAGAAACTGGGACGGTAGTGGAGGGCCGAACCAATAGGCTGAACTTAAGTCTGTTCAATATAAATTTTATCGCTTTTTAAAAAGCAGTAAATTATATGGTTTTAATTAGCTGAATACATGTTATTATAACTATAGGGCTATGAAATTGTGGAATAGGTAAAATATAGCAGTAACAAAATAGAAACACCAATCATTATCACTGTTTAATTTTATTTTTAACATAACATAAATTTAACCTTCACAAAAACAATACTGAAAATGTTTATTTTGTAGTATGGTAAAAAACAGCAATTAATTAACTTTATACAAAAAACAATAAGTGCTTTTGATGTTTTCAGTGCATTTTTCTTGTTCAGTGAGAAAAATCCAGTCTGTCTTGGGCTTGAACAAGTGCTCTGAAGTCTGGTTGAATATCTGAGGTGGATATGCGAAGGACAGCTGACAGGTGATCATCAGTGAGAGAGGATCTGTATCTGGATTTGTTGAACTTCATCACTGAAAATGTTTGTTCACATATGTAGGTAGATCCAAAGAGAACTAACATCTTCTGAGCTTGCATCCTCATGTGTTGAAAGTTCTCCTCTTTGAGAGAGGAGTAAAAATCCAGCAGTGATACGCACTTAAAGTGCTCTGCCATTAGTGCATCAGACTGCAGGTCAATGAGTTCGAGCTGAACATCGCTGGTGTATTATCCACACTGCAAGAAAAGGGAGAAGAAATCATGTGCATTTCACTCTCAACGGTTTTGAAGTCTTGAAATCGCCTTGAAAACTCACCATGCAGTGCTCCTAACATGGATGAGTACCTGCGTAGGTGAACAGCTGATGGTCTGGATTCCTTTAGTGTGGCAAGTGGGTGAGAATGTTGTCCTCCATTTGGCTTGAAAGAAACTGCAACTTTCTCATGAAAGCCTTCACCAAGCTGTACATTTCATGTACAAAAAGGCCCTTGCATTGCAGTTTGGTATTTAGTTCATTCATTAGCGCAGTCACATCAACCGCAAATCCGAAATCTACCATCCAGTCTGCATCTGAGAGCTCTGGGATGACTTTCTCTTTCTTCTCACAGAACTCTTGAATCTCTGCTCTCAGATCCCATACTTTTTTAAGCACTTTGCCCAGGCTGAGCCATCTGACAGCAGTGTGGTAGCCTATGTCCCGATGTTCAGACTCCTGCTCCTCCAAAAGTGCCACAAACTGTCTGTGATTCAATGCTCTTGCTCTGATGAAGTTAACTATTTTAGTTACAACATCAATAACATGGTTAATTTTTAGCACTGACTTACACAACACCTCCTGATGTATAATACAATGTAAAAATACCAATTTCTGTCCAGGGTTCATTTCAGTCACTTTATCCTGCATCCGCTTTAAAAGTCCGACATTTTTCCCTGTCAGATTTGGACTACCATCCGTTGTAACACCTGCCAGCTTGTCCCATTTCAGTCCCAGCTTGTCCAAGCATGCATTTACCTCTGTGAACAAATCACTCCCTGTTGTTGTCCCTTTCATTGACCGCATTGCTGCCAGCTCCTCTATAACCTTAAAGTCCTTTGTTATCCCCCGTACAAAGATGAGTAACTGGGCTGTGTCGCAGACATCGCAGCTCTCATCCAAAGCCAAGGAGAAGAAATCAAAATTGTCCACTTTGTTTTGCAGCTGAAGCTCCAGATTTCCAGCGATGTCCTCGATCCTTCTTGTTACAGTTCGTCTGGAGAGGGGCACGTTCTCAAATAACCGCTTTTTCTCTGGGCATATTAATGCTGCAGAGTCCACCAAACACTCTTTGATAAATTGCCCATCAGAAAATGACTTGCTGTATTTTTGCGATTTTGTGGGATATCACATAACTGGTCTTGACTGCTCCATCCCTGGAAGTGTGAAGCTTGGTAAAAAGTTCTTGTTGGTTTTGCAGCTTAGTTAGCAAAGCATTAGATGCCCGCGCCCTCTCTGCATCACTCACATTTTTGTATTTCTCTGCATGTTTAGTTACGTAGTGGCGACTCAAATTGTATTCCTTAAACACGGCGATCTGTACTCCACAAACTAAGCACACGGCTTTACCTTTTACTTCAGTAAAAAAATACTTTAAAGTCCATGTCTTATTAAAAACTCTACATCTCTGTATCTTTCTTTTTTTAATGTGAGCTGACATTTTTGAGGACTACTAACCGCTAAATCAGAATCTCTTGACACCTGTAAATTGAAAACAAATAGAAGTCACCTTCAAAATAAGGATCTCCTCTTTTCCTGCAATGCACGACGGCCATCTTTAGTAAAGGAACATGATGCACCAAAAGCAGAGTCCCCGCGCGGAACGAGCTGACCAACGCAAACACTTTACTGGGCACAAGGTAAGTATTTAAAAAATGCGAGACCCCGGCCATAAGCCAGGGACTGTGATTTTTGCGCCCCTGCTCTGGCACCCTAGGGCAGCCTTTTGGGCTGCCTTTTGGAAGCACCAGCCCTGCTTACGCCTAGGGTTGCCACCTTTTCTTCAAGCCAAACACGAACACTCTAGTGTTGGGCTTGGGCGGCAATTTAATATTTTTTTTGTAGCATATACAGTACATTATGCGTATATATTATGGCACGAGGTATGCATGGCAGCCTGGTATTATGGCACACTCCTATGCATGGCATGGCACACTGCTGGCAGACCAGTATTATGGCACACTCCTATGTATATGGCACACACACTGGCAGACTGGTATTATGGCACACTCCTATGCATGCCACACTGGTATGTATATGGCAACACTGCTGGCAGACCAGTATTATGGCACACTCCTATGTATATGGCACACTACTGGCAGACTGGTATTATGGCACACTCCTATGCATGCCACACTGGTATGTATATGGCACACTGCTGGCAGACCAGTATTATGGCACACTCCTATGTATATGGCACACTACTGGCAGACTGGTATTATGGCAACTCCTATGCATGCCACACTGGTATGTATATGGCACACTGCTGGCAGACTGGTATTATGACACTTTGTATATGGCACACTGCTGCAGACTGGTATTATGACACACTCCTATGTATATGGCACACTGCTGGCAGACTGGTAATTATGAGACACTCCTATGTATATGGCATACTGCTAGCAGACTGGTATTATGACACACACTCCTATGTATATGGCACACTGCTGGTGAGAGGGGGGTTACTTTTCATTGAGATCAGATTCAATTATACTGACTTGTCACCTTATTCTTGGAGCCTGAGGAAAATGAATCCAGATTCTCCAGAATGATTCCACCAGCCTCCAGTCCAGGCACAGCACAGAGCACCTGGCTGCTGCACTCACTTGTCTGCCAGCCTCTCCCAACGAAGAAAAGCACGTGGTGGTGGTGAGGTCCCCGAACCTAGTCACGTGTGCCAGTGCCTGCCTGAGCCAGAGCAAGCCTGCAACACGCTGATGGTAGGAGGAGGCGGACCCGGCAGAGTGGGGAGGAACTGAAATGACGTCACCGACCACACCACGTGATGTGACCACCCCCACTTGTCAGCGGAGCCGGAGCATCCATCTCTCACTCGCACGCAGCCAGCGTGCGAGTGAACAACACCTTCAAAAGCAAGTAATAGAGGTGTAGAGGGATGCGGGCCGGACTGAGGCAGCCAAAGGGCCGGATGCGGCCCGCGGGCCGCACAATGCCCAGGTCTGAGCTAAGGTTACCTCCTCTTGAAGAATTGGAGGTCCCAATTCCGATGCCTCGTCTTCCGATAATTTGTGGTGTATGTTATGCTGCAGGTAGTTTGTTATCGCAGTATGGTCCAATGACGGGTATTGAGAAGTTTGTATGGAATATAGTGAAGCAAATTAAGAGCGAAGCTCTTCAGCTATCTGATCGGGTTTGACAGTACTACAGCCCGTTGGTAATTGGAGAGGAATAAAAGATTTGGTTCTCCTGGATCGTAAAATTTGAGCCAGTAACTTTCCAGGCTTATTTTTGTTTAGTGCAAAAAATTAGTGTTTTTATGGCCAAATATTTCAGATCTACGGAGAGCTGTGCAGTAAGTTTGGAGTGTGCTTTTAGCAATGACTGATAGATCAGAGGATCACTATTTTCCGCATGTTGAGACTCCAACAGTCTGATCTCGTCAAACATGTCTGCCATCTGAGCCTTACGCAGTTTCTTTACTGCCGTACCTTTGCTTATTAAGAATCCTCTCACCACCGCCTTATGAGCTTCCCAAACTGTAGGTACGGGAGTATCCGGTGTCAAATTTTCTTGGCATTAATTAATTAATTTATTTATTTATAAAGGATTTTACCAGGAAGGATACATTGAGATTTCTCTCGTTTTCAAGTATGTCCTGGGTTCAAGAACATTGAAGTGTTACAGTTACAGAAATACAAAGTAATACAATGCAAGATATTAAAAAAAACCCCACAAATATACAGATTAACAGAAAATAAATATGTAGGAAATAGTCATGTTTACAGGTGCATTCTGTATTGAGGTATGTTAGTAAGGAGCTCTTGAGTGACTTAAGACTGGGGGAAGATTTGATGGTGTCTGGGAGGTTATTCCATAATTGTGGTGCTCTGTAGGAAAATGAGCACCGAGCCACTGTCTTTTTGTATTGTGGTAACTGTTTGGTCTCAAGTATCTCCGGGTCTGCGAGAAGTGATTGATTCAGTTGCCATGTTTGCTCATGTGGAACACTGAGGGGAGATGTGATGTGAACCGAGAGCGGAGAGTGGTCAGACCAGGTGCTGATGTAGGTCCCAAGAACGAATTAACTGAAAATGGTGTTGTGGCATGAAAATACAGTCTATTCTAGAATAGGCCGCATGTACCGGCGAGTAGAAAGAATATTCTCTTTCTCCTCCATGAAAGGCGTGCCAAACATCTACCAACTGATAGGAGCCCAAAGTGTGTTGAATATGTGATAAAATGTTACGGGGATGAGAGGATTTTCCAGTAGAAGTGTCTACTTTGGGGTCCAAGGCAACATTAAAGTCACCCGCCACTACTAAAATGCCCTCTTGGAATGTGAATAATGCTTTCAAAATAGATGCCAAACTACGGTGTTGAGCCTTGTTAGGCAAATATATTGACGCAAAAGTGTACAGCGAGTCAGCAATAGTACCTTTGAGAAACAGTATTGACCCAGAGGGACAATTTCTAACTTCAGTCTCAACAAACGGCACATCTTTAGAGAAAACAGCCGAAAATTAACCATTTTCAAATCAACACAAATTACCCATCCATGAACATAGTATTCCAATCTTTCCAGAACAATCTTGATGTTGGCATGCTCTTTTTTCATTTTTACCGAGTGTCCTTTTGGGATTGGACTATATATTTCTGTTGTGAAGAAACACATTTCAAACTCCTTTTACTACTGTCAATAAAAAGACCTTTCACTTGAATCATATGCGGGCAGTCCCATATTGAGAAGAAGCCCTTCAACATCATTGCAATAAACAAGTTGACCATCTGAATGGAAATACTTTCGCAGTGCTGCTTCTCTGTTATGATAAAAGAAGACACTAGTGCCAGGTATGAGTAGTCCTTTCTTTTGCAGCCTGGAAGTCAACAATTCAGCAGACTGTTTTGGCAAATACAAATCTCTTAAAATATCATTCAATTCAGGCTGACTAAACAGAGAATTTTTTTCACAATCTGCATCAGATATTCAATCTGCACATCCTCATCTATAGAAGCAGGTAAACTGAGGGATTCAACATCAATCCCTGGTAGCTCAGTAAATACATGCACAGGTATTTCCTCACAGTGCTCAACTGGTTGTCTGGCAGATGAGATATCTGGGTATTGTAAGTGTTTGTTTTTCTTATCGAAACCTTTTACATTGACAAGGCAGAAGTAGCAGTTAGCCAAATGGTTTGTAGGTTCTCTCCAAACCATTGGTACACCAAACTTCAGCTTAGCATTCTTTCCTTTGACCGTGATCGCAAAGTTTCAACACAGGTTTAACACACTCTGAGGAGCCCAATTTTTGGTCTTGGTCTCCAAGTCGTACTTTAAAGTAGGTAAGATAAACATTCTTGACAAAGTTATTGATCCTTTGATCCTGCAAAGTGAAACTGCCACAGATGTAGCAGAAGATATCTGGGTCATTAGTGCATTTCTTTCTTTCGGATGTTGTAGCCATTGTTAGATCATGCCCTGCAGAAGGAAAATATTAAATAAATGTGGATATCTACATAAAATGGAATTATAAACACATTATCCTAAAAATACAGCACCATATTTTAACACTAAAGCAGTCACTGACTCGCAACAACTTGCAATCATAAGTGACAAAGAGTTAATTTTGTGTAAAAATCAATGAAAATGGGGTATGCTAATAGCATAAAAAGTAGATGTGATAAAGCAAATCTGAGCTCAGATTTGGAATCCGCACCCTGAAATTAGTTTAAAACAGCTGCAAAAGACCATGCCAGAAAAAAAATTGTTGACCAGTGATTAGTGTGTATAAAGTATATATATATAGTCCTGACTGACTTTCAGCTGGGCATTGATCAGTCACTCAGGGTTATCCAAAGAGATTCGAAAAGTCACCGCATATTCGGTGACTTTTCGTTCTCTTCAATTCGGTTCGGTTCCTTTTGCCGATTGCATTTCGGTGACCCTGCGGTGTATTCAGCAAGCACCACAGGGTCCCCGAATTGCAGGGAAAAGCTGCCGCAAACCTGACGAAAACTAACCGAATGCACGCTGAAAACAAGCAAAAACATCTGGATTAACCTTCGAAGGAGCCGAACAGGAGCCGAACAGGAGCCGTAGAGGAGGCAGTGAATAAATTAGAAAAACCATTTGTATGAATCTGGGAAAAAGAAACGCTGTTTGCAAAGAAACTACTGAGCGAAAATGTCTGAAATTTTCACAGGAGGTCCAGGGAATGATAATAAAGAGGGCTGTTACAAAAAAAATAAGTAAACTGAAAAAAAAAAAAAAAAAAAAACAGAAAAATGCTTAAAGTATCCTAAAAAAATCTAGAAATAAAGAGACTCTTTACTGCAGAATTTTATAATGAACGGTTTATTAGATATTGAATTAAAACAGGAATATTTTTAACATTGAAGCCTATGGGATTCACCTGAATAAATTTGCCGAATTAAACCACCGAATGGCAGAGCATTAGGGGAACCTTTCACTGCTGGTTTGTGTTCTCTGAATAGCCGAAGCAGTGCTTCTCTATGGGGATTTCACTGCCCTCGAACAGGCACCGTATGTTCAGGCACTTCGCCAGGATTTGGCGAATTGCCTGCTCTCTGGATAGCCGAATGGCCAGGAAAGGTAACCGAACGCTGATTTTCAGCATTCGGTTACCTTTCTCAAGCAATTCGGATCTCTTTGGATAACCCTGACTGTTTAACCTAGGAACGTGAAATTTTGAAGGTGCACTGTTTATGACGTAGGCACCCACCAATGAAGGATTTTTGTAAACTCCGCCCCTAAGGGGGTGCAAAAGGGGGTTGAATATTTTAAACAGGACACCTATAGCTCAAAAACAGAAGATGCTACAGACATGAAAATCGGTATTTAGATTCGTCTTGAAAAATAAAAAAATGCTTTTTACCATTTTTCAAAAATCAAAGTGGAGGGGCCAAAAAAGGGGGTTAAATATTTTAAATATTTTAAACAGGATACCTATATCTCCAAAACAGAGGATGTTACAGGCCTGAAAATTGGAATTTAGATTCTTTTTGAAAAATAAAAAAACACCTATTTTACCATGTTCTGAAAATTCCTTAGGGGGTGGAATACTTTTATCAGTATACCTATATTTCAAAAACCGAAGATGTAACTGGTGTGACATTTGGTATCTTCGTAATCTTCGTGAAAAAAAACAAACATGTGTTTTGCCATTTTCCACAAATCCAATTGGGGGGGGGGTCAGGGGAAAGGGGTCTGAATATTTTTATCAGTATACCTATAGTTCAAAAACCAAAGATGTTACCATTGTGTAATTTGGTATTTACAATCTTCTTGAAAAACCAAAAAACACGTGTTTTACCATTTTCCAAAAATCCCAAGTGAGGGATGAAAAGAGGGGGGCTGAATACTTTTGAACAGGATACCTATCTCAAAAACAAAAGATGTTACAAACGTGAAAATTGGTATTTCGATTAGTCTTGAGAAGCAAAAAAAACACCTGTACCATTTTACAAAAATTCAGTGGGAGAGGGCAAAAAGGGAGGTAGAATACTTTTATCAGTATACCTATATTTCAAAAACCAAAGATGTTACAGGTGTGACATTTGCTATTTACAATCTTCCTGAAATAAACCAAACGTGTGTTTTGCCATTTTCCACAAATCCAATTAAAGGGGGGGGGGGGGTCAAGGGAAATGGGTCTGAATACTTTTATCAGTATACCTATATATTTCAAAAACCAAAGATGTTACAGGTGTGACATTTGCTATTTACAATCTTCCTGAAAAACCAAACATGTGTTTTGCCATTTTCCACAAATCCAATTAAGGGCACTTACAATCTGCTTGAAAAATAAAAAAAAACACGTGTTTTACCATTTTCCAAAAATCCCAAGAGGGGTGGGAAAGGGGGGTTCTAACGAAAAAACCTCATGTTTCTTTTAAAAACAATTTTAACAAATCCTAAAATCGAAGCGAATCCTAAAAGCGACTCCGCAGGCAAAAGCTAGTATATATATATATCATATAAAGCAGCAAGATAGTGATAGAGGTAATAGGTAGTGATGAGCCGAACACCCCCATGTTCGGTTCGCATTCAAACACGAACAATTTCAAAGTTCGAGTTCGAACGTGAACACGAACCGAACTCAATGCAAGTAAATGGGACTCGAAAGTTCGATTTTTAGAGTGCCCTCCAAGAGGGCATATATGCAAGATATTTGCCATAAAAGGTGTATGAGGGTCCGGGTAGTGCCCTGGGGGACAGGAAACAAGGACAAAAAACATTTTTAACCCTTTCGCTGTGGAGGACGCGCTCAGCGCGTCAACCCGCAGGTAACGTTCCTTGCGGTGGACGTGCTAAGCGCGTCCTCTTTGGGGCCAGCATTCGGCCGGGTTCCAGCCGATCGCTGGCCCCCCGGTGCGGGCTGACATCCTCGATGTCGGCCCAGCACCTGGAACCGCCGCCGGCCTAATTAGGTGTCATCGCGGCGGCGTGATGACACCTAATTCAGGCGCCCCCTGCATGTGCGGAGGAGGCGCCTGAAAGGGAGGGGGACCTCGGACCTCTCTCCCTCCCGATTGCCGGCGTTGCGGGGGTTAATCCAGGCACTGTTTGGAAGGGCACAGCCTGCCCTTCCTAACGGTACCTGGAATTAATCCCATGGGTGCTGGATCACAAATCGGCGGCGAAAAGCCTCGGTTCGTGATCCTTTCCCGGAGCTGGCTGACATCTTGGATGTCGGCCAAGCTTCCGGGAATGCCCCCTGAGGCCTGGCATCATCGTGCATAGCACGATGACGCCAGTCCTGGAGTTAACCCCTAACTGCCACCAATGGTGGAGATAGGGGGTTCCAATGAACCCCCTATCTCCCGATCCGTGGCAGTTAGGGGTTCATGTTTTATATTGTTGGATCGGCCAGAGCATGGCTGTTCCAACAATACCAAACTTGACTATGACATTATTTTTTTATAAAAAAAATTAAAATAAACAAGCTTTTTATTTTTTCTTTAATGCAGCAATATTGTTCCCATTTCAATTATAATATGAAAAATGATGCTGCACTAACGATTTTTGTATGCGGGGCGTTCGTTAAAAATCGCATAATTTTCCCCAAAAAAAAAAAATTGTAACGAGACCCCCATCTCTAATTTTTTTAACAAGCGCACCCCATACAAAATATAACCGCAATTGCTCGCATGTTAAAATGTGGAAAAAAAACCACTTTACACGCTGTAAATTATTGAAAATTCATATTTTATTGCATTTTTTGTTATAATATACAGACAGGTCATGACGTATACATATAATAATGACATATTATTAATCTGCCGAGTCTTACGGAAAGAACGATATATAATATGTCTGGGTCATATACTAAAATAAGCCTTCAAAACGCGTTTAAACATGATGAGCAAAACCGGTAAAAATGACCTCAGCACAGAGGCGGGAAATGCCTCAGCAGCAAAAGGGTTAAAGGAACAGTGATTTTTCCATGACATAAAGGTTAAGAATAAAAATGAAAAATTCCTTAAAATATTGCACCTAGGAGGTGCAGAACCCATATCCCCGAACCTGGCACAAACCAAACCCAAACTAACACAACAACAACCACCACAAGACGACCTCAAACCGCACCGCACCAAGACAAGAACACCACATTTAAACCAAGAACAGGACAAAACAGATGGCAGGAATGGCAGAAACCACCCGCCCCAAGATGGACATCAAGACCTCCACAGAACAGAGACTTGGAGGAGATACGGACCCTCCTCGGCACACTATACAACTAATTAATGTGAATTGATCTCATAATGAACTACAATGACAACCATCCACAACCTGGTTGTCCCATGTAATTTTGCTCATTACAAGGTATAACAACATAAAATGACATCACTAACAATCAGTAGCTGGAACATTCAGGGTCTGAATGCTTCAGCCTTTGGATCCAAAGTAAACGATCCAGACTTCAAACATAGACTGCACAACGTGGACATACAAATCCTGCTGGAAACATGGAGCCGGGCACAGGATGACCCACAAACACCTGTGGGCTACAGAGAATTTTCTGTGCCCGCCCAGAAGGATAAAAGCAAACAGGGTCGCCATTCAGGAGGAATAATAATCTGGTATAAGGAGGAGCTACACGAGAACATCAAAGCAATCAAGAAAGGAGACAGCCACATCTGGATAAAAATAAGTAGCTCCGTCCTCACCTCTCAGTCAGACATCTTCCTATGTGCAGCTTACATTGCACCACCAGAGTCTCCATACTCCAAAACAGACACCTATGAGGTGGTACAGAGTGAGGCCTCCCACTTCCAGTCCCTAGGACACGTGTTTCTCTATGGAGACCTCAACGCCAGGACAGGAAGAGAAAAGGACTATGTGACCTCAGATGGGAACACATATATTTTGGGAGCCGCAAACTACTGTCAGGAGTCAATACAGGTGCAAAGAAACAGCTATGACAATACAACCAACAAGAGTGGAAGAAAATTGCTGAATTTGTGTCGGAGTCTCGGACTTTACATCCTTAATGGCCGCACCAAGGGAGACTCTCTGGGAAGGTATACATTAAGCTCCCATGTAGGAAACAGTGTGGTCGACTATGCAATCACGGATATGAACTCCACTCACATCAACGCCTTCACCGTCACCCCACAAACACACCTGACAGACCACAGCCAACTACTGCTTTATATTAAATCCTCAAACAAACCGTCCTCAAAACCCCATCAGAGCGGACTGTACAACCTCCCACCATCGTTCAAATGGACCAGACACTCTACCATAGCCTACAGAGAGGTCATCAACAGACCCGACATCAAAGATCAGCTAACAGTCTTTCAAAACCATACCTATGTACTAAGTCCCCAGGGGGTGAACCAAGCAGCAAAGGACCTCCACAGCATACTACACACCATCGCAGAGACCTCCAACATTAAAAAAGTCAACTTCAAGAAATCATCCAATAAACAACCCAATAAATGGTTTGACAAAGAATGCAGAACACTAAGAAACAACCTACGAACAGTCTCAAATAAAAAACACAGAGACCCCGACAACATCGACCTGAGGATCACTCATGGTGTCCTGCAGAAAAACTATAAACAAATCCTCAAAAAGTAAAACAAAACTTCATCTCCCAAAACCTTCAACAACTGGAAGAGGCTCTTCAGGATAACTCTTTCTGGGAAACCTGGAGTCAAATCGGCTCAGGATCCAAGAAAAAACACCTCCACATCCAAAATGGCAACATCTGGCTCAACTACTTCAAGAGCCTGTACAAAGACATTCCCAAAGAGGAGCTAACTGGGGAACAGGAACACATCATCAGAAGACTACATGAACTGGAGGAAAAAAAAATCAAGGATTTCCAAAACCCGTTAGATACACCCATTAGACCCCAAGAAGTAGCAGAAAAAATTCAAGATCTGCGAAGTAAAAAAGCCAGCGGGATGGATGGAATTCTTCCAGAGATGATTAAACACGGCTCTCCAGAAGTACACACCGCAATATGTAAAGTTTTCAACCTGGTCCTGAGCGTTGGATTCTACCCTCAAGTATGGAACCAAGGCCTCATAACACCTATCCATAAGAGTGGAGACCAATATGATGCAGCCAACTACAGAGGGATATGTGTCAGCAGCACACTGGGAAAACTGTTCAACAGCATCCAGAACAAAAGAATCCTCAGCTTCCTGACACAGCATAACGTCCTCAACAGAAGCCAAGCAGGGTTCATGCCAAACCGTCGCACTACAGATCACATCTACACCCTGCACAGTCTCATCAAGGACCATGTCCACAATACAAAACATGGGAAAATATTTGCTTGCTTTGTGGACTTTAAGAAGGCCTTTGACTCAGTGTGGCACCCAGGCCTTTTCCTCAAACTACTGGAGAGTGGAATAGGAGGGAAAACATATGACGTCATCAAGAGCTCATATAATGAGAACTTCTGCAGCATAAAGGTGAATGGGAAGAGAACAGAGTACTTCTGGCAGGCTCGTGGAGTCAGACAAGGCTGCAGCCTAAGTCCAACCCTCTTTAACATCTACATCAATGGACTGGCTGAAGCTCTAGAATCCTCAGCACCAGGACTAACTCTACATGACACCGAGGTGAAGTTCCTGTTGTATGCAGATGACCTCCTATTACTGTCACCAAGAGAGAGGTCTACAAGACAGCCTGGAAGTGCTGGAAAAATACAGTGCGGCATGGGCACTACCCATCAACCAAAAGAAAACAAAGGTCATGGTTTTCCAAAGGAAGAACGCAAAAACCAAGAGTTCCTGTTTCACACTTAATGACTGCACTCTTGATGAAGCCAACAGCTACACATACCTCGGCCTAGAAACAAACCGATCAGGAAGTTTCAAACGAGCCATAGAGGCCCTAAGAGACAAGGCGCGTAGAACCTTCTCTGCCATCAGGAGAAACCTCTACAAACTAAAACCGCCTGTAAGAGTCTGGCTTAAAATCTTTGATAGTGTCATCACTCCAATCCTCCTTTATGGCAGTGAAGTATGGGGCCCCATCACCTACCCTGACCAACAGAAATATTCCATCTGGAATTCTGCAAGCACCTCCTCCAAGTCCATCGGAGCACCTCTAACAATGCTTGCCGGGCCGAGCTGGGCAGACTCCCCTTACTTCTTGCAGTACAGAAGAGGGCGCTATCATACTGGGACCATCTAAACATCAGCAGCCTCAACTCATACCACCATAAAGCCCTACTGGCCAACAAGGACCATCCAAAACCATGTGGGCTGCAACAACTCATATCCACCCTGATCATCCAAAACCCCCATGAAGGCAACCTGACAAAATATCAAATAAAGGCCCTAATTAACGATTCCAGGGAAAACTATATCAGAGAATGGAGACATGATATAGCAAACTCCAAGAAACTCACCATTTACCAATCCTTACAGAGGGAATACAAACTGGCCCCATACCTGGAGGTACTACAAGACCCCAAGGACAGACAGATCCTGAGCCAGTACAGACTGAGCACACACAGCCTGGAAATTGAATCAGGCCGGCATAGACAGACCTACAAGCCCAGGGAGAATAGACTGTGCCAGCATTGTGACCAGGGGGCCGTGGAAGATGAGGTCCACTTCCTCCTACAGTGCCCCAAGTACTCAGCACTGAGGGAAACTCACTTCCAGAGACTCTCCGCTCTCATCCCGGACTTCACCTCTATAGAAGAGACGAGGAAACTCCACATCATACTGGGAGAAGAGGAACCGGCGGTGAAAATATCTGCCCAATACGTCACAGAATGTCACAGACTGAGAGGAACATGAGAGATCCTGGACTTATAAATCCCCAACACGGACTCGCCCCCATCCCCCTTCACATTATCCCTTACCCCTGATAATGTCCATGGACTTGCTCATTCCCCCCCATATATATGTCCCACTTACCCCCCCTCCTCCCCATATGCTTTGGCAATGCTAAAATGTATTTGGTCCTGCCAATAAAGCTTATTTTGATTTGTTTTGATTTGAGGTCCCCAAAACATGCCCGTGAAGTGGCAGATTTGTAGGATGTATAGAAACATTTAAAAAGAAAAAATGACATTTCAAATGACGGTAAATGGTTTTCCTTTAATCTATTCATAAACTGCTTGGGGCGGCAGCCTGTATGAAAAGACGTTTTAGGCTAGGGTCAGACGAACGCATTTTTATGTTGTCTGTGAAAAAGTGCGTTCGAACGAATGGACGCATTTTTTCACAGAATACGTGATAGTGGTCATACTATGCGCATTTTCGTCCGTGATTTTGTACGGATCATCAATAAAACACTTCTTGCATCTGGACGTTATGTTGGCCGGACATTAGCAGCGTCTGATGTCTCCAATTCACGCACACACGCCTCTAGCGGGCGCAGCGCACTCTGTACGTCAGTACCTGCGGTTTCACGTTCTCGAAAAAATGCGTTCATTTTCCACTTGCGTTGCGCAGCCGGACTTTTGTGCGACCGTACTTCGTATATTGGCTGTCATTGCCTGGCATCTGCTGCTAGTGCGGCCGTGATTAAGTGCGGCTGCACGCGCGTTCGCACTGCCTCAGTCTGACCCTAGCCTTAGGACACGCAGAACAAGTTTAGTGATTTTTTGGCTAAATTATGGTGCCTCTTATGCAGGCTATTCTGTACACCAGGACCCCTATTACCAAGATTATTATGCCCATCATTAGTAGGGTTCCAATTCGGGAGATAAAACTGAGACTGGACCTGTTGCGGAAATTTTATTATGTGGACATTATAGTCTAGGATGTGTGTGTTTTTATATAAGTTGTCATCTGTCTCCCTGTGTTGGATTTGAATGTGGTTTTAAATCCAAGCCACACCTCAGGGGGCCAGTCCGTCATTCTAGTCCACACCTCTGTCCTTTTGATATGTAAATGTATTTACTGGACAAACTTGTTTCTCTGTTATACAGCCAGCCACTGGGCGTTGTCCTATTGTGTAATAAATGAGGCTGACCATGAGCCAGGAGCGCACTTGGGACTGCGCACACTTTGGACTTAGCTCTTGGCTGAGGTGGTCAGATGGACTCCAGGTAGAAACCACGTGATGGTGTCTGTGTCTCTTTACTGCGCGCGTTCAGGTACGTATATCAGGGATGGCAGAGCTGCTTGTAAGTGCAGCGGATCAAACTACATTAGGGAATTGATAGTAGATTAATTTCCAAAACAGACCCAAACCAATTCCCAAAAGAGCCAAACCCCCAAAAGGGATTCCAACCCTCAGCCGCTATCTGGCGGGCCTTGTACTGTAGCTGAGACACCGTCTCCTGATGATCTTGGATTACCTGGAAGCAGTCTGGGACCACCTAAGTTGAATTTTGGATAAAAGTACAACATTCATAATGCATAGTCATTTCATCTAACCCATTTAACGCAGCACTAATCTGTTCAAGTGCCATATCATGTATCATCTGCAATTTCCGAATTTCTCGTAATTCAAGATTTAACAGTTGAATATCTTTACTGGTCAAATTTAAAATCTCATCCATTAACACAGAATAATTATTCAACCTCCTCATTAACTCTATTCTCCAGCCAGTCCATGCTAGAAACCAGGCCCAAGCCTGATCTGCCTTGGAGAATAACTCTCAATCCTTTTTGTTGAAAACCAGTGGGTACCTAGGGTGTAATGCAGTGTCAGGTAGGGTGTCATCTCCCTGCACTCTGTATCAGGATTAGTCTAGCCACATAACACAGTCCAGTTAGGGTAGGTGGTATCCAAGTGCAACAGATCTTTCCGCAACAAATGTGTAGTCCCTCAGTCAGCAGGAATAGAGGCATATAATGCACTCCCTTCTGTACCTCAACCATCATGTTCACTAGGTGGTGAAGGAGATACTTTCCAGTCTGTCATGTTAGGGTAAGGTTAGCAATCCTCAGGATTGGTCCACGAGTCAAGTTAACTGGTTTAACAATAAGTCTCCCTGTCCCTGTTCCTGGCAAGGTAGTGTTCACTGAGACTAAACCAGCTGGACTGGCATGGAGTTTCAAGGCTGAGATTAATTGGCCCTATCTGAAAGCACCAATCAGGGGGGTACATTGGACCAGTTATCGGGTATGCAGACAAGGTCCCAGCATGCTTCATTTGGGTCTCATTCAATAGCTGGACAGTAATATTCCCGACTGAGAAAATTGTCAAATTAACTGGGACTGTAGCAAATGGGATATATATTGTCTCTGGATGTAATCTGCTGCACAACCAACAAGAGGTCTGTCCAGACTTTTGAGCATACGCATATTTAAATTTCATCAACAGGTGGTTCTTCGGTGCTGAAACAGGCCCCAAATCGCGTTGGTCTCTTCCACCTGTTAGGTTAAAAAGGGTGAGAAAAGTTCAATCTCACATTTGCCTCTCGGCATGCTTTCTCCTGGAACAGTACAGTCCCATATGTCATTATAAACAGTATCAACAACATGATGGCACCCAGGGCAGTTGTAACCTAGAAAGCTCTTTTAATAGCTCCTGCAAGTGTCTTCTCTTGCTGCTGGACAGCAGGAGACCGCATACCTTCACGGGCTTCCCTTTGGGCTTCCCAACTTTCCATCGCTGGCAGGTGGTTAGGCGGTTTTTTTGTCCGTCAATACACCTACCTGCTGATCTATGCAGTTTTAACAGTAGTCTTGGTCAATTTTAGCTTTAGTGGACTGGACTCATCAAGGATAGCTTCCCACCGGACCTCGGGTGCCACTGCTGCTGGCTTCAATCTCGAGTGGTGTATCCACGGAACCACCTCTGCTACCTTCACTGCTGTGGAGTGGACAATAGAACAAGGTAAGGACCCCTCCACTTTGGGCCTAGCAGGTCAGCTTTCCACTCCTTCACCCAAACTGAGTCACCTGGGTAAAACTTTGACCTAACAACAGTACCTGCTCATTTAACTTAGCATCCCCTAATGCCCGAAAGTCCCCCCTTTAGCCCATTAATCAGAGGGGTGGGTCGCCCGAACAGGAGTCCATATAGGTTCAATTTCAAATGTGGGGTTGGCCTGCATCTAATATGTAAAAGGACTATCGGAAGCACATCCAGCCATCCCAGGGATGTCTCCTGACACATCTTGGCCATCAAAGTCTTTAATGTCCTGTTCATTCGCTCTACTTTACTGGCGCTCTGAGGCCTGTAGGCTGTGTGTAACTTCCAGGTGATGCCCAGTAGACGGGCAAGTTGCTGTAGACAAGTTTAGATGAAGGCCGGGCCATTATCTGAGCCAATTTTGAGTGGTAATCCATATTGAGGGGTGACTTCTCTCAAGAGACACTTCACTATTTCAGCTGTCTTTTCAGTTCTGGTTGGGAAGGCCTCTACCCATCCAGTTAGTGTACACACCATCACAAGCCGATACTTGTTTCCCTTACAGGGTGGGAGCACAGTAAAGTCAATTTGGTGGGATGCCATTGGAGACAATACAATAGTTTGCATTCCTGGCAGTTGCGATGGGCCTTGTCTTGGTTTATTCTTAGCACAGGTGACACACTGTTGAACTATTGTTCGACAGATAACCAAAAGTCCAGGAACATAGAAGTGCGGCTCTAGCTTTCACTCCATAGGGTATCTTCCTCCATGAGTGCTGGCATGGAAAACTCTCATAACTTCAGGTGCTAATGTAGCGGGTAGGAATATTTGACTGCTGGCCAATTGGAACCATCCATCTTCTCCATATTCATCTGGCTCCTCAGAGAGCCATTTCTTCTCCTTTTCTGAATATACAGGTGTCCATTGGTTCAACGGGGTTGGTAGCAACGGGGCCATCACAGAACACGGCTTCTTGTAGTTCGAGTTCTTCTCCTGGCCCAACTGAACTCATCTTTCGGGTGATAATTCTTGCATGCGAAGATCAAGTCTTGCCGTTTGCGTTTGTTCCTTACAGCAAACATGATTCAGTGCACTGTATTTCAAGTTTGGTAGACATTTTTCAATGAGTGTCTCCTACAGGAAGAACTTTACCAGTGGTACTGTTCAGCTCCTAAGTCTCCCAGGCACTTCAGAATTCGCATAATTCAGATTATTGTGACTGTTGAAGTTCAGGTTCTCAAATCTTGTAGAGAAATTTTCAGCTTGTTCAACTAAGATTCCTTCTCTTCCTTCTTCATCCTCCCCCACCAATTTTACGCCGAAGAACTTCAAAATCATCCTATAGGGCCGAAGAAGCCGCTGCTGAATTTCTGCAGTGTTCATCATTTCTGTTTCAAAATATGTCAGTGGATATGCACATTTGTTGCGTCCCTGTTCTGGAAGCGGGAAAAGCCACTGAATATAATTGTGATTGGTTTCCAGCAACCCATAATCAGAGACCCATTTGTGAAGAATAACTTCAATAAATTCTCCATGTGGTTCAAATCTACTTCTGTTCATATAGAATTCATAGTTTGGCATCTCAACTTCTGATAAACTTTCAAGCTTAGGGGAGGTTAAACAAGGCAACAGCTTACTTGAAGACTGATTGTCAGTTATATTGGTGTCAGTCAGCAGTTCTCGCCGCAGCTTATTTCCTTTTCGGTATTTCTTCATTACCCTTTTAATGTCCTCTGCAATTCATGATACTGACAGCTTTTGGCTTCCAGACAACCTCTAGTAATTTTAGAATTTCGGCTGAATATTTCACTTGTCTTCCTGTCGATGTCAGAAGGCCTCTCTCCTTATACAAAGCACCGTGAGCATGGACGGTCATGAAGGCATATTTTGAATCTGCGAAGATGTTCACTCTCCTGTCTTCAGCCAATTCTAAGGCTCTTGTCTGAGCAATGATTTCGACTAACTGTGCTGATGTGCTGCTTAGGCTTAGCTTCTAAAATTTCCTCCATTTGTAACGACTGCGTAGCCGGATAATCTTCTGCCATATTCCATATAGCTACTTCCATCACTGAAGAGTTGCAGGTCGTATTTGTCTAGGGGTATGTCTCTTAAATAAGGCCTGCCGCTGAACACTCCTTCCATGACTTGGTGGCATTCGTGACTTGGAACCTCTTCAGAGTCAGGAAGCAAAGTAGCAGGGTTCAAGGTGGCAATGAGGTCCAAATGAACATGTGGATTTTCACACGTCATGGATTGGTACTTGGTCATCCGGCTATTACTGAACCAGTAGCTTCCTTTGACATCTATCAAGGGTTTAACCGCGTGGGGAACTTTGACATGAAGTACTTGTCCCAACGTCAATTTATCAGCTTCAGTTATTAACATGGCAGTAGCAGCCACAGCTCTCAGACAAGGGGGTAGGTCACAGGCCACTGGATCCAGTTGTTTGGACAGGTAGGCCACGGCCCTTGGTCAGGACCCCAGGTGCTGAATCAGGACTCCAGTTGCAGTATGGTTGTGTTCTTGTACATAGAGCTGAAAAGGTTTACTGTGGTCAGGTAGGCCCAAGTCTTTAACTTCATAAAAAGCTGCTGTCTGCTCCTCTTCCCAGAGGAATGAGTCGTCTTCTTCCCCCTTTGTAGCTTGATGCAGTGGCTTGGCTATTTCTGCAAAGTTGGGGATCCATAGATGGCAGAACCCTGCAGCACCTCGGAATTCTCGCACTTCTCTGCGTGTCTTTGGTTGCGGAATATTTCAGACTGCTTCTTTACGTTTGGGACCTAATGCACGCTTGGTCCCTGTCAACTGGAAACCTAGGTATTTCATACTAATAACGGAGTGTTCCATGGTGACACGCAAAACTTTAATATACCGTGGCTTTGCAGTTGCTGTAAATGTGCCTGAATGTTCTGTTTAGCTTTCTGCAGAATGTGATACTGTGAGCGCTATGGGCACAACTCCTGGCTTTAAAATCAACATACACAGGTGGGATATTCACGGCTACTCCCGGTGTATTTTCTTCTGCCCACACACCGGGACTGCCAAGGAGTAGTACATACAGATCTGGGGTAATGGGTAGGGATGGTACTGTCCTCCAGTGCTATTTTAATGGGTTGTAAATCTGGTGTGGCTGAGCTGTGCTGCCAAATAGAGCTACCAATCTCTGGTAGGTCTTATTTAGCGTGACCTCCAAGGAGGAAACTAGTTTGGGCTTGCAGGCAGTGGCTGAGTGACAGGCAACAGAGGGTTGTGGTAAATGGAGTTTATTCGGCGCAAGGTCTTGTTAACAGTGGGGTACCTCAGGGGTCAGTACTTGGATCCATTCTATTTAATATTTTTATTAGTGATATTGCAGAAGGTATTAATGGAAAAGTATGTCTTTTTGCTGATGACAAAGATTTGCAACAGGGTTGACGTTACTGGAGGGATCAGCCAAATGACAAATGATTTAGGTAAACTAAAAAAAAATGGTCGGAGTTGTGGCAATTGAGTTTTAATGTGGATAAGTGCAAGATAATGCACCTGGGACGTAAAAACCCAAGGGCTGAATATAGAATATTTGATACAGTCCTAACCTCAACATCTGAGGAAAGGGATTTAGGGGTTATTATTTCAGAGGATCTAAGGGTAAGTAGTCAATGTAATAGAGCAGCAGGAAATGCTAGCAGAATGCTTGGTTGTGTAGGGAGAGGTATTCGCACTAGGAAAAGGGAAGTGCTCATGCCACTATACAGAGCACTGGTGAGACCTCACTTGGAGTACTGTGTGCAGTACTGGAGACCGTATCTCCAGAAGGATATAGACATCTTAGAGAGAGTTCAGAGAAGGGCTACTAAAATGGGTGTACGGCTTGAAGGAGAAAAGTTACCAGGAAAGGCTTAATGATCTTAACATGTACAGCTTGGAAAAAAGACGAGACAGAGGAGATATGATAGAAACATTTAAATACGTAAAGGGAATCCACAAGGTAGAGGAAGGGAGTATATTTAAACGGAAACAAAGTAGCAAAACAAGAGGACATAGTCTTAGATTAGAGGGGCAAAGGTTTAAAAGTAACATCAGGAAGAATTATTTTACTGAGAGGGTGGTGATACATGGAACAGCCTTCCAGTTGAAGTGGTTGAGGCCAAAACAGTAATTGAATTTAAGCAAGCATGGAATAGGCATAAGGCTATCCTAAACAAAAGATAAATCCAGGTTAAGTATCCATGTAATTGGGCAGACTAGATGGGCCAAAAGGTTCTTATCTGCTGACATTTTACTATGTTTCTAATTTGCTCAGGATATCCCGTCCCAGGAGCTGTATGGCACATTCGGGCATGTACAAAAACTGATTCTCAACCTGGTGTCCCCCAAAACTACAGACCCGTGAGGCTAGAAAGAGATATTTGGCCGATATTCCCAATGCACCAACAATGTCAGCTTCCCCTTGTAACGTTGGGAGCTTCCAGCCATACCTGTGTGCTTGAGGGCAGCATGTCTGATGCTGCTCGCTGACCAAAGCCCGGTTTAAATGGAGACAGGCAGGGAGGTGGTTGCATGAGGCGTGGCTTGAGTGGGGGCCTGGCCTGGTGAAGGCCTTTAAAAACCCTCAGTGTATTCTCAGCAGTTGCCAGATCGTGGTTATCCATACCTGAGCTCCTTGTACCTGACTGCTATATTGAATTAACCCGTTATTGACCTCTGCTTGTTTCTGACTATTCTGCCTTCTGTTGCCCTAGACCATTTTCTTGTACTACGCTACTGCTCTGATATCGACCCGGCTATTCCATTTGACCATTCTGAACTCTGTATTCCTGATTCTGGCTCGGCTGACTACTCCCCGTGTTGTTAACCCTTTCTGTCTAGCTAGTTTACCTGGCCAATTCTAAGGACCAGACAGTTAGAGATCTTTCACGGCTACTCTGTTGGTAGCTTCTGGGCTCTGTGGAGTGTGGGGTGTTAAGTACTGCGTGGTGGGATCTGGGAAACGTGACACCCCTCCCGCCAAGGGTGCAATTGGTTGCGTTACAACAGAATGTTCTGCCTCACTGTCAACCATAAAAACCTTATCCTCATCCCCCACTCTCATTATGACCGTGGGCTCACTTGTACTGAGTGGGATCACCCCCTGATCTGTGTCTATACGGAGCTTGTCCTGCAAAGGATGCCCCGGCCAGTCCCACAAAATCACATCCATTACCCTCATTTCTTTCGTGCCTCCCGTTCAGGACTTTCCCACGGGATTCTCCCCCACCCGAATTACCATTTTCCACCTCATTTTTCTCCATTAATTTCAGACACTCGCTCTTCCAGTGACCCACAGATTTACAGAATGCGCACTCGTTTCTACCCAAAGCTGGCCGCCACCTCTTTCCCTCGTTCCGACTGGGTCTGCCATTTACGGTACAACGCGTTGATTTTAGGCTTCACTCCATAGGAGGATTTCCATACGCTTTGTCAGGTATATTACACAGAAAGGAAAAATTTTAAATGGATGCTTGTAGCCATTTTGTTTTGAAAGACAGTTTTTCTTTAAAATTTTCTCTAGGTTTAGAAATGAACGAGATTTTTTTTTTTTTTTTACAGAGTTCATTCCTGGGTGAAGTCTTTTATATTTTTTTTAACAAGTGCCAGACATGAAGGAACCTAGAATGTTTGTGTGTGATAAGGCTAGGTTTAAGTGCTAAGACGTGTCATAATTAAATTTATTGGTCTGTCTTAAGTTTTTAAAACAAAAGAGATTTTGTCTTTTGGGTATAGGAAGAAGAGTTAATATTTTGTAATATAGATTTATATTCACAAAATATGTTTATAATCAAGGTATATTTTATTATATTTACAGTAGGAAATATATACTCCAATAAATATTGTAGAAAGTATATAATTGGTAAATAATAGAAATTACTAAAGAATAGATTCTGTTGAGTTAACCAGAAAAGAATTTAGCTGATAGTAAGTAATTTCAAAAGGGAGTAGGGATATAAATTAGACAGAGACAGTGTCTAGCTGGGAGAAGAGAAGGTCTTTGTGTAGATTGATCTTTTGACCCGAGATAAGAATATTAAAAAGAAATGGTGGAATTAAAGAAGTGCAATACTGCCCTCTAGAGGATAGTAAATATTAATATTGCCAGTGACGTCAAATTGGCTATAATAAGCGGCAATGTTATTTGCAAGTCAGTCGGAGATTCCAGCATTCAGACTTACACTGCAATGCATTACACATGACCCTCTGAGAGTCCAAGATTCTAACACTCAGACTCACACCACGATGCAGGCAGATCCCAAGACATGAGGCAATCAAGATTCTCACCAAATCTCTAACTCACATGCATTGATTATCTGATATCGATAATCTTCACATATTCCAAAACAAAGCATCACATAAAAAATTCCAAGACTTAGCAACATCCAAATTGGACAGGTAATGTATGAAAAAAAGAAGGAATTAATGTAATTATATATATTTGTAGATATTCTTGCAACGTAGACTGAGACTTCTCAGATACTTGGGTTAGATCCAAATTCTAAGTATTTTCTATTCTGCAGATAGAAATATGAAGAAGTGGATATAAGGATTTATTCCTAAAAGAAATGTTGTAAGATTGATACCAATATATATATTGAATTTGGAAATTACTGTGATTAAAATTAATAAGCAAGGAATTATATAACTACAAAATAAAAAGCAAAAGATTAGAAGTTTAATTCGAGATTAGGGGAGGATTCACTAAATAAGTTTTTATTACTTATTAAATTAGCTCATCTTTTGTTGATCCATGTAGCATAGAGATATATATATATCTATAAGAGCTGGCTGGTTAAACATTGTTTGCTGGGAAATGTATGTTGTATTAAGCAGAAATGTTTATTAACCATTTGTGTCTTAGTTACTAACGGATAAGGTAAATGATATTAATCATATATGCAATTACTAACCGGAGATACATATATTGTGAAGCTAGTTTTTATATGCTGATGGACTGTGGTTTATAAAGTTTTGTTTATGTTATGAGATTTGAAACTTTTTTGTATACGTAATAAATATATATATATTTTTATCCGATTATTGATTATTGTATTTTTCAAAGCAAAACAGACAATTAAAAGAATTCAGGATAATTTCTAAGAAATATAGACGATTGATATTTGTGTCTCGTATAAGTTTCTTATGAAATAATAATCCCTGATATATTGGAGGCAACTGCCGAGGTAGGTCCAGTAAGTCCAATATAGACATATTGGAGGCTTGGCTGATAAATCCAATATATAACGTGTGGTATTCACGTGAAGAGATTATATCCGACAGCTTCATCTGAGCTACTTTTGCGTGAGGCCCCATCTATATTTTTTCGCCTATTGGGACTTTGTATATTTTGGTGGTGTAGACATACGGGACCTTGCAGCATTCTTTGTTAATTCACATGCGCCAATAACCTTTTCTGTATTTTATGCCATACCTCTGTATTTGCATGACCCTCCTCTACCGCCACTTTTTCTAGATATTTACGGCATTGGTTTTAATCCTTCCCCTCTCCTCTGTAGTAAACAACGTCAACAGAAGCTGCTGACAGTCAGCCCACGTGGGGTTGCATGTTGCCATAATAGACTCAACCAGGCTTGTTATACATGCCGGCTTTTCAGAGTAAGAAGGGGTTTGGGCTTTCCAGTTGAACAAATCAGTGGTTGTAAACGGGACATAAGTTAGCACATCAGGTCCTGGGCCACCATCCACACTCAGCCCAGGTAAAGTGCATAACGGGAGTTGGAATTTACCAGGATGCTGATACACCTCGCAGAGTTTTATAATGTTATTATCAGCACGGGTCCCAGCCTTATGTTCCGGCGGTACAATTGGTGTAGGGGATACAAGGTGAAAAGACTCTGGCCTGGGGCTTTCTAGTCTGTACACCCTTCTTTCCAGGGAATCAACTTTACCAGGAGTATCAATTATTTGTGCCTCCACCAGGGGCTGACTGGCAACTTTTGGCCCAGGGGGCAAGTACAACCCATAAGTCCATGGAGCAGCAACCCGGTCCCCCATTTAAATTTAAAAAAAAATAAAAAAAAAAAAAAAAATTGAAAAAAGGCATGGTTAACAAATTACATAATAAATGACATTTTCAGACTGTTTTAAATAAATAATTATTTCTTTTCAATACCACCTAACTCTGATCAATGTCCCACCTACCTCAAACTAATACTGCCTATATCAGAGCAATGTTCCCTTTTCCTCACATTACCCCCTAGTTCATAGCAATGCCCCCTTTTACCCATAACTACTAACCCCTGAATCAGAACAATACCCCATTCACATTACACAGATGACCTTTTAAATTCCAGCGCTGCCCACTTCCCTAAAATCAAAACCCCACACTAATGTACCCGAACCCCACACTAATGTACCCGAACCCCACACTAATGTACCCGTGACCAATTTTATTACTTGTAAAAGCCACTTCCATACACACACACACACACACACACACTGATACAAATACTGACAGATGCACACATTTCATCATGTCATGCCCCCTTCCTCTTTGCCTTTTTTCACCCCTTTTCTCCCCATTATTCTCTTTATTCTCCTTTTTATCCACTTCTCTCTTCCCTTTCTTTCATTCTCCTTCTCTCTCCACTTCCAATCTCCTTTTCGCTCCTCCCTCTTTCTATGCAGATCTTCCCACTCCTCTCCTATGTCCATTCTCATTCCGTACTCCTTTCCTCTCTCTTCCCTTTTCTATTCATTTTCTCTCTACTCCTTTCTCAGCTCAACTTCTCCCTCTCCACATTCCATTCCATATTCTTCTGGTCTTTCCCGCTTTTCTCTATCCTTCTTCAGGTCTTTTCTTTCCCACCTTTTTTAAGCTTCTCTCTCCTCCTCATTTTCAGCTTATCTCCCTCTCTTTTTCCCCCCTTCATATAGTCTTCTCCTCCCTTACCTGTGGCCAGTGTTCTCTTTCCCTCCTGTGGGACTGAGAGGAAGTGACATGTTAAACAGTCACTTCCTTCCAGCGCTGCTTCTGCAGAGGAGGGAAGCAGTGCTATGAGGAAAATAAAGGGTGGGGCTGCTCAGCCAACCACAGCACTTTGTGCTGATCCCTCTTTAAGCAGCTTTGTTGAAATTTTTTGTGTTGCCACTGTGGCTGACATGGTAGCAGCGCCTGTTTAATAAGCAGGGAGGTCTTGAGTTCGATTCTCAGCTGGTCAACTGTTTTTTTTTTTCTTTTCTACCTCTGCAAGCACAATAATAATATTGTTATAATGCTGATGCTATTATTGTTCTGTTATTAATAATAGCATTAGAATAATTGTGTAGAGGTAGATGTTTTTAAAAAAAAAAAATTATACATTACCAGCTAAGAATTGAACTCATGACCTTCCTGCCACTATACAGGTGCTGCTACCGTTTGAGCCACAGAGGTAACACACTAAATATCCACAAAACTGCCTAATGAGGGTTCTCTCCCCTGGGAGCACTGTTTTATGATTGGCTAAGGAGGGCTGTGGGAGGTGTCTCTGGCCCTGCACTTCCTGCTAATGAGTCTGGCTGGCCGCGGTGTGTAAAAGCCGGCCGGTCTCATTACAAAGAGACAGAGCAGCTGCCGCAATTGACATTTTAATGGGCTGAGGACCGGCCCAGGGGCCATTTGCCACCCTGCCCCCCAGCCCAGTCCGCCCCTGGCCTCCACCACGGTTGCTGCTCCAAGGGGGTGGCCAGGCCGAGGGTACACAGACGGAAAATTAGCAGCTCCCATGGACCCCGCTTCTGGCTGGGCAGCCATGGCATCAAGTGCTTGGCGTCAGGGCCGGCGCTAACGTAAGGCGGCACAGGCGGCCGCCTTACTGTCTGGCGTCCTGCCAGTGTGAGGGGCGCCGGCTCGGGGTGTAATCGGATGACCGAGCCGAGGAAAAGAATGGGACAGCAGGCGCAGGCTGAGGCTCCGTCAGACTCCGAGCATGGCCATTGGCCGCTCGCTCGCCTTGGATTGGAAGGGGCAATGAGAGGGCGGGGACAACAAGCACCACGTGGTTCCCTGCCTGGCCTTGCTTCCCGAATCCAATCACAGGCGAGCGGGAAAGGTGCGTGTGCATCACATGCCCGGCCAGCGCCAGCGGCCGCTCGCACCAGTCGCCTCGAGACGTGACGTCACGTGTCACACGAAGGGGATCGCAGAGAGTGACGGTGGCGGACGGTGCCTAGCTTAAGCTAAGCCTAAAAAATTGTTGCTACTAAAAAACCTACTACCTGGGCTGGTCTGGTCCCTGATTGTCCCTGGCTGTCTGGTCTCTTGTCTCACTCCCTCCCTGACTGCCTGAGAGTGTGGACTGAGTAGAACTAGAACGCCAGCGGGCGACGGGGGGGCCTGCAGTGCCAAGGTGAGGCAGCAGAAGTCAGCAGGCAGCAGTGAGCAGTGCTGTGCACTGCACACTGTCATAGTCAATCAGACACAGTCAGCAGAGCAGAGAGGTAAGAGACTCGCTGGGGGAAAATTTATACCATAAAATAATACCCATATAAGCAGCTGGGGGCCGCAAATATACCCATACATGAGCTGGGGGCCGCAAATATATACCCATACATGAGCTGGGGGCCGCAAATATACCCATACATGAGCTGGGGGCCGCAAATATATACCCATATATGAGCTGGGGGCGCAAATATATACCCATATATGAGCTGGGGGCGGCAAATATATACCCATATATGAGCTGGGGGCCGCAAATATATACCCATATATGGCCATGATCTGACGTCTATTATATATATCTGTGGGCATGATCTGAGGTCTGTTATATATTATGTGCAATGCATGATGATCTGAGGTCTATATGTATCTATGACTATGGGCATCTCTATCCTGATTGGCTTGACATGACGGGGGGGGGCACCAAAACAGACCTTCGCTTGACTAGGCAAAAAAGCTTGCACCGGCCCTGCCTGGCGTGCCGCCGTGTAATGGGATGGATAGGATGGTGGAGGGAGTTCAACATCAGCAGGGTGCCCCACCAGGATAGGGGGATTTATGGGCTTATGCGGGGTGCTGCTGTCTATTGTACAGCCAGCATAACATGGTGACTCTTATCTTTTACACAATACCTCCATATATCTACAGTATATACGGGTATTGGTCTGGATGTTCAGGATTTCCCGTAACCCGGGAATGGACTTTTTAAATTACAC
The DNA here is from genome assembly GCA_009667805.1 of Leptobrachium leishanense. Classification (NCBI taxonomy): domain Eukaryota; kingdom Metazoa; phylum Chordata; class Amphibia; order Anura; family Megophryidae; genus Leptobrachium; species Leptobrachium leishanense. Next base: position 204,083,761 of record CM019067.1, on the reverse strand, counting down.
GTGATCCATGGACCCCTCCTTTGGCCATTCAGGGACTAGGGCGGGCCATGGATCCCGTGTAATTTAAAAAATCCATTCCCGGGTTACGGGAAATCCTTATTCAAAACTTTCAAATTTTGTATCTCAAGGGAGTCTCTCCCACCTTTCCCTTCTTGGGGCGTGATGCTCCATTACCCATTATCAATTCTCTTTTAGGGTTTCCCCACAGATCAAACAGTTACGAATTACAGACTGGCATTTCCGGCAACAATTCATTCATGTCAGTCTTGCTTCTTTCTTTAGTGGCTGGCTTAGGCTAGGATCACACGAACGTATTTTTCACAGCGACCGTCAAAATGTGCGTCCAAAGGCATTGACGTATTTTTTCACGGAATGTGCGAAAACGGTCATACAATGCGCATTTTCGTGCGTGATTTTTTATGGATTGTCAATAGAACACTTTTTGCATCTGGAAGTTATGTAGGCTGGACATTAGCAGCGTCTGACATCTCCTAATCAAGCAAACACGCCACTAGCGGACGCAGCGCACTCTATACGTCAGTACTAGCGGTTCTGCGTTCTACAAATTGCATTCATTTTCCACTTGCGTTGTGCGGCCGGACTTTGTATATTGCCCATCATTTGCTGCTACTGCGGCCGTGATTAAGTGCGCCTAAACGCACGTTAAAAATGTGTTAGTCTGACCCCAGCATGGTAACGCACGTACTCGGAGTCCACTCCGAGAATTGCTTCCCCATTTCCAGGTGCGATCACTCTCAGCACACACAGCACACATTATACCAGATACAATCAGCACAAGACAAGATTACAAATTCCGCGAGTATTCTATTCTATCAGCTAAAAATTGCTACGTATCCTGTGGCTAGCAACTAGGGATGAGCTGTTCGATCAGTTCAGAGTTCGCATAGAACATAGTCTGTTCATATGTTCGCGAACTACGAACATTTCCGCTTGTTCGTCACGTGTTCGCCCATAATGCACCACAACGGACCACAATGCAATTTCCATTGGCCTGAAGCCCGTAATCGGCTACAGCCTGTGGTCAGGTCCAAGACAGGTTCTACACTATGCCAATCATGGCTCAGAGTCCTGATTGGGCAAATTTTGCCCAATCATGGGCTCACAGAGCTAAGTCCCGCAGCACACTATATAAGGTTTCCACACAGTGCTTCTGCACGCGTTTGAGAGGAGATTTCATAGGAGATTGTTGTTGTGTTAGTGTGTTCTTACTACCGTCTGCCACCAGCTACTGGGGGGTCTCATTTCTACCAAATATCTGGGAATTGTTGTAATCTTTGTGCTCAGTCCCAGCAACTATTTTGGGTGCTCAGTAATTTCAGCAAAATATTTGGGAATTGAGGTGATCTGTGTCTTGTGCCTCACTGCCAGTGCCACGCAGTATTTTGGGGTCATTAATTTCTACAAAATATCTGGGAATTGTTATAATTTATGTGTTCTCACTGGCTGCCACCCATTAGGGGGTCTCACGGATTTATAGGAGGTTTCTGAGACTTGTAATCTGTGTCTTCTTACTGCCACCCATCAGGGGTCCCACATACTTCTAGCAGATTTATGCAAATTGTAATTTGTGTCTGCTCTCTGCCACCCATCACGGGGTCTCACTGATTATAGGGGGTTTCTGGGAATTGTAATCTGTGTTTGTCACTGGCTGCCAGCTATCAGGGTGTCTCACTGAGTTATACCAGAGTTCTGTAAATATCCAATCTTTGTACCAGAGTTTAATCAGAGTTCTGCATATATTTAATCTATATATCACTCACCATGTCTGAAAGAAGAAAAAGGACAGGCAGACGCTCCCAATCACAGATAAGAGGGCAAGCAGTCCCTGTGTCGGGAGGCTGTGCCTCTGGTCGTGGTGCATCCTCTGCAGGGGCACGCTTGTCCTTTCTAACTGGTACTGGCCGTCTTAAGCAGCAGCAACAGAGGATTTTCAGGATTGGCTAACCAGGCCATCCTCATCCTCCTCATCCTCTGCCAGCTAGGCTTGTAGTGCTTTACAGTCCACCTCAGCTGCCAAAGCATCTAATGCAGCCTCCATGTCCACAGCTACTCCTGCCGTAGCCTCGCTATAACACACGGAGGAGTCAGCTGAATTGTTTGACTACAATGCTGCTTGAGGATGCGCAGCAACTCCAGTGCTCTGATTCAATCTCTGAGGTTGAGGAAGGGAGAATAATCAACCTAGAGGAAGGGGGTGCCTGTGATTACACACAAATAACTGGCACTCATGTTGCCCCAGCAGCTGCAGTATTCTGCCAAGTTGGCTCCAGTGATGAGGAGATAGGGGGTGATGATGACAATGATGATGAGGTCACTGACTCCACCTGGGTGCCTGATTGAACAGAGGAGTCAAGTGTGGAGGAGGCACAACATCCTCTGTGACCAACTGCAGCACTAGCCAGTCCAAGACATCAGATGTCAGAGCTGCTCAGGTGCAGAGCGCTGTTGTCGCAAAGCACACATGCAGGATCTCTGCTGTCTGGGAGTTCTTTAAGAAATATGCAGCAGACCCCACTGTTACTATTTGTAATTTATGTCAGATGAGGCTCAAGCGTGGGAAAGACACCAGACGCTTGGGTACCACGTACTTGAGGTGACATATGAACACCTGCCACAAATCCCATTGGCACAAAACTTTGCGTAGGTCCTCCTTTTCATCTGTCTCTACCCCCACTGTATGTCCTGCCATGTAATTGTCTACAACCTCCAATGACAGGGATGATGCTACAGTAATGGATGTACCAGCTCCTTCCTCACAATGTGACAGCATCCCATCAGCTGAAGATTTACGCAGTCAGATTACGTTGCCCCGGCTGCTGCAGCGTAAGAAAAACTATAGTCCCAACCATCCCCAAGCACAGTGTCTAAATGCCAGCTTGGCAAAATTACTCGCATTGCAGCTGCTGCCTTTCCAGCTGGTGGACTCTGCTCCCTTCCGTGAATTTCCTGAATGTGCTGTACCACAGTGGCATGTTCCTAAACGCCATTACTTTTCACGGAAGGCCATTCCAGCACTATACCAGCACGTGGAAGACCATGTTATCCAGTCATTGGGAAAAGCAGTCAGCAGCAAGGTGCATGTGACTTTAGACACGTGGTCCAGCAAGCATGGACAGGGTTGTTACATTTCCTTCACAGCAGACTGGGTAACTGTGATTGCAGCTGGAAGGGATCCAAGACGGGGCTCTGTGCTGCAGCTTGTTCATCCACCATGCCTCCAGAAAGCTGCTTGTATGAGGTCTTACTGCTCCACCACCACCTCTCCCTCTTCCTCCTCCTGTGTCTCTGGCAAAGTGGCAGTTAAACAGATGCCTGACAGGGGCTACGCAATGGCTCAAGCAAAAAGATGCCATACTGTGCTTGAGCTGGTTTGTTTAGGGGACAGGAGCCACACCTGGCCAGAAAATCTGTCAGCTCTGCAGGGGCAGGTGCAGAGATGGTTAACACCACGCCAGCTTCAGCTGGGAATGATCGCCTGTGATAATGGCAACAACCTTCTCTCCACCCTACGCAAGGGTAAATTGACGCATGTACCATGCCTAGCACACGTCCTAAATCTAGTGGTACAGCGTTTCCGAACCAAGTACCCAGGGCAGGCAGAGCTTCTCAGCAAGGCCAGAAAAGTCTGCAGCCACTTCAGACGGTCATTCCCAGCAAGCGTTCGCCTGGCGAAATTCAAAGATAATTCCACCTTCCCACAAACCGTCTGATCTGTGACATACACACCAGTGGAACTCGACATTAGCAATGCTGCAGCGTCTGCACAAGCAGCAGAGGGCCATCAACGAGTACCTGTGTGAGTATGGCATAAGGACAGGTTCAGGTAAACTTGGTTTCCCCCCCCCCTGCAGTGGCTGATGATCAAGGATGCATGTACTGTACGGTCACCATTTGAGAAGGCAATGAGGATGGTGAGCAGGGACAGTGCATGCATCAGTGACACAATTCCTTTAGTGTTCCTGCTGGAGCACACTCTGCAGGGAATTATAGATGTGGCTCTAGAGGCAGAGCAGCGGGAGGATGAGGAGGCCTTCCCTAGTTCAAGGCCCCAGTCTTTCCGCAGCCAGCATTCCAGCGGGTCTTACTCAGATCAGACAGGAGGAGGAGGAATATTTAAGTAGTGGGGGAATTGAAGGTGGGGATTCCTCAAGGGAGGGCTAGTGCGTACCTGGGAGGAGGAAGTGCACGATACGGTCATCCTCATTGACCAGGAAGACTTGGAAGCTAATGCCACCTCCAACCTACGCTGCATGGGCTCCCTTATAATGCAAAGCCTGCTAAAGGACCCCAGGATTCGTGCTATCAAAGAGAGGGATCATTACTGGTTGGCAACCCTTCTCGATCCACGATACAAGGGTAAAGTTGCAGAGCTCATCCTGCCCGCACAGAGGGAGCACAGGATGAAAAAACCTCAGGATGCTCTAAAGCGACACTTGTGTAACACCTTTCCAGGCACTGGTAGGTTACCAAGTGATGAAACAGGTGCTTCTGAGGCTGCGGATGATCAGAGGAATAGTGGTGAAGGCCTGGGCCGCTTGATTGATGCCTTTTTTAAAATTTTCTTAGTCCACGACGCCCAGGGACGTCAAATGTAGGCACCCATTGCCAGCGTCTCCACCATATGGTGCAGGACTACCTAGGGGCAAGGGCAGATCTGGATAACTTTCCAGCAGATGATCCACTTGCTTACTGGGTGTTGAGATTGGATCACTGGCCAGAACTTAGCCAATATGCTATGCAGCTACTAGGTTGCTCTTCAACTAGTGTGCTTTCTGAAAGGACGTTCAGTGCCGCTGGAGGTTTTGTCAGAGACGAAAGAGTGTGTCTGTCCACCGACTCTGCAGACCAGCTGGCATTTAAAAAAATTAATCAGTCCTGGATCAGCAGTTATCAATCCCCTGATGCTGACGTAACGGAATAGATCGGGGACGTCTTCTGCATTCACAAAACCTCCAGCACTGAACGCTTCCACAATACCACAGATGGTTTACTGTATTATGGCACTTGCTGGCCTGGCACCAAAAGCACAATATCTGGGTGCACTGATGCCTTTACCAGATTCATATCCTTTTAATATAGGACTGCATGGTCCACCCCTGCACTCTTCCACAATACCACATATGGGTTACTGTATGATGGCACTTGCTGGCTTGGCACCAAAGGCACAATATTTGGGTGCAATGCCACTGACGCCTGTATCAGATTCATATCCTCAGAGGGGTTACTGTGTGACTGCACTGTTGCCGACACTAAAGGCCCAATTTTAAAGCACCTATTGTTACTTTCATCAAAAGCCTGCATAAGTTTCACAATAATTTAGTCAAAAAAAAAATCACTAAACTTTTTCTGCGTGTCCGAAAATGTCTCCTCTTTTCATACAGACTGCCGCCCCAAGCAGTTGTTTATGGATAGATTAAAGGAAAACCATTTACCGTCATTTGAAATTTAATTTTTCGGTTTTTACATATTTCTATACATCCTAGAAATCCGCCACTTCACGGGCAGGTTATGGGGACCTCCTAGGCACGGTATTTGAAGGAATTTTTCAAAAAGTTTATTTCTTAACCCTTATTTCTTGGAAAACTCACTGTCCCTTTAAAAACGTTTTTTTTTTTTAACTTTTTGTCCTCGTTTCCTGTCCCCCAGGGCACTACCCGGACCCCCATACACCTTTTATGGCAAATATCTAGCATATATGCCCACTTGGAGGGCACTCTACAAGTCAATGGGACTCAAAATTCGATATTTATTGAGTTCGAGCTCGAATCCGAAGATTTGAAAAGTTTGAGTGCGAACCGAACTCGGGGGTGTTCGGCTCATCCCTACTAGCAACACATCTGCAATCACCAATTGTCCGTGGCTGGGAGCCCACCAGGACGCCCTTAAACTGCAGCTACCTGCTGTCCGTCAGGACACCTGTAATCTACATAGAACACGAAGCAATCACTACACGGGGCTCTCAGCCCACTCCCAATGACTTCACCTACCTACTCGCGCATTATCACAAAACCTGGGGACAACTTCCCACCGGAGTGCAACCAAATTTTTTTTCTGAAATATAACGTTTTATAAAATTTTCAGAGAAACAAAAGAGGGGAGAAAACCGGAAAACAACAATGATCTGCACCACATAACAGAGTAGAACTGAACCTGAGATGAAAACTTCACTTGTCTCTAATTTGCAAATATGATCCATCACAACTTTAGATAACATGACATCAAATTGTAACCGTATAAGTATCCCAAATGGTCCAGTGATCCTTTCCTACACCAGGCAAAAAATCGTGTAATTTTTTCCAAAAAAAATGTAACGAGACCCCCATCTCTAATTTTTTTAACAAGCGCACCCCATACAAAATATAACCGCAATTGCTCGCATGTTAAAATGTGGAAAAAAAACACTTTACACGTTGTAAATTATTGAAAATACATATTTTATTGCATTTTTTGTTATATACAGACATGACATAACGTATACATATAATAATGACATATTATGAATCTACCGAGTCTGACGGAAAGAACGATATATAATATGTCTGGGCCATATACTAAAATAAGCCTTCAAAACGCGTTTAAACATGAGAAAAATCCGGTAAAAATGACCTCAGCACAGAGATGTGAAAAGCCTCAGCAGCGAAAGGGTTAAAGATCTGGTCACAGCATTTAGGGACCACAATTCTCCCAACCTGGTCTTAATCATGCCCACTGTGGGCACTACGTCCGATTTCCACTTGGAAGCCAATAAAGTAGTGGCGACTGACAGAATATGGGCTAGGAGTTGCTTTTGGAATTTAGTAAGGGATTCGGGAAACATTTGAAGGAGGAAGATGTCTGGGGATGGGACAATTGAAAAAAGAGCCATCCTCTTCTTCACATCTCCAGCAGGTCTTAGAGATTGTGGGTTTAAAATGATGTTCCCTGTCAGGAGTTATATACCATCTGTATAAAATCTTATTTCTAGCTTCCACTAGTGAAATGCATCTAAACTTTTTACAGTCTAACATAAAACAATCCCTCCATTGGTCCAAAGTGAATGTATGCTTCAAATCCCTTTCCCATGTCATCTTAAATCTCCAGGGTTAAAGTGGGGGCCTCGTTAACAACAGTTGATAGATCAAATATAAGAGACGAGTTCCGAGGGTGGGTTTCAAGCAATACTGTTCAAATAAGGTCAATAGGTTAGAATTAGGTGGGAGATGTAGCAAATCAAATTGTGATAGACAAGATTGCAGTCTCGAAAAACGGAAGTCGAGTGTAGCATGCAAGGAGTGTTTCACTTGTAGCTGTAGGAAGGGGATTATGTCATGTGAGGAATAAAAATCAAGTAATATACCAAGTGAGGCATGTCTCCAGTGGTGGGGATCAAATCAGGGATCAGGTGTGTAAATACCGTGAAGGGGGAGGCCAGAGATAGGGGATGAATTGCTGTCAAGGCTGAACGAGTCACATCTGAAACACATAGAAGAAGTGCTGCTAGATCAGGTAGTTCGTCAGTCACCCATCTATAGAAACATATTTACATAGAAAACGTTGGCAGATAAGAACCTGTCGGCCCATCTAGTCTGCCCAATTCCATGGATACTTTAAATGGATTTATCTTTTGTTTAGGATAGCCTTATGCCTATCCCATGTCTGTTTAAATTCAATCACTGGTTTGGCCTCTACCACTTCTACTGGAAGGCTGTTCCATGTATCCACCACCCTCTCAGTAAAATAATGCTTCCTGATGTTACTTTTAAAACTTTGCCCCTCTAATCTAAGACTATGTACTCTTGTTTTGCTATTTTGTTTCCTTTTAAATATACTCCCTTCCTCTACCTTGTGTATTCCCTTTACGTATTTAAATGTTTCTATCATATCTCCTCTGTCTCGTCTTTTTTCCAAGCTGTACATGTTAAGATCATTAAGCCTTTCCTGGTAACTTTTCTCCTTCAAGCCGTACACCATTTTAGTAGCCCTTCTCTGAACTCTCTCTAAGATGTCTATATCCTTCTGGAGATACGGTCTCCAGTACTGCACACAGTACTCCAAGTGAGGTCTCACCAGTGCTCTGTACAGTGGCATGAGCACTTCCCTTTTCCTACTGCTAATACCTCTCCCTACACAACCAAGCATTCTGCCAGCATTTCCTGCTGCTCTATTACATTGACTACTTACCCTTAGATCCTCTGCAATAATAACCCCTAAATCCCTTTCCTCAGATGTTGAGGTTAAGACTGTATCAAATATTCTATATTCAGCCCTTGGGTTTGTACACCCCAGGTGCATTATCTTGCACTTATCCACATTAAAACTCAATTGCCACAGCTCCGACCATTTTTCCATTTTACCTAAATCATTTGTCATTTGGTTGATCCCTCCAGTAACGTCAACCCTGTTGCAAATCTTTGTGTCATCAGCAAAAAGACATACTTTTCCATTAATACCTTCTGCAATATCACTAATAAAAATATTAAATAGAATGGGTCCAAGTACTGACCCCTGAGGTACCCCACTGGTAACAAGACCTTGCGCCGAATAAACTCCATTTACCACAACCCTCTGTTGCCTGTCACTCAGCCACTGCCTAATCCATTCAACAATATTGGAATCCAAGCTCAAAGATTGCAATTTATTGATAAGCCTTCTATGCGGAACAGTATCAAAAGCCTTACTGAAATCTAAATAAGCAATGTCTACTGCACCACCTGTGTCTATTATTTTTGTTACCCAATCAAAAAAATCAATAAGATTAGTTTGGCATGATCTCCCTGAGGTAAACCCATGTTGTTTCTGATCCTGTAATCTATGTGTTTTTAGATGTTCAACAATCCTTTCCTTTAACATGGTTTCCATTAATTTCCCCACTACTGACGTAAGACTAACTGGCCTATAGTTCCGATTCCTCCCTACTACCATTCTTGCAAATAGGCACAACATTTGCTAATTTCCAGTCTTCTGGGACGACTCCCGTTAACAAGGATTGGTTAAATAAATCTGTTAATGGTTTTGCTATTACACCACTGAGCTCTTTTAATAATTTAGGGTGGATCCCATCAGGCCCCATTGACTTATTTGTCTTTACTTTAGACAGCTGCTGTAGAACCTCCTCCTCTGTAAACTCATATGTAATTGTCTCTTTAGTGTTTCCTCCTAACTGAGGTCCCTTTCCTTCCTTTTCTTCTGCAAAGACTGAACTTTAGGTGTCCACAATAGTCCTATAAAGTCATGTAGTGAGCAGTAATGATGAGCTGAACACCCGTGTTCGGTTTGCATTCGAACAATTTCAAAAGTTCGAGTTCAAACTCGAACACGAACCAAACTCAATGCAAGTCAATGGGACTCGAAAGTTCAATTTTTAGAGTTCCCTCCAAGAGGGCATATATGCAAGATATTTGCCATAAAAAGGTGCATGAGGGTCCGGGTAGTGCCCTGGGGGACATGAAACAAGGACAAAAAGTTTTAAAACAAACGTCTTTAAAGGAACTGAGTTTTCCATGAAATTAAGGTTAAGAATAAAAATGAAATATTCCTTCAAATATCATGCCTAGGAGGTCCCCATAACCTGCCCGTGAAGTTGCGGATTTGAAGGATGTATAGAAACATTTACAAACAAAAAAATGACATTTCAAATGACGGTAAATGCTTTTCCTTTAATCTATTTATAAACAACTGCTGAGCTGACAGAATTTCTGGCCCGATGTGGCTCCTGTCCCCTAAACAAACCATCTCAAGCACAGTATGGCATCTTTTTGCTTGAGCCATTGCGTAGCCCCTGTCAGGCGTCGTATTAACTGCCACTTCGCCAGAGACACAGAAGGAGGAGGGAGATGTGGTGGTGGAGCAGACAGACCTCATACAAGCAGCTTTCTGGAGGCGTGGTGGATGAACAAGCTCCGGCAAAGAGCTCATTGGGAAAATGCACCTTTCTGCTGACTGCCTTTCCCAATGACTCCATAACATTGTCTTCCACATGCTGGTATAGTGCTGGAATGGCCTTCCGTGAAAAGTAATGGCGTTTAGGAACATGCCACTGTGGTACAGCACATTCAGGAAATTCACGGAAGGGAGCAGAGTCCACCAGCTGGAAAGGCAGCAGCTGCAATGCGAGTAATTTTGCTAAACTGGCATTTAGACGCTGTGCTTGGGGATGGTTGGGACTATATTTTTTCTTACGCTGCAGCAGCTGGGGCAACGTAATCTGACTGCATAAATCTTCAGCTGATGGGATGCTGTCACATTCTGAGGAAGGACGTGGTACATCTATTAACCACTTCAATGCGGAGGACGCGCTCAGCGCGTCCTCCGCATTACTGCTGCTGTGCTGAGGACGCGCTGAGCGCGTCCTCCCATTTGGGTCAGCGTTCGGCCGGGTTCCGGCCGATCGCTGGCCCCCCCGGTGCGGGCTGACATCCTTGATGTCAGCCCGGCATCCGGGACCGCAGCCGCTGGAATTAGGTGTCATCGCGGCAGCGCGATGACACCTAATTCAGGCGCCCCCCCTGCATGTGCGGAGGAGGCGCCTGAAAGGGAGGGGGGGGGAGGTCCTTCGGACCTCTCTCCCTCCCGATCGGCGGCTCTGCGGGGGTTAACCCAGGCACCATTTGGAAGGGCACAGCCTGCCCTTCCAAATGGTGCCTGGCATTAACCCCTGGGGAGCTGGATCGCGATCCTTTCCCGGAGCTGGCCGACATCTTGGATGTCGGCCAAGCTTCCGGGAACTCCCCCTGAGGACTGGCGTCATCGTGCGTAGCACGATGACGCCAGTCCTAGAGTTAACCCCTAACTGCCACCAACGGTGGAGATGGGAGTTCCAATGAACTCCCTATCTCCCGATCCGTGGCAGCTAGGGGTTAATGTTTGGTATGGTTGGATCGGCCAGAGCATGGCAGTTCCAACGATACCAAACACGAATGTGAAAATTTTTTTAAAAAAAAATTTTTAATTAAAAATAAAAATATATTTAAAAAAAATTATAAAAAAAAAAAAAATTTTTTTTTTTTTTTGGTTTGTTAGTGTAGCAATATTGTTCCCATTTCAATTATAATGTGAACAATGATGCTGCACTAACGATTTTTGTATGCGGTGCGTTTGTTAAAAATCGCGTAATTTTCCCCCACAAAAAATGTAACGAGACCCCATTTCTAATTTTTTTAACAAGCGCACCCCATACAAAATATAACCGCAATTGCTCGCATGTTAAAATGTGAAGAAAAAAAACTTTACACGTTGTAAATTATTGAAAATACATATTTTATTGCATTTTTTGTTATAATATACAGACATGACATAACGTATACATATAATAATGACATATTATGAATCTACCGAGTCTGACGGAAAGAACGATATATAATATGTCTGGGTAATATACTAAAATAAGCCTTCAAAACACGTTTAAACATGATGCGCAAAACCGGTAAAAATGACCTCAGTACAGGGGCGTGAAACGCCTCAGCAGCGAAAGGGTTAATGTAGCATCATCCCTGTCAGTGGAGGTTGTAGCAGGCAATGACATGGCAGGACATACAGTGGGGGTAGAGACAGACGAGGAGGAGGAGGACCTATGCAAGGTTTTGTGCCAACGGGATGCATGGCAGGTGGTCATATGTTGCCTCAAGCACGTGGTATCCAAGTGTCCGGTGTCTTTCCCACGCTTGAGCCTCATCTGACATAGATTACAAATAGCAACAGTGGGGTCTGCTGCACATTTCTTAAAGAACTCCCAGACAGCAGAGTTCCTGCATGTGTGCTTTGAGACAACAGCGCTCTGCACCTGAGCAGCTCTGACATCTGATGCCTTGGACTGGCTAGTGTTACAGTTGGTCATATAGGATTCTGTACCTTGTGTTTGTTGTGTCTCCTCCTCCTCCTCACTTGAGTCCTCTGTTCGATCAGGCACCCAGGTGGAGTCAGTGACCTCATCATCATTGTCATCATCACCCCCTATGTCCTCTTCACTGGAGCCAACTTGGCAGTATGCTGCAGCTGCTGGGGCAACATGAGTGCCAGTTATTTGTGTGTCACTGGCACCCCCTTCCTCTAGGTTGATTATACTCCCTTGCTCAACCTCAGATTGAATCAGAGCACTGTACTTGCTGCGCATCCTCAAGCAGCATGTCACAGTCATTGTAGTCAAACAATTCAGCTGACTCCGTGTTTGACAGCGAGGCTACGGCAGGAGTAGCTGTGAACATGGAGGCTGCATTAGATGCTTTGGCAGCTGAGGTGGACTGTAAAGCACTACAAGCCTGGCTGGCAGGTGAGGATGGCCTGGTTAGCCAATCCACCAAATCCTCTGTATGTTGCTGCTGCTTAAGACGGCCAGCACCAGTTAGAAAGGACAAGCGTGCCCCTGCAGAGGATGCACCACGTCCACCATGACCAGAGGCCCAGCCTCCCGACACAGAGGCTGCTTGCCCTCTTATCTGTGTCTGGGAGCGTCTGCCTGTTCTTTCTGGTCTTTATGACATGGTGAGTGATATATGGATTAACTATATACAGAACTCTGATTCAACTCTGGTATAAAGATTAAACATTTCCAGAACTCTGGTATAACTCAGTGAGACACCCTGATAGTTGGCAGCCAGTGACAAGACACAGATTACAATTCCCAGAAACCTCCTATAAGTCTGTGAGACCCCCTGATGGGTGCCAGTGACAAGACACAGATCAACTCAATTCCCAAATATTTTGTAATTATTGACCCCCCAAAACACTGCGTGGCAGTGAGAACACACACAGATTAGAACAATTCCCAGATATTTTTGTAGAAATGAGACCCCCCCAGAGACCCCCACGTAGCTGGTGGCAGACTGGCAGTGAGAACACACACTAACACAACAACAATCTCCGCTCAAATCTCCTCTCAAACGTGTGCTGAAGCGCTGTGTGAAACCTTATATAGTGTGCTGCGGGACTTCGTTCTGTGAGCCCATGATTGGGCAAAATTTGCCCAATCAGGACTGAGCCATAGGACTCTGAGGCATAGTCTTGAACCTGTCTTGCACCTGACCTGTGGTCAGGTGCAAGGCTGTAGCCAATTACAAGCTTCAAGCCAGTGGAAAAGTGCATTGTGGGCGAACACGCGGCGAACATGCGGAAATGTTCGTAGTTCGCGAACATGAGAACAGGCTATGTTCGATGCGAACTCCGAACCGATCGAACCGAACAGCTCATCCCTACTTAGGAGGATCCGCCCACACACGTCTCTTAAATGCGTGTGGGCATGGTCACTGCTCCCATGCCCCAGCCTCCAACTTTTAGAAGTCGTCGCCGGCGCTGCGCATCATGTGGTTTTACTCGAGACCTATTACGGTACATTACCTAAGAATTTAAGTCCTGCCAATACACAGTATCTGCCCCGCCCCTCCGCCGGCCTCAACCAATCGCAGCTTCAGTTTAGGAATTCCTTTCATGTCATCACGCATCAACATATATCCCATAAATATCCAACATAATGCGCATGCATTTTATTAAAATACCCGACTGTACCTGGGTGCCCAACATATTTGGTACAATTTATTGAATTGTCTACACAATTGCACCATTGTTATTTTTGTGGATTATAAATTTGCCTAGAGATCAATGTCCCCCGATGAGGGATAATCGCAGATGACACTTTGTTTAGGCCTCTGCTACTTACCTGCTTTGTGGTGGTGGTATGGTGAGGAAGAGGAGTTGCGGAGGGTCCTGCTTAGCAGACAGCAGGACACTGGAGGATCTCAAGAGGCAGCCGCCAGCAGTATGATTCCTCGTTGTTGTACCCCGATCTTGTAGGGGTGCTGCTGGCGCAGTCCCCAATGCCTACTCCCACTCGGAAACCTTGGCCGCCGGTGGTGGACGACGTCGAGCACTATGGATGTGCCTCGTGGGACCTGTTTGAGCTGGTGGTCCTGTTGGAACCTGCTGCCTCTTCTTCGCCAGCGGCTGTTGCTGAGTGGCCCAACGACTCTCGTCTGCTTACACGGGGGGAATGTCGGGCGCATCCTGGAGGAGTTCAAAGCGCTCTGGAAGGTGGACTTTCTGGATGTGCGAGGAGAGTTTGCAGAGGTGGGGAGCGTACTGACTTTGGTGCCTGGCTGCTCTGCGGTGGAAGTTGTAGAATGGTGCCTAGGGAGTGATGACCACGGTGTTGAGGTAGTGCAGAATTCGACTGCTGATGGAGGGTGACCCGTTACACGCAGAGGCCCTGCCTGCCGCGGGCGAGCCACCTGTGAACCTGGCACACTTTACATATTTTTGAGACGCTTTTTGCAGCACCCTTGTTGTTGATGAGTGCTTTGTTTTAGACTTGGCCATGCGTGGCCGTCATGCTGACATGTCTGTTTTCTGATGCCATGCTTTAAAAAAAAAAAAAAAAAATTGGCAATATAAAGAAGGGAAAGATCGCTAGTCTGTTGTAGTTGCGAAAAATCGTCTGAAGTCGTCCGATGGAAGTTGGAGGCACGGGAGGAGAGATGATTTACCTTCATGTTGTGGAATTGTTCGGATAACATCAGACGATATCGAATGATCGCAACATCGTCTGAATACGGACCCAGTAGTTGGACACCCTAGTCCAATTAAGTAACAATACAATACACACTCCTCCCAGATAAAGAATAGACACAAGTAAACACAATAACAATTCTCACTCTATTCATATCATACACTATCACAGGGCTCAAAATTTCCACTCGCCTACTCACAATTGGCGAGTGGAAATTAAGTGAGGGCGAGTGGAAATGCACACGCAGGCAGCACAATTTATTTTGTGCTGTGTATTCCGGCAGTGCCACTGCGCAGCCCCCCCTTACCAGGCTGCACGGTGGCAGGGAACAGCTGCCTAACCTGACCCAGCTTGTCTCGGTCACTGGCAGGGGGGTGGAGAGGAGCTTCCCTGCCTCCTCGCTCTGCTCACACTGGGGTCTGATGACAGGGTATACATGTATCTGGAGTCTGATGTCTGGATATTAATGTTATTTTGTGTAACTTTGTTAAAGGTTTTATTTAGAATAGTGTAATATCATAAGATAATTTAAGGGGGTGTGTTTAGGGGCAGAGGTAAGGGCTGGGTAGGGGTTAGGTGGAGCAACTGGTGGCGAGTAACTCTTATGGCCCGTTAGTAGCTTGGGACTTGATATTTTGAGCCCTGCACTATCACATATCATGACCATTAAACAACATTTACCCAGGGAGACAAAGACTGATGGTGGGGTCCATTAAATGGTGAAGGGAACTTGTATCAAAAAATTAATTTACACGTTTATATAAACGATAATGGATTTACGCCATTTTGTTGACTACATTAATGCATACTTGAAATTAATGTGTAACAGATTTGTGTATTGTAGTGCATAATATAAAATTTTGCACCTGCTTCTAATTTGAATACAGAGAAAATAAAACAAAGCCTTACTGTTGCCAGTTCATCAAACTTGCCAAATAGTTCATTTAATAGTTTAACCAGCTCTTGAGCAGTACATTGGGATGCCAAGCTTGTAAATCCTACAATATCAGCAAACAAAATGCTGAAAGAAAAAAAAAGAAATATTAGAATCATTGCTGTGCTCAAAAATAAACATTTTGAATTTGAGATTACGTATAACTATATATTTAGCACGTCTCAAACATGCAGTGACAAATCTGTTTTTATTAATTACTAGCTTTTGCCCGTGTCTTCGCTCGCGTGGATTTTAGGATTTGTTAAAATAGTTTTTTAAAAGAAACTTGAGTTTTTTTTGGTAGAACCCCCCCCTTTCCCCCCACTTGGGATTTTTGGAAAGTTGTAAAATAAGTGTTTTGAAGAATGTAAGTGCCAAATTTCACACCTGTAACATCTTTGGTTTTTGAAATATAGGTATACTGATAAAAGTATTCACATCCCTTTCCCCCACCCCCCTTAACTGGATTTTCAGAAAATGGTAAAACATGTTTTTTTTTCCAGGAAGATTGTAAATATTGAATTTCACACCTGTAACATCATTGGTTTTTGAAATATAGGTATAGTGATAAAAGGTATTCATCCCCCTTTTTGCCCCCCACTGGATTTTTGGAAAATGGTAAAATACGTGTGGTTTTATTTTCAAGACAAATCTAAATACCAATTTTCACGTCTGTAACATCTTCTGTTTTTGAGATGTAGGTATCAGGTTTAAAAGTTTTCACCCCTTTTTTTTACCCCCCCACTTGGATTTTTGGAAAATGGTAAAACACGTGTTTCTTTATTTTCAAAAGATTGTAATTACCAAACTTCACACCTGTAACATCTTGGTTTTTGAAATATAGGTATACTGATAAAAATATTCAACCCCCCCCTTTTTGCCCCCCTCCCACTGAATTTTTGGAAAATGGTAAAAGATGTGTTTTTTTTGTTTCTCGAGACTAATCTAAATACCAATTTTCAAGTCTGTAACATCTTCTGTTTTTAAGATATAGGTATCGTGTTTAAAATATTTAAAATATTCAACCCCCTTTCTCACCCCCTTAGGGGCGGAGTTTCCAAAAATCCTTGCTTAGTGGGTGCCCACATCATAAAAACAGTGCACCTTCAAAATTTCACGTTCTTACGATAAACGATTTCAGCTGAGCATTGATGAGTCAGTCAGGACTTTCGCGTTTATGATAAAAGTATTCAACCCCCTTTTTTCCCCCAGTTGAATTTTTGAAAAACTGTAAAATAATTGTTTTTTTTATTTTTCAATTAGAATCTAAATACTGATTTTCACGTCGGTAACATCTTCTGTTTTTAAGATATAGGTATCCTGCTTAATTTAAAATATTCAAACCCCCTTTTTTGCCCCCCCAGTTGAAATTTTGAAAAACTGTAAGCTACGAGTTTATTTATTTTTCAAGAAGAATCTAAATACCGATTTTCACATCTGTAACATCTTCTGTTTTTGAGCTATAGGTATCTGGTTTAATATTCAATCCCTTTTTCACCCCCTTAGGGGCGGAGTTTCCAAATATCCTTCCTTGGTGGGTGCCTTTCCCCATCTCTGACCACCACCTTCTCTCTTTCAACCTATCTGGACTTCCTAAACACCCTGCTCCCCCACCCCGCACACACACACTCGCAGAAATCTACATGCTGTGGACCTCTATCAATTCTCCAACCTACTTCACCACCTCCCTCATACCTCATCCTTTACCTGCCCTGATGCTGCCACTAATCACTACAACACTACGCTTATCTCTGCTCTAGACACTCTTGCTCCTCTTCGACTCTGTAAGGCCCCACGCTGCCAGCTTCAGCCCTGGCACACCCTCCAGACTCGCTACCTGCAAAGATGCTCCCGCACTGCAGAGCGTGCCTGGAGGAGATCCCGCTCTGAAGCCGATTTTGTTCACTTCAAGTTTATTCTCGGTCGTACACCTCTGCCCTCCACTTGGCCACACAATCCTTCTCATCTCTTATATCTACGCTGTCCTCCAACCCTAAACGGCTCTGGTCCACCTTCAACACCCTCTTCTACCCACCTGCACCTCCCCCCACAGCTGCCTTCAGCACTCAAGACCTGGCAGACTACTTCCTCAGTAAAACTTTAACTATCAGAAGCAACATCCCAACACAAGATAGTTATTTGCCACCTCCACCCTCTGCCGCTTCCTCCCAGCCACTGAGGAGGAAGTCAATCCTTATGGTCGTCCTCACATCTCACCACGTGCCCGCTCGACCCCATTCCTCCTCCCTCACCCCTGCTCTCACACACATCTTCAACCTATCACTCTCCACTGGCTCCTTTCCATCCGCCTTCAAACACACACTAGTTACCCCTTTACTAAAGAAACCATCCCTAGATCCCAACTCTCCATCCAACTACCGCCCTGTATTCCTGCTTCCCTTCACATCAAAGCTCTTAGAAAAACTAGTCTTCAACTGCCTCTCCCTCTTCCTGTCCTCCAATTCCCTACTTGACCCCTGCAATCTGGCTTCCGTCCCCTACACTCAACTGAAACTGCCCTCAAAGTCACCAACGACCTCCTAACTGCTAAAAAACACGGCTACTATTCTATTCTCATCCTGCTTGACCTCTCGGCTGCTTTTGACACTGTTGACCACCCCCTCCTTCTACAGACCCTCAACTCTCTGGGTCTCGGTGACACTGCACTTGCTTGGGTTGACTCCTATTTATCCAACAGGTCCTTCTGTGTGTCCTTTGCTGGTAACTCCTCCTCCTCATTGCCTCTATCTGTTGGTGTACCTCAAGGCTCTGTCCTTGGTCCTCTGCTCTTTTCCATCTACACCTCCTCCCTGGGCAAAATCATCAACAGCTTTGGCTTTAATTACCACCTCTACGCTGATGACACTCAGATCTACCTCTCTACCCCTGATCTCTCTCCCCTTGTCCTTTCAAAAGTCAGTGACTGTTTATCTGGCATCTCCTCCTGGATGGCCTCCCAGCACCTAAAGATCAACATGTCAAAGACTGAACTCCTACTTATTCCTCCCTCCAATGCCTCCCCACCTCCTGACGTCTCTATCACGGTGGAGGGTATCACCATCTCCACAGCAAACCAAGTTCGCTGCCTTGGAGTTACACTTGACTCTGCTTTCCTTCATCCCCCACATCAAGTCTCTTTACTCCTCCTGCCGATACCAACTGCGTAATATTTCCAGAATTCGGCCATTTCTTACCGCTGTCACCACAAAACAATTCATAGACGCCCTGGTAATCTCCCGACTCGACTATTGCAATAATCTCTTATCTGGCCTCCCTCTGTCCCGCCTCTCCCCCCTACAATCCATCCTGAATGCCTCCGCCAGGCTAATTCACCTCACCCGCCGCTCTGTCTCTGCCGCTCCCCTCTGCGAGTCCCTTCACTGGCTCCCCATCCACTGCAGAATTAAGTTCAAAATCCTTATCCTTACCTACAAAACCCTCATAACTCAGCTCCCCACTACCTGTTCTCACTAATCAAATACACCCCAGCCCGCTCCCTAAGGTCAAACAGTGACCTGCACCTAGCTTCTCCCCGCATCACCTCTTCCCATAATAGACTGCAGGATTTCTCACGCGCAGCCCCCACTCTGGAACGCTCTCCCTCATACTGTCAGACTTTCCCCTAACTTCTCTTCCTTCAAACGCTCCCTGAAAACATTCCTATTTAGGGAAGCCTACCACCCAACTCACTGACGCAACCATCAATCCCTCTCACCTTGCAGTCCTCTCCTCCTGTTTCCAACCCCAACCCTCCCAGATTGTGAGTTCCTACGGGAATAGGGCCCTCATCTCCTCCTGTACTGTTTGTCAAATGTTGTTCAATGTATTGTAACCCTGTCTATACTGTGCTTATTGTACAGCGCTGCGGAATATGCTGGCGCTTTATAAATAAAGAATAATAATAATAAATCATAAACACAGTGCACCTTCAAAATTTCACGTTCCTAGGCTAAACGGTTTCAGCTGGGCATTGATGAGTCAGTCAGGACTTTAGGGTTTACATATATAGATTTTTATACCCGTATTAAAAAAATGCCAACTCTAAAAGAACAATCTAATAAAAACTGTCCCACTTTTTTTTGCAGTTAAATAACTGGGCAGATGCTAAAGTGGTCAGGGTGTGTAGAATGTCCCTTTAACTAATCAGGGCAAAACATACACAGGGTTATTCAAAGAGAATCAAAAAGTCACTGCACGTTTGGTGACTTTTCGTTTTCTTAAATTCAGTGATCCCATTTTGGCGACCCTGCGTTGTATTCAGCACGCACCACAGGGCTGTCGTAGTGCAGGGAAAAGCCGCCGCAATCCTGCCGAACACTCATCGCAAAACCCAGGAAAATGCACACCGAAACCCGCTCAAAACATCTGGATTAACCCACCGAACACGGAGAAACTCGAGCAGGAGCCGATCACCGCGCAGAGCAGCCGCCAGAAAAACCCGACACCGCAGCCGAATGGGGTGAAAAAAAAAAAAAAAAAACAGTATGCTTGAATGTTTGAAAAGTGAAACGCTGTTTGCAAAGAAACTGAGTGAAAATGTCTGAAATTTACATATGAGGTCCAATGAATGATAATAAAAAGTGCTGTGACCGTAAAAAGAAAAACCAGTTTTAAAAAAAAAAAAAGGAAAATAAATTTTTGCAAAAAATTCCCAAAAAATGCTTAACCCCTTAGGGACCTTGGACGTACCATGTACGTCATGGCAGCGGGTCTCTTTTAGGGTTCGCTTCCAGCTGCTCTGTGTATATTGCAGGGATGCCTCGACATCGAGGCATCCCTGCAATATGCTTACCTGCCGCCGGTCCGCTCAGTGATCGCTCCCCCCGAGCGATCACTTCCGGTAGCGGCAGGAAGTACTGAGTGCCACGAGGTATCGTGGCACTCAGTACAAAAAAGATCACATGAGTGATCAGGTGCTCTGCTGGGTGCCTCGAGGGATCAAGGCACCCAGAAGAGTAAAAAAAGTGTAAAAAAAGAAAAAAGTTAAAAATAAATAAAAATGAATAAAATAAAATAAACTGACAGCCAAGATGGCGCTGCCCTTCTAAGGGCAGGGTCATCTTGGGGCTGAGTGGGATGTTCCTAGCCTGCCTCAGAGAGGCAGGCTAGCAACATCCAATCAGAAGTTAGAAAAAGTCAAAATAAAATTTCTAATTTGTCAGGTCAGGTCAATATTTTGTAAATATTGGCTCTGACCTCTGTGATTCTCCCTCCCTCTCCTCACTTGTGTTTTGGTGAGCGAGAGAGAGAGATCAGATTTGACAGGTTAGAGATTTTAGGTAGATTGAGTGAGATTAGAAAAATTGAGGCAGATTAAGGCTAGGGTCAGACGAACGCATTTTTCACGTTGTCCGTGAAAAAGTGCGGTCGAACGAATGTACGTATTTTTTCCCGGAATACGCGACAGCGGTCATACGATGCGCCTTTTCGTCCGTGATTTTGTACGGGTCATCAATAAAACACTTTGTGTCTGGACGTTATGTTGGCCGGACATTAGCAGCGTCTGACGTCTCCTAATCACACACACACGCCGCTATGTGGCCGCAGCGCACTCTGTACGTCAGTAGTAGCGGTTTGATGTTCTCGAAAAAATGCGTTCGTTGGCCACTTGCGTTGCGCGGACGAACTTTCGTGCGGCCATTCGTCGTATGTTCCCCGGCATTGGACGTCATTTGCTGCTAGTACGGCCGTGATTTCGTGCGGCTAAACGCACGTTAAAACTGCGCTAGTCTGACCCTAGCCTTAGAGAGAATTTAGGGAGATTTAGAAGAATTGAGGCAGGTTTAGAGTGATTTAGAGAGATTTAGGTGTTTATTTGTATTTTCTTGTGAAACCCAACGGTTCTTCGAAGAACCAATAATCTGTGTATATATATAATAGATTATAAAATTTTATAATTAAGGTCTGAGAGGGTGTACAGCGCCGAGGAGGCATATGCCATCCTGGCGTCAGAATCTGAGGCATCTGCGTCAGACTCCGACCCTGATTTCGACCCCGCTAACTGCTCAGAGACGTCGCTAGATACATCATCTACGCTGGCTGATGTATCTAGTGATGTTTCTGATGCAGATCCTGGGTCACCACCTGCCAGCAGGAGACGCACAGCTCCAGCTGAGGAGTGGGTAGTGCCTCATCGCCAGAGGCCAGATATCCCTCCTTTCACGGCAAATCCTGGCATCAATATTGATGTTGCAGGATTTACCGCCACACAGTTTTTGCAGGTGTTTATGGGGGATGATTTGTTGGGCCACATCGTGGCCCAATCAAATCTGTATGCCCATCAGCATTGTGCTGCGAAGTCAGACTCCTACTTGGCAAGGCAGCAATGGACCCCGCTAGATGTGCCAGAATTTCTGAAATTCTGGGCACTTACTATGCTGATGGGCATCATAAAGAAGCCCTCAATTCGCTCCTACTGGAGCAGTAGCCCCATCTGCTCTACCCCCAATCAATGTCACGTAGAAGGTATGAAAACATTTTGCGTTTCATGCACTTCAGTGACAACAGCCTGTGCCCTCCTAGAGAGCATCCCCAGTTTGACAGGCTGTATAAAATCCGCCCCCTGATTACCCACTTCGCCGCCAGGTTTGCAGAGGCTTATACACCTGGAAGGAATATCTGCGTGGATGAATCCCTAATGAAATACAAGGAAGGCTGGGATTCAAGCAGTATATTCCTTCCAAACGCTCCAGGTATGGAGTGAAGGTGTATAAGCTCTGTGACAGCGAGAGTGGGTATACTCAGGCCTTCCGGGTGTACGAGGGAAAGGATAGTAGCCTTGACCCTCCAGGTTGCCCAGAACACATGGGAACCAGTGGCAAGATTGTGTGGGACCTACTTTTTCCCCTGATGAACAAAGGGTACCACTTGTATCTTGATAATTTTTATACGAGTGTCCCTTTGTTCAAGCTGCTGTATTGTTTTGATACAGCAGCATGCGGTACTGTTCGCAAGAACCGCGTAGGTTTCCCAGCACAGCTTGTCCGTACCCGGCTAAAAAGGGGGAGACCTCAGCTCTGCGCCAAGAGGAGCTGTTGGCGGTCAAGTACAGAGACAAGAAGGATGTATACCTTCTATCCACCATCCACACTGAGAGGTCTGTGGAGGTCTCTGTACGTGGCAGAGCTGAGCGCATCAGGAAGCCAGTGTGCATCAAAGACTAACCGGCATATGGGTGGGGTTGATCTGGCAGATCAGCTGCTCCAGCCCTACCAGATTATGCGGAAGTCAAGGGCCTGGTACAAAAAGGTTGCAATTTACAACCCACAATGCCTTTTTGCTCTGCAAAAAAAGGCAAACCCCGGAGTGACGCTGTCCTTTTTACAGTTTCAGCTCCAGGTCATTTCGGGGTTTTTGTACCAGGATGCACATGCTCCCTGGGCGGTGATGGGGGACAGAGTTGGGGCTACACATTTTATTTATAAAATCCCCCCACTGAGGGCAAACAGAAACCCCAAAAAAGATGCAGGGTGTGTTTCAAGAGGGGGCAGAGGAGAGACACAATCTTTTACTGCCTAGAATGCCCTGGACAACCCGGTCTGTGTCTTGGGGACTGTTTCAAGCTATATCACACTGTGCGTGATCTGTGATTTTTTTTTTTTTCCTTTCTATTTTTTCTCACACTCCAGTTAGTTAGTTCAGTTTAGTTTTTTTTTCTTTTACTGCACCAGACTTTTACATTTTATTCGTACATTTTATGTTCTACAATTGGTGCTGTATTTTTCCAAAATCTTTGCACACCTATGCATGGGGGCATGGGTGTACTCAGGAGTCCTTGCAGAAAACAACCTGGAGAGTTTTCATGCAGTAACAAACAACAGTGTCTCCTAAATCACAGTCCAAAACTACTGTGGGCGTAAAAATCTGAAAATTGAAAAATTACCGCCACACACCTTCTCAAATGTTTTGGGCTAAATCCGTTGCATCCATGGCATCAGAGCACTCCATATGCAATACCTTGGGGTGTCAACATAACAAATATAAACAATTTTCTGGCAATAATACAAACTGGGGTATGCGGTAGACCCAAAACCAAAGCTAGGCCTAGCTGAAGAAATAATCTCAATTTCAACTCCAATGACAAAGTCATAAAAATTGTATTTGAACCTTCCCAAAATCCTGGCAAACCTATGCATGGGGGGCATGGGTGTACTCAGGAGACCTTGCAGAAAACAACCTGGAGAGTTTTCATGCAGTAACAAACAACAGTGTCTCCTAAATCACAGTCCAAAACTGATGTGGGTGTGAAAATGAAAAATGACCACCAAACAGTATCCAATTTGTTTGGAGCAAACGGTTGCATCCATGGCATAAAAACACTCCATTTACAATACTTTGGGGTGTTAGCTTACCAAATATATGCACGTTAATAAAATTGGGGTATGTAAAAAGGCCCCTAAAAAGATAAGCAAAGAAGATACTGTATGTCAAATTAGAAAATTGACAAGCACATGTCAAAAGATTGGCGTAGCACCCCAAAAACAACAGAACAAATCTATATATGGGTGGTATCAATTTACTCAGAAGATGTTGAACATATTTTGGGGTGTTTTTTGGCAGTAACCCATAACTGGATTTGACTATTCATGCCTAAAGTACAATGTGTGTGAAAAAATAACACAAAAAGTGACTACCTGAAAGTTTGACATAGAGCTAGTGCATGGAAAGTGTTAAAATACAACTCTTTGAAGCACCCTAGGGTGTGCCCTTTCTAAAAATATATGGTTTGATGGGGGTAAATTACTTTGGCCGGCTTCAAAAATGTCCCAAATAGGACATGGGTGCATGATGACGAAATGTGAAAATTCCAAGTTGGAAAACTGAAATGCGCACCCCCCAAATAAGGCCTATTAGCCCCCAAATGACCCGACATACCTATACATGGGTGGTATCAATTTACTCAGAAGATGTTGCTGAACATATTTTGGGGTGCTTTTTGGCAGTAAACCTTAAAGTTCACAGTACATGTATTCTTAAATTGCGTCCAAAAAAAAAAAAAAAAAAAAACACCTTTTTTTTTTCTCAAACTTTGGCATAGATTTGTGGTAAAATGGTTTGCATGGAAAGAGTCAAAATACCCCAAGTTTAATACCTTGATTTGTGTACTCTAAAAAAATATGTATATGTGGAGGGTTATTCAGCAATTAGTGACAGATATCAATGTTACAATGTCACTAGCACTAGTTTTGAAAA
Organism: Leptobrachium leishanense; assembly: GCA_009667805.1. Lineage (NCBI taxonomy): Eukaryota > Metazoa > Chordata > Amphibia > Anura > Megophryidae > Leptobrachium > Leptobrachium leishanense. The sequence continues at coordinate 204,059,141 of CM019067.1, read as the reverse complement.
TAAACTCTTTGGAAATGGCAAAGTTCTACTTGCACTTATTGTTGCATAAAATAAGGAAAAAAGCGAGGAATATGTAAACATTGGGTATTGCTAAACTCAGAACTAAATTTAGAAACTACTACGGAATTAAATTTTTTTGACGGTTGTTGATACATAAGAAATTTTGGGGGTCAAAATTCGAAAAAGTGGTGTTTTTTCAATTTTTTTGTCATATTTCACAATATTTTTTATAGTAAATTATATGAAATCATGAAAAAAATGGTATCTTTATAAAGTCCATTTAATGACGAGAAAAACAGTGTAAAATATGTGTAGGTTGCATAAACGAGTAAGAGGAAAATTTGTCCTCAACACTGGGCAGAAATGTAAAAACAGCAGCGGTCACTAAAGGATGGATTTGTGTAAAACCGCCCGGTCACTAAGGGGTTAAAAGATCCTAAAAAAAAAAAAAAAAAAAAATAGAAATAAACTTTTTACTGCAGAATATTATAATAAATGCTTTATTAGATATTGAATTAAAACGGGAGTATTTTTAACATGGAAGCCTATGGGATTTGCCTGAATAAACCCGACAAATAAAACCACCGAATGGCAGGGCAATTCGGCAACTTTTCACTGCTGGTTTTTGTTCTCTGAATAGACGAAGCTATGGGGAATTCACTTTCCTCGAACAAGGCACTGAACAGGCACCGTATGTGCAGGCAATTCACCAACACTTGGCGAACTGCCTGCTCTCTGGACAGCCAAATGGCCAAAAAGGTAACCGAATGCTGATTTTCAGCGTTCGGTTACCTTTTGGCAGCCAATCGGATCTCTTTGAATAACCCCTACAGGGTTATTCAGAGAGCGGTGAAAAGCAGGAGAATGACTGTAGAATGGGAAATTCTAGCAGGGTATTTCAAAGAGAACCACGTTCGGTGACTTTTTGTTCTCTTCAATTCGGTTCGTTTTGCCGATCCCATGTCGATGACCCTGCGATGTATTCAGCAAGCACCACAGGGCTGTCGTAATGCAGGGAAAGGCTGCCGCAAACCCGACGAAAACTAACCGCAAAACCCAGCGAATGCACGCTGAAAACCCGTAAAAACATCTGGATTAACCCACCGAAAAACCTGAGCAGGAGCCGATCACATGCAGTGAAGCCGCCGGAAAAAGCCAACACCGCAGACGAGTGAAGTGAATAAATTAGCAAAACAATTTGAACAGTTTGAAAAGTGAAACACTGTTTGCAAAGAAACTGAGCGAAAATGTCTGAAATTTACATATGAGGTCCAAGGAATGATATTAAAAAGGGCTGTTACAGAAAAAATAAGTAAACTTAAAAAAATAAAAGAAAAACGGACTTTGTTTTAAAAAAATCCAGAAAAATGCCTAAAATATCCTAAAAAAAATCTATAAATAAAAGAGACTCTTTACTGCAGAATTTTATAATGAACGGTTTATTATATATTGAATTTAAACAGTAATATTTTTTAACATTGAAGTCTATGGGATTCAAATTAAACCATCGAATGGCAGGGCATTTCGGGAACCTTTCACTGCTGGTTTGTGTTCTCTGAATAGTCGAAGCAGTGCTTTTTCATGGGGATTTCAGTGCCCTCAAACAGGCACCATATGTGTAGGCAATTCGCCAGGATTTGGCGAATTGCCTGCTCTCTGGATAGCCAAAGGGCCAAGAAAGGTAACCGAACGCTGAAAATCTGCGTTCGGTTACCTTTCTCAAGCAATTCGGATCTCTTTGAATAACCCTGTACTTCAAAATAGCCGATTTGGAAAGTGAGATGAATGGGAGAATTTTTCTGGTTTGGATATTTTGACTAGGGATAAACGTTCGGTTCGGATCTGTTCGGAGCTCGATTCGAACATCGCCCGTTCGAACTCCGGACATTGCCGCTGCAATGGACCACAATGCACTTTTCCACTGGCCTGAAGCTTGTAATTGGCTACAGCCTTGCACCTGACCACAGGTCAGGTGCAAGACAGGTTCAAGACTATGCCAATCAAGGCTCAGAGTCCTGATTGTGAGCCCATGATTGGGCAAAATTTGCCCAGATATAAGTCCCGCAGCACACTATATAAGGCTACCCTGCCTGCAGCCCCAGCGTGTGTGTTTGCAGGAGTGAATCAGAGAGGAGAGGAAATTGTTCTGTCAGGGTGCATCAGTGATGTAGGAGATTTCTGGGAATTAGAATCTGTGTTGGCACTGCCAGGCTATCAGGGACAGTGTGTTTCAGTGAGTTCTACCAGAGTTCAGCAAATTTGAATCTGTCTTGGCACAGCCTGTTATCAGTGTGTGTCAGTTATACCCAGTGGTGTATTTAGGTTTTGTGCTGCTCTAGGCCTGACTAAACTCGTGCACCCCCTAATTTAAAATTTGAGGCACCCCTTCCTGTCAAGGGCACACCTCTTCCTGGTTAATCCCCACCCTTCCTCTTTAAGCTCCACCTTTTCCTCTTAGAGCTCCGCCTTTTCCTCTCTTTATATTAAAAGTGTATACCAAGTGCCTACTTGTATATTTTGCATTCCATTTCAAATGTATCTATTGAGATAAAATTATGAAATGTTTAAATTCAAGCATGTTTACAAAGAACAGCCATGCATGTCAAGTATACTGGATTACAGCCGCTCTATTTGGTTGAACAATAAAATCCACAGAAACGTGCACTGCATATGAGCGTATCCCAGAGCTCCAGGGCAATAAAACTCACAGTAATATACAGTGTGTATCACAGAATCCACAGCAATAAAACTCCCAGCAATGCAATGTGCGGTGTGTGCCAGCGTATCAGAATCCACAGCAATACAACTCCCAGCAATGCAAGGTGCGGTGTGTATGAGTGCATCAGAATCCACTGCAATAAGACTCCCAGCAAACCAAGTGAATATGAGCACACAGCAATTATTTATTCTATATTTACCGGCCTCCGTCCGCGGTAGGGCTGTGTGCATAGTCAGCAGGGACTGTGTACGGACTCAGCAGGAGGTCCCTCCAGGCCACGTTAGGATCGCGGCTGTGCCTGTGCATGGAACCATCTTGTCAGCAGTGGGGTGCCACTGCCAGAGGGTGCACCGTGGCTTTGATTCCCTTCCCGGTGGGTGTTCAGTCCAGAATAGAGTGAGAGTCGTGTTAAGAAAAGGGTGGGCAGCTGTGTGCGTGTCACATGGTTCAGCCAGTCAGGTGGTACTGAGACTCAGTACCACCTGACTGGCCGGACCGTGTGACCTGCACGCACGCAGCCTCACCAGAAGCCAGGCAGCTCAATGACAAATTTCTATCACTGCAGTGCTGGTTAAGGAAAGGTCCACTTTAAACAGCAGTAAGCAGACAGGGCTTCATATTCTGCTGATATCCCCCCCCCTTTACCTGCCGTTTACTGTCATCTCTCTCTGCACACAAATCACATCCCCCTCCCCTCTCCTAGAGATTTTATTCCGTATGCAAACGCCCTGCTCCGCTGCTCGTTGTTTGAGAACACAGTTCAAAACTGACACACAGTGACAGTGGCACCTTCTAGTACCCCTAATGACACCCAAATAGTCACTGGTACCTGGAGCGGTCCACCCTCCGCCACTCCCCTAAGTACACCACTGCTCTGTGATATGCTCACAGACGAGTTTGACGAACTGCCAGCAAGTACGGTGCTGTTTGAAGGCATTGCAAATCCCCATAGAGAAGTAATGGATAATCTATTCAGAGAACACCAAACAGCAGAGAAATGGGAGTGAAATGCCCTGATGTTCGGTGGTTTCAATCAGGTTTATTCAGGCGAACCCCATAGGTTTCAATGTTAAAAATATTCCCGTTTTTATGCAATATCTAAACAAACCATTTATTATTTTAATCTGCAGTAAAAAGTCTTTGATTTTATGTAGTACCTTTTAGTAATTTTTCAGCAAAATTTCCCCCCCTTCTTTTTAATAGCTGTTTTTCTTTTCTCTGTAACAGACCTTTTTATTATCAATCATAGGATCTTATATGTAAATTCCAGACATTTTCGTTCAGTAGTTCTTTTGAAAACAGCAGGCCACAGGTTTGCGGTGGCAGCATTCAGCGGCCGACTCCATGCACTTTGGGGACCCTGCGGTGAATGGTGAATTCACTGCAGGGTGGGGAAATTTTATTCCCCGAAGTGCAGGGAACTACAGAACACCAAAATGTTGGCGTCATTTCGGTGCTCTGTGAGTAACCCATTTAGTGGTGAGGTTTTTTGCTGCCCCCTGGAAAGTGAAAGCCTAGGCCTTGTTGGCCTAGGCCAAAATACACCACTGGTTATACCACAGTTCAGCAAATTAGAATCTGTCTTGACACAGCCAGGCTATCAGGGACAGGGTGTATCACTGATTTATAGCATTGTTCTGGAAAATCTGTATATCTTTGATCTAATTCTAGATACCATACAATACAGTTTAATCAGAGTTTGTCTGTTTATCTATTGAGATTTGAATCTGGCTGTTGCCAGCTATCAGGGTGTTGCAGCCTGCAGGAGAGGAAGTGAATCAGAGAGAGAAGAGGACATTGGCAGCCTTGCAGGGAAAATATCAGTAAAATCACCGACTTATATCAGAGTTCTGAATATCTTTAATCTTTATACCAGAGTTGAATCAGACTTCTGTATACTTGTGAATAAAGGTGATCTGTGTCTCGTCACACAACCAGTACCACGCAGAATTTTGGGGCTCACTAATTTCTTTAAAACATTTGTGAATTGAGGTGATCTGTGTCTCGTCACTGGCTGCCAGCTATCAGTGTGTCTCACTGAGTTATACCAGAGTTGAATCAGAGTTCTGTATAGCTTTAATCTACATATCACTCACCATGTCAGAAAGACCAAAAAGGACAGGCAGAAGCTCCAAGACACAGATAAGAGGGCAAGCAGCCTCCGTGTCGGGAGGCAGTGCCTCTGGTCGTGGTGCATCCTCTGCAGGGGCACGCTTGTCCTTTCTAACTGGTACTGGCCGTCTTAAGCAGCAGCAACATACAGAGGATTTGAATGATTGGCTAACCAGGCCATCCTCATCCTCTGCCAGCCAGGCTTGTTGTGGTTTACAGTCCACCTCAGCTGCCAAAGCATCTAATGCAGCCTCCATGTCCACAGCTACTCCTGCCGTAGCCTCACTATCACACACGGAGGAGTCAGCTGAATTTCTTTGAGTACAATGACAGTGACATGCTGCTTGAGGATGCGCAGCAACTACAGTGCTCTGATTCAATCTCTGAGGTTGAGCAAGGGAGTATAATCAACCTAGAGGAAGGGGTTGCCACACAAATAACTGGCACATATGTTCCCCCAGCAGCTGCATCATATTGCGAGGTTGGCTCCAGTGACGAGGAGATAGGGGGTGAAGATGACATTGATGATGAGGTCACTGACTCCACCTGGATGCCTGATCGAACAGAAGAGTCAAGTGAGTAGAAGGAGGAGGCACAACAAACACGAGGCACAACGTCCTCTGACCAACCGTAGCCAGTCCAAGGCACCAGAAGTCACAGCTGCTCAGGTGCAGAGCACTGTTGTCTCAAAGCACATGTACAGGAAGTATGCTGTCTGGGAGTTCTTTAAGAAATATGCAGCAGACTGTACCGTTGCTATTTGTAATCTATGTCAGATGAGGATCAAGCATGGGAAAGACATCCCACGCTTGGGTACCACATGCTTGAGGCGACAAATGACCACCTGCCACGCATCCCGTTGGCACAAAACTTTGCATAGGTCCTCCTCATCTGTCTCTAAACCCACTATATGTCCTGCCATGTCATTGCCTACAACCTCCACTGACAGGGATGATGCTACAGTAATGGGTGTACCAGGTCCTTCCTCAGAATGAGATCGCATCCCATCAGCTGAAGATTTATGCAGTCAGATTATGTTGCCCCAGCTGCTGCAGCATAAGAAAAAATATAGTCCCAACCATCCAAGCACAGCGTCTAAATGCCAGCTTGGCAAAATTACTCGCATTAAAGCTGCTGCCTTTCCAGCTGGTGGACTCTGCTTCCTTCCGTGAATTTGCTGAATGCGCTGTACCACAGTGGCAGGTTCCAAAACGCCATTTCTTTTCACGGAAGGCCATTCCAGCACTATACTAGCACGTGGAACACAATATTATGTAGTCATTGGGAAAGGCAGTCAGCAGCAAGGTGCACATTACTTTAGACACTTGGTCCAGCAAGCATGGACGGGGTCATTACATTTCCTTGACGGCACACTGGGTAACTCTGATTGCAGCCAGGAGGGATCCAGGATGGGGCTCTGTGCTGGAGCTTGTTCATCCACCACACCTCCAGAAAGCTGCTTGTATGAGGTCTGTCTGCTCCAACACCTCTTCCTTCTCGGTCTCTGGTGAAGTGGCAGTTAAACCGACGTGTGGCAGGGGCTATGCATTGACTCAAGCAAAAGATGCCATACTGTGCTTGAGCTGGTTTGTTTAGGGGACAGGAGCCACACGGGCCAGAAATTGTCAGCTCTGCAGGGGCAGGTGCAGAGATGGTTAACACCACGCCATCTTCAGCTGGGAATGGTCATCTGTGATAATGGCAGCAACCTTCTCTCTGCCCTACGCCTGGGTAAGTTGACGCATGCACCATGCCTAGCACATGTCCTAAATCTGGGTGGTAAAGCGTTTCCTAACCAGGTACCCAGGGCTGGCAGAGCTTCTCAGCCAGGCCAGAAAAGTCTGCAGCCACTTCAGACAGTCATTCCCAGCAAGTGTTCACCTGGCAGAAATTCAAAGAGAATTCCACCTTCCCACAAACCGTCTGATCTGTGACATGCCCACAAGGTGGAACTCGACATTAGCAATGCTGCAGCGTCTGCACAAGCAGCAGAGGGCCATCAATGAGTACCTGTGTGAGTATGGCACAAGGACAGGTTCAGGTCAACTTGGTTCCCCCCCGCAGTGGCTGATGATCAAGGATGCATGCACTGTACTGTCACCATTTGAGGAGGCAACAAGGATGGTGAGTAGGGACAGTGTATGCATCAGTGACACAATTCCTTTAGTGTTCCTGCTGGAGCACACACTCTGTGGAATTATAGATGTGGCTCTAGAGGCAGAGCAGCGGGAGGAAGAGGAGGCCTTCCCTAGCTCTCAAGGCCACAGTCTTTCCGCAGACAGCATTCCAGTGGGTCCTACTCAGATCAGACAGGAGGAGGATGAGGAGGAATATTTAAGTAGTGGAGGCAATGAAGGTGGGGGATTCCTCATGGGAGAGTTTCGTGTGCCCAGAAACCCAAGGACTAGTTCGTGGCTGGGAGGAGGAATTGCATGATGGGTCATCCTCATTGACCAGGATGACTCGGAAGCTAATGCCACCTCCAACCTATGCTGCATGGGCTCCCTTATCCTGCAAAGCCTGCTAAAGGACCCCAGGATTCGTGCTATCAAGGAGAGGGATCATTACTGGTTGGCAACCCTTCTTGAGCCACGATACAAGAGTAAAGTTGCAGAGCTCATCCTGCCCGCACAGAGGGAGGACCGGTTGAAACAACTGGAGTACGCTCTAAAGCGACACTTGTGTAACACCTTTCCAGGAACTGGTAGGTTACCAAGTGATGACACAGGTGCTTCTGAGGCTGCTGATGATCAGAGGAAGAGCGGTGAAGGCCGGGCCGCTTGACTGATGCCGTTTTTTCATTAAATGAAGGCACCCATTTCCAGCGTTTTCACCATATGGTGCAGGACTACCTAGGGGCAAGGACAGACCTGGATACCTTTCCAGCAGATGATCCACTGGCTTACTGAGTGTTGAGATTGGATCACTGGCCAGAACTTAGCCAATATGCTATGCAGCTACTAGGTTGCCCTTCATCTAGCGTGCTTTCTGAAAGGACGTTCAGTGCCGCTGGAGGTTTTGTCACAGACAAAAGAGTGCGTCTGTCCGACTCTGTAGACTGGCTGACATTTATAAAAATGAATCAGTCCTGGAACAGCAGCTATCAATCCCCTGATGCTGACATAACTGAATAGATCGGGGATCTCTTCTGCATTCCCAAAACCTCCACCACTGCACTCTTCCACAATACCACAGAGGGGTTACTTATGGTGTGAAGGCACTTGCTGCCACTAAAGGCACAATATTTGGGTGCACTGCCACTGACGCCTATACCAGATTCATATAATTTAATAGTGGACCGCAGTGTCCAACCCTGCACTCTTCCACAAAACCACAAAGGGGTTACAGGGTGACGGCACTGTTGCCGACACTAAAGGCCCAATTTTAAAGCACCTATTGTTACTTTCATCCAAAGCCTGCATAAGTTTCACAATAATTTAGCCAAAAAAAAATCACTAAACTTGTTCTGCGTGTCCTAAAATGTCTCCTCTTTTCATACAGGCTGCCTCCAAGAAGTTTTTATTTATGAATAGATTAAAGGAAAACCATTTACCGTCATTTGAAATGTCATTTTTTTGTTTTTAAATGTTTCTATACATCCTACATATCCGCCACTTAACGGACAGGTTAGCCTAGGCACGATATTTCAAGGAATTTTTCGTTTTTATTCTTAACCTTTATTTCATGGAAAACTCACTGTCCCTTTACAAACGTTTTTTTTAAAACTTTTTGTCCTGGTTTCCTGTCCCCCAGGGCACTACCCGGACCCCCATACACCTTTTATGGCAAATATCTAGCATATATGCCCTCTTGGGGAAAAAAAAAAAAAAGAACGTTCAGGTCCCATTGACTTACATGGAGTTCGGATCGTGTTCGAGTTCGAGCTCGAACATTTGAAATTGTTTGAGTTCGAAGTCGAACCGAACACAGGGGCGTTCGGCTCATCCCTAATTTTGACCTAGAATTTTCCATTCTCCAGTCACTTTCCTGCTTTTCACCTCTTTGAATAACCCTGATAGTCTGTGATCATGGTGAATAGAACTTCCCAATTCATATCAGTGTTTATATCCTCTGCTATCCACCCAGAGTCTTTGATTGTAAAATATCACCATAATACACAATGGGCCCTATTACACTCATAACGTTAACGTTAGCGCTCACCTATGTGAGCGTCAATGTTAGCATTGGTGGTCCTAGAGTGGGCACACTATATTACATTCCGAACACTAACGGGTTAAAAAAATCCATTAGCGATTCGAATCTTGCGCTTTTCAGTGCGAGTTTACTGTACTTTGTAATCCCCATGTTAAGTAGAGGGAGCGCAAAGTCCTATCGCTGATTACCGTCTTTTAACTAAAAAGTTAACTAGAGCCAGGATTTGGTGTTAACGGATTCCACTTCTGCAGAATCCGTTGACCAACCAAAAAAATAATCTTATACTCACCTCCTGTCCCACGGCTCTGTGCACCTCCTCAGTCCGGTGGGAGCAGGGAAAGACTGGGGGAAAAAGTCCCCCCAGTCTCCCTGTGCATTTCACTACGCTGACCGGCTGGATCTCGCAAGGCAAGATCCGACCGGTCAGCGTAGTGACCGCTGATCTTGTGACCGCCGGCGTCTGCGTCACTGGAGTCCTATAGACTCCATTGAGAGGATGCGCGCAGTTGTGCATAGTGCTGCTGCGCGCATCCCGGGGGTTAACGCGCAGTAACAATGCAGGCAGCATTTTTTGCGCCTGCATTGTAATCTAGCATTAAAACGCGGGCGTTAGGGGAAAACTGCAGGTGCTCCCTGCGCCCGTGTTTTAACGCTAGTGATGTAATTTAGCCCTCTATGTTTTGTGTTGCAAAAAGCTACAGCGGTAAGTGCAAATGATCACCTTTTTCTTGTTATGTTTTATACATGAAGGGCAGTATTACAAAGTTGGTGCTAACTTAACCAGGGCTGTTGTAAACTTAGAGTCATTATAGGGCTAAATTACATTCCTAGCGTTAAAACACCCGCGCCCGCAGTTTTCTCCCTAGCGCCCGCTTTTTAACGCTAGATTACAATGCAGACGCAAAAAATGCTACCTGTATTGTTACCGTGTATTAAGCGCAGCTGCTCGCATCCTCTCAATGGAGTCCATAGGAATCCATTTAAGCAGACGCCGGCGGTCACATGACAAGCCGCATCTCGCCTTGCATAGTGATTCGCAGGGGGAGACTGGGGAGACTTTTTCCCCCACTCCTTCCCTGCTGCCACTGGACTGAGGAGGTGGACAGAGCCGCGGTCCTCTCAGTGGGACAGGAGGTGAGATTATTTTTTTATTTTTTTTGGCTGATGTTAACGGATTCTGCAGAAGCAGAAGCCGTTAACACCAACTCCTGGCTCTGGTTAACTTTTTGTTAACCGCGGCCAGATGGTAATCAGCGATAGAACTTTGTAATCCTAATGCTGATTAACACTTTGCGCTCCCAATACTTAACATGGGGAGCGCAAAGTACAGTAACCTCGCGCAGAGAAGCGCAAGGTACCAAACCCAAACAGGTTACTTAACTCGTTAGCGTTTGGATTGTAATTTGCATTAAATACTTGGGCTAACATTAACGCTCACTCAGGGGAGCGCAAACATTAGCACCAAGTATGTAATGTGGCTCATAGTCTATGGAGCTGTTAAGTTTACAACAGCTCAGGCTAAGGCTAATGTCAGACGAGCGCATTCTGAGTGCACTGTGCGTGCGTGCAGAACGGACAGACATCCTGATGCAAGATACTGTAGACATCACACGGTCCATTTTTTTTTAACGGACGTAGAACAAAAAAAAGGAATTATGGGAAACAAAATTAATATGAAAAATGATAAATGATACATGATATGAAAAGCCATTTTGGGCATCGCAAATGCGGTCCGTCTGACTTTGTTCCAGCACACACACACACAACGCTACGCGGAATTGGCGCACTCTGCGCGTCCGTTCTTGCAGTTTTACATTCTTGCCTAGATTGCGTCCGGTGCCACATGCGTTGTGCGTGCGCAGTTCGGTGCACATGTACTTCGTGTGTGGGTCTCTATTGCTCATGATTCTATGCTACGACAGATGTTAAACTGTGCAGCGACACGGACGTGATCACTGCGTTCGTCTGACACGGGCTTAAGTTAGCACCAGCTTTGTAATACTGCCCGAAGTGGACTGGATACTTCTTATTCCCTACCAGGGCGGCTGAAGAGATAAGCGCAAAAAGTTTATTCTGCACATAACCATTTCTGCAGAAGCAGAATCAGCACCAGCTCCAAGCTGTGGTTAACTTTTGAGTTAACGACAGCTTGACGTAATTAGCTTTAGGACTTTGTAATCTTAACGCCAATTAACTCCTTGCGCTCCCAGGTCTTTTGGTGTTGCCGAGCTCACCGGTGCGTTCCTTCTTTTTGAGACTGTTCCAAACAGTTGTTTTGGCCACGCCTATTGTTATTGCTATCTCTCTGATGGGTTTGTTTTGTTTCTTCAGCCTAATGATGGCTTGCTTCACTGATAGTGAAGGCTCTTTGGATCTCATCTTGAGAGTTGACTGCAACAGATTCCAAATGCAAATAGCACACTTGAAATGAACTCTGGCCTTTTATCTGCACATTGTAATTGGGGTAATGAGGGAGTATCACACACCTGGCCATGGAACAGCTGAGAAGCCAATTGTCCCATTATTTTTGGTCCCTTAACAAGTGGGAGGCACATCTGCAAACTGCTGTAAGTCCTACACCGTTCACCTGAGTTGGATGTACATACCCTCAAATTAAAGCTGACAGTCTGCAGTTAAAGCACATTGTGTTTGTTTCATTCCAACTCCATTGTGGTGGTGTAGAAACATAGGTTCTTATCTGCCGACATTTTTCTTTCGGACCATCTAGTCTGCCCAATTACATGGATTTATCTTTTGTTTAGGATAGCCTTATGCCTATCCCATGCTTGCTTAAATTCAATTACTGTTTTGGCCTCTACCACTTCTACTGGAAGACTGTTCCATGTATCCACCACCATCTCAGTAAAATAATGCTTCCTGATGTTACTTTTAAACCTTTGCCCCTCTAATCTAAGACTATGTCCTCTTGTTTTGCTACTTTGTTTCCTTTTAAATATACTCCCTTCCTCTACCTTGTGTATTCCCTTTACGTATTTAAATGTTTCTATCATATCTCCTCTGTCTCGTCTTTTTTCCAAGCTATACATGTTAAGATCATTAAGCCTTTCCTGGTAACTTTTCTCCTTCAAGCCGTACACCATTTTAGTAGCCCTTCTCTGAACTCTCTCTAAGATGTCTATATCCTTCTGGAGATACGGTCTCCAGTACTGCACACAGTACTCCAAGTGAGGTCTCACCAGTGCTCTGTACAGTGGCATGAGCACTTCCCGTTTCCTACTGCTAATACCTCTCCCTACACAACCAAGCATTATGCTAGCATTTCCTGCTGCTCTATTACATTGACTACTTACCCTTAGATCCTCTGAAATAATAACCCCTAAAGCTTTCCTCAGATGTTGAGGTTAGGACTATATCAAATATTCTATATTCAGCCCTTGGGTTTTTACGTCCCAGGTGCATTATCTTGCACTTATCCACATTAAAACTCAATTGCCACAGCTCCGACCATTTTTTTAGTTTACCTAAATCATTTGTCATTTGGCTGATCCCTCCAGGAACGTCAACCCTTTTGCAAATCTGTGTGTCATCAGCAAAAAGACATACTTTTCCATTAATACCTTCTGCAATATCACTAATAAAAATATTAAATAGCATGGGTCCAAGTACTGACCCCTGAGGTACCCCACTGGTAACAAGCCACAAGTGTATACAGCCAAAGATGTTAGAATTGTGTCGATGTCCCAATTTTTCTGGACCTGACTGTATATTAGAGCGGCCTGATATTTGGAGCAACAGTCTACACTTCTAGGCTCAAAAAGTAGCCAAAAAGAATACATGCACAAAAGTAGACATGTGCATTCGTTTTAGTACTAAAACGATTTAGTCAGAATTTTGGGATAATTTAGTTTTAGTATGACTCAAGAGAAACGAAACTGCTCAGTACAAAAAAAGAAAGAAACTAAAATAAAATGCACTACATTTTAGTTTCAGTCCTTTTTGTGATATTACACTGAGTGAAGGAGACCAGCAATGAAGAGCGCAACATCGCAACATCCGAAGTTCTGCACCCTCCAAATGCCAATGCAGTAGGATGTTCTATACAGAGAGGGGCATTAATTAATGCAGGAGGATGTTCTATACATTATACAGAGAGGGGTATTAATGCAGGAGGATGTTATATACATTACACAGAGAAAGGTATAAATTGAGGAGGATGTTCTATACAGAGAGGGACATTAATTAATTCAGGCGGATGTTCTATATATTATATAGAGAGGGGTATTAATTAATGCAGGTGGATGTTGTACACATTATACAGAGAGGGGTATTAATTAATGCAGGCGGATGTTCTTTAAATCCAGTGGCTGTGAGCGCTGAGATCGGCTGCTTGTTATATTATCTCTCAGTACAATGTATCAGGCACAGTTGTTACAGTAAGTGACTGTAACAGCGCTCAGAGTTTCAGTAAAACAAGGAAGTAATATTGTTCTAACCTCTTATACATAAAAATATTATTTACTAGTTTTACTGAAACTCTGAGCGGTGTGATGAGCAGCAGTCAGTTACTGTAACAGCTTTGCCTGACACGGGGCAGTATTACAATGTTGGTGCTAACTTAAAGGGACACTCTAGGCAACATGACCACCTAAGCTATTTTAGGTGGTCATGATGCCCGGAGTATCCTGCCCTCTGTCCCCCCTCCCTCCGCTCAGCGGTTCAGCTGTAAATGCTGAAAACAGCTGAGAGAGGCGGAGAACTTTACTCCGCCCTCCCAGCTGTCAGTCAGCAGAGCGGGAATCATATTTCCCGCTTCTGCCGACTTTTGCCGAGTAGCCGAGTAGGGTTAGTGTTGCGCGCATCCTCTTGCGCGCAACACTAATCCTCAGAGGGAGCCGGGAGGAAGCCTGCCGATTGGCGGGCTTACGTGAGAGGCGCGCATGTGCGCTTCTCACGTAAACCAGAAGGCAAGAAGAAGAAACAAGGACAGGAGCGGAAGAGGAGGGAGGTGAGTATAAAAAAAAAACAGCGCTGGAAACAAGAGAATTTTAGGGTAAGTATTACAGTTAAAAACACAAAAAAAAAATAACTATTTATTAAGGGAATAGGGATAGGTTAGATTAAAAAACGGGGGGGGGGTGATTTTTTGTTACAGTGTCCCTTTAACCAGAGCTGTTGTAAACTTAAAACCTCCATAGGCTATAATGGCTCTAGGAAGTTTACAACAGCTCTGGTTAACTATGTAATATGGCCCACATTGTGCTGAGAGTGATGTTATACTGTAACAAGCAGCGATCTCAGCCCTCTGAGGAGCCACTACAATAGTAATTGTATCCACTGGTTTTCGGATGAATGAAATTAGTTTTCACACTAAAGAACTGAAAACGAATTTCTTTAGTAACTAAATAAATTGCATTTTAGGACTAATCCATTAGTTCAAAACTAAATTTTGTGCTGTGCACATGTCTACACAAAAGATACCTAACTTGCAAAAAAAACAAGTAACAAAGTGATAAATAAATAGAAGCAGCTAAATCATAATTTGGGTCAGCAGAAACCAACTCCCAAACGCAGAGGCAAGGTACCCAACGTTTCGGAGCGAATTCGCCTTTATCAAGGGAGCAATCATACTCACTGTGTAGCTGGTTTATAAAGGAAGTCCCATTAGAAGGAAAAAAAAAATGTAGTTGGCATTCGCCAGGTGCAACAATCTGCACATCCTGCTAGCAGTTGTGGAGCAAAGCGACGACATATGATGACGTTTGTTCCGCCGCATATGAAACCGAAAGGAAAAAGGGGCTTTACACTGCGCATGCGCATGAGAACCACAGACGCAATAAAATAAACTAGTCTGTAAACAGTGGCGACTCTAGAAACAATATTTGGGGGGGGCACATAAGATACCACAGTCAAAACTGGGGGGGGGGGGCACTAATAATTGTCACCACTAAATCATACCATTGAATAAAACTAAGGGCCCTATCACCTGGTGTGAGCTAAAACACCATCACTAAAGGAAAAATTTAGCGCAAGTCACTAAAACTTAGTAAGAAAAAAAAGATGTCATCTGCGCTTGTTTCTATATATTTCCATGTACAACAAAACACTATCAGGAGGTTTTAGTGGCCATTGAAACGTAAGCTTGCTCGCCCCGTCAAGGCACCTCTTTGTAGAGCGAGTCCTAACCAATGTACCAAAAGCTGCTCTTCTGAGCAACTACACGCCCCTCCTGCTGCTTTTCAGCTAAGGAGAGGCAGAAAATGGTGGATTTCTGTAAGGACTGTGGAAGTTACACTGCTCTACTGACCCAGGACTTGCTTGAAGACAGGAGAGGCAGAAAATGGTGGGTTTCATTTATAGACGCACCAAGCACTTCCCATCTGGGGTTGAAAACAAAAACATGGAAAAAGGAACATGGAAATATATATAAACGAGCGCAGATGACATCTTTTTCTCTTTTTATGTTTTATACATGAACTGGGCGGTTACTCATGGCTGTTGCAGCCGCTCTGGTGAGAACAGGCGCAACTCCATTTTTTCTATATGTATGTATATTATGCTGTAACACCAGTTCGTCATTTTTGCTGCTGTTCCTTTTTCCATGTTTTTGTTTTCAACCCCAAATGGGAAGTGCTTGGTGCGTCTATAAATGAAACCCACCATTTTCTGCCTCTGTCTTCAAGCAAGTCCTGGGTCAGTAGAGCAGTGTAACTTCCACAGTCCTTACAGAAATACAAAACAATAAACACAGAATATTAAAACAAAACAGAAATACACAGACTAGCAGAAAATAAATATATAGGAAAAAAAATACTCATATTACATTTCTACAGGTGCATTCTGTATCAAGAAATATCAATAGAGATCTCTTAAGTGACTTAAGACTGGGGCAAGACCATATGGCGGAGAGTATTCCATCATTGCAGTGTTCTATAGAAAAATAAGGATTGTGCCACTTTATTATGGCACCGTAAGCAAAGTTAGTAACCATCAGGACAAAAGAAACTCCTCTTTATAACAGTTTCAAGCATTTACATAGCGCTAACAGATTCCGCAGCGTTGCACAATAAAACATCAGAAGATAACAAGCTTTCAGGCAACATTGTGGCAGAGCAGGGCTGCTTTTAATTTACAGCCTCTCCTTAGATAAACGAAACCTAGCCAGAAGTTCAGGTTGTAAAGCCTGAGGCACTTTAAGCGCGAAGAGACGCGCGTCGAGACACGCTCAGTGTATCCAGATTTTCCACCTCCCTCGCTCAGGCCGCGTCACGTTGCAGCCCTGAATGAAGAGAGTTGGAAAAATCCAACTTTCCCCTCGGCGGAGCGGCGCGCTGAAGGGAGGGGCTGGATCTGCAGCACACGGCGCCTGCACTGTAAATCCCTCCCACCGGTGCTGATCAGCAGACATCCCTCCGTCTGTTCTTTGCCTCGGTCCGGCAGCAGGGGAGAGTAGAGCTTCCCTGCAGCCGGACCTGGGCCAGGTGCCACCGGGACCCCCCCCTCCCTCATCTAAATATCTCACCTGCCCTTACCTTCCAATAAGTTTGTTAAGGGTAAAAAATAAAATAAAAAAAACACTGCCTGAGACCCCGCGCAGCCCACAAGCCTCCCCCCCCCTCTACCTGGCTGTATGTATCTAATCATAAATATATACAGCCAGGTAGAGGGGGGTGGCATGTGGGCTGTGTGGGGTAATTTTTGTACCCTTAACAAATTTATCAGGAAGGTAAGGGCAGGTAAGATATAGATATATTTATATTACACACACATTGGGGGGGGGGCATGTGGACAGCCTCAACTAAATGCCCCCCCCATCCCTCCTGAAGAAAATTGACAGCAGTGAGTGAAAAAAAAAGGGGCACTTCTCACATCCTGACCAGTGTGTAATTATATATTTATATATTATTACACACTGGTCAGGATGTGAGAAGTGTCCCCTTTTTTTCCCACTTACTGCTCTGTCAAGGTCAACATTTTTTCTGGAGGGAATGGGGGGGGAGCATTTAGTTGAGGTTGTCCACATGCCTCCCCCCACCAATGTGTGTCTGTGTATATATGGTCTGGGCTGAGGTCTGTGTGGAATAAAATTATATATATTTTATTTATAAAGGATTTTACCAGGAAGGATACATTGAGATTTCTCTAGTTTTCAAGTATGTCCTGGGTTCAAGAACATTGAAGTGTTACAGTTACAGAAATACAAAGTAATACAATGCAAGAGATTAAAAAAAAAACCACATATAATATTTATATATATTTATATATATATATATATATATATATATATATATATATATAGTATTCCACACAGACCTCAGACCAGACCATATATACACAGACACACATTGGTGGATATATATATTATAGTATATATACACAGTATGTATGAGGTCTGCATGTTAAAATATATATTTGTATATGTCTGTGTGGTATCAATGCATCCCTACTCTATACATAACGTTCCCTGTGTCCCTATAATGTATATGATTAGGGTTACTTTTTTTCTAATTTTTTATACTATTCCTATTAACCCTTTCGCTGCTGAGGCTTTTCCCGCCCCTGTGCTGAGGTCATTTTTACCTGTTTTGCGCATCATGTTTAAACGTGTTTTTAAGGCTTATTTTAGTATATGACCAGACATATTATATATCGTTCTTTCCGTCAGACTCAGTAGATTCATAATATGTCATTATTACATGTATACGTTATGTCATGTCTGTATATTATAACAAAAAATGCAATAAAATATGTATTCAATAATTTACAACGTGTAAAGTGTTTTTTTCACATTTTAACATGCGAGCAATTGCGGTTATATTTTGTATGGGGTGCGCTTGTTAAAAAAATTAGAGATGGGGTCTCGTTACATTTTTTTTTGGGGAAAATGACACTATTTTTAACAAACGCACCGCATACAAAAATCGTTAGTGCAGCATCATTGTTCACATTATAATTGAAATGGGAACAATATTGCTGCATTAACAAACCCAAAAAAATAAAAAAAGTGTTATATTTTTTTTTATTTTTATTTTTAATTTTTTTTTTTTTTTTTACAAAATTTTACACTTTCATGTTTGGTATCGTTGGAACGGCCATGCTCTGGCCGATCCAACCATACCAAAATTTAACCCCTAACTGCCACGGATCGGGAGATAGGGGGTTCATTGGAACCCCCTATCTCCACAGTTGGTGGCAGTTAGGGGTTAACGCTAGGACTGGCGTCATCGTGCTACGCACGATGACGCCAGTCCTCTGGGGGAGTTCCCGGATGCTTGGCCGACATCCAAGATGTCGGCCAGCTCCGGGAAAGGATCGCGAACCGGCGCTTTTCAGCGCCGATTCGCGATCCAGCTCCCCAGGGGTTAATGCCAGGCATCATTTGGAAGGGCAGGCTGTGCCCTTCCAAATGATGCCTGGGTTAAGCCCCGCAGAGCCACTGATCGGGAGGGAGAGAGGTCTGAAGGACCTCCCCCCCCTCCCTTTCAGGCGCCTCCTCCGCACATGCGGGGGGGGCGCCTGAATTAGGTGTCATCGCGCCCCCGCAATGACACCTAATTCTGGCGGCTGGTGGTCCGGATGCCGGGCTGACATCCAGGATGTCAGCCCGCACCGGAGGGGCCAGCGATCGGCCGGAACCCGGCCGAACGCTGACCCCAATGTGAGGACGCGCTCAGCGCGTCCTCAGCACACCAGCGGGAATGCTGAGGACGCGCTGAGAGCGTCCTTAGCATTGAAGTGGTTAAATTGGCAGTAATTTAGATGTAAAATAACTGGCACTTATGTTCCCCCAGCAGCTGCAGCATATTGCGAGGTTGGCTCCAGTGACGAGGAGATAGGGGGTGATGACGATGAGGTCACTGACTCCACCTGGGTGCCTGATCGAACAGAGGAGTCAGAACCTCCTCTATAAGCAACCGTAGCCAGTCCAAGGCATCAGATATCAGAGCTCCTCAGGTGCAGAGCACTGTTGTCTCGCAGCACTTGTCCAGGATCTCTGTCTGGGAGTTCTTCACGACATGTGCAGCAGACTGCAGTGTTGCTATATGTAAGCTATGTCGGAAGAGGATCAAGTGTGGGAAAAGACAGACACTCGGGTACCACGTGCTTGAGGCAACATATGACCACTAGAGATGAGCCGAACGCCCCCATGTTCGTTTCGATCTCGAACAATTTCAGAAGTTCGAGTTTGAACTTGAACACAATCCGATCTCAATGTAAGTCAATGGGACCTGAACGGTCGATTTTTAGAGTGCCCACCAAGAGGGCATATATGCTAGATATTTGCCATAAAAGGTCTATGGGGGTCTGGGTAGTGCCCTGGGGGACAGGAAACAAGGACAAAAAGTAAAAAAAAATAGTTTTTAAAGGAACAGTGAATTTTCCATGAAATAAAGGTTAAGAATAAAAACGAAAAATTCCTTGAAATATCGTGCCTAGGAGGTCCCCATAACCTGCCCGTAAAGTGGCGGATTTGTAGGATGTATAGAAACATTTAAAAACAAAAAAAATGACATTTCAAGTGATGGTAAATGGTTTTACCTTTAATCTATTCAAAAACAACTGCTTGGGGCGGCAGCCTGTATGAAAAGAGACGTTTTAGGACACGCAGAACAAGTTTAGTGATTTTTTGGCTAAATTATTGTGAAACTTATGCAGGCTTTGGATGAAAAGTAACAATAAGTGCTTTAAAATTGGGCCTTTAGTGTCGGCAACAGTGCCGTCACACCGTAACCCCTCTGTGGTATTGTGGAAGAGTGCAGTGGTGGACCCTGCTGTCCAATATTAAAATGATATGAATCTGGTATAGGCGTCAGTGGCAGTGCACCCAAATATTGTGCCTTTGGGGGCAGCAAGTTCCTTTGCACCGTAACCCCTTTGTGGTATTGTGGAAGAGTGCAGTGGGAGGTTTTGGGAATGCATAAGAGATCCCCGATCTATTCAGTTACGTCAGCCGGTCTACAGAGTCGGTGGACAGACACACTCTTTTGTCTGTGACAAAACCTCCAGCGGCACTGAATGTCCTTTCAGAAAGCACGCAGTATGAAGGGCAACCTAGTAGCTGCATAGCATATTGGCTAAGTTCTGGCCAGTGATCCAATCTCAACACCCAGCTGGCAATGGGTGCCTACATTTGACGTCCCTGGGCGTCGTGGACTAAAAATTATAAAAGGCATCAGTCAAGCGGCCCCGGCCTTCACCGCTCTTCCTCTGATCATCCGCAGAAGCACATGTGTCATCACTTGGTAACCTACCAGTCCCTGGAAAGGTGTTACACAAGTGTCGCTTTAGAGCGTCCAAGTTGTTTCAAGCTAGCCCATGCAGCGTAGGTTGGAGGTGGCATTAGCTTCCGAGTCTTCCTGGTCAATGAGGATGACCCCATCGTGCATGTCCTCCTCCCAGCCACGTACTAGTCCTTGGGTTTCTGGGCACACAAAACCCTCCCTTGAGGAATCCCCACCTTCAATGCCCCACTACTCTTCAATGCCTCCTCTTCCTCCCACTGCTCTGCCTCTAGTGCCACATCTATAATTCCCCGCAGAGTGTGCTCCAGCAGGAGCACTAAAGGAATTGTGTCACTGATGCATGCACTGTCCCTGCTCACCATCCTCCTTGCCTCCTCAAATGGTGACAGTACAGTGCATGCATCTTTGATCAGCCACTGCGGGGGGGGGGGAAACAAAAACAAGTTGACCTGAACCTGTCCTCCTGCCATTCTCACACAGGCACTCATTGATGGCCCTCTGCTGCTTGTGCAGACGCTGCAGCATTGCCAATGTCGAGTTCCACCTGGTGGGCATGTCACAGATCAGATGGTGCGTGGGAAGGTGGAATTCTTTGAATTTCTGCCAGTTGAACACTTGCTGGGATTGAACGTCTGAAGTGGCTGCAGACTTTTCTGGCCTGGCTGAGAAGCTCTGCCAGCCCTGGGAACCTGGTTAGGAAACACTGTACCACTAGATTTAGGACGTGTGCTAGGCATGGCACATGCGTCAATTCACCCTTGCGTGGGGTGGAGAGAAGGTTGCTGCCATTATCACAGATGACCATTCCCAGCTGAAGCTGGCATGGTGTTAAGCATCTCTGCACCTGGCCCTGCAGAGCTGACAGAATTTCTGGCCCGGTGTGGCACCTGTTCCCTAAACAAACCAGCTCAAGCAAAGTATGGCATCTTTTTGCTTGAGCCATCGTTTAACTGCCACTTCACTAGAGACAGAGAAGGAAGAGGAGAAAGAGGTGGTGGTGCAGATAGACCTCATATAAGCAGCTTTCTGGAGGCTGATAACAGGCTGTGCCAAGACAGATTCTAATTTGCTGAACTGTGGTAGAACCTCACTGATACACAACTCACTGAAACACAACTCACTGAAACACACCGTCCCTGATAGAATCTGTGTTGGCACTGCCAGGCTATCAGGGACAGTGTGTTTCAGTAAGTTGCATGCTAGAGCAATACATGAAGGAGGGGATAACCCCACGAGGACTAAGGTTCTATAAAAATCCCACTTTTGACCGTAGTGACAAAATCCTGCTAGAAAGATGGGAAAAGAAACTAGAAAGTTTCTCTTTCAGCATGATGGAGACGCTTATAGAAAGAAGGAAAGAAATACTAGAGGAACTTGATACCAGCAATGAAGAAACACAAGAAGAACTTGAAACCCTGCTAGAACAAAAGAAGATGAAAGAGGTCGAAAAGATGGAAGGAAGATTAGAGACTATGGAAACAGACATCAACAGGAATAAAAACAAATATGAGATAAAAGTGACTACTCAAAAGGAGACATCTGGAAACTATACACCTACCACCCCTACCCGCGTCAGGAGACAAGAGATATGCAGTTTAGAGGGAACAATGGAAGAGGAAATTCTAGCACCTCCTATGGAAAGAATTTCAGGAATCGGTTTAATTCAAGAAAGTACCATAGACAAGAGGTGCAATGGGGGGGGACAAGGGTAAAGGATCACCCAAGGGACAAAATATGAAGAGATTAACCTCCTATAAAAGGAAGGAGCCCCGTCAATGGAGGATGGCTCAAGAATAAAGAAAACTCCGGCACAAGCACATGTGAACAATAGTCAAACTGGGAAGAATGACACAGAACCACAGGATGGGGGTACAAAGAGGAATGTGCAGCAAACCACCAGCCTGGATTACAGAATACCTACCAGGAATAAATACGACATCTTGAACTATGGCAAGGACGAGGGTTTTTTTAGGGGCCAAGCCAAAGTGGAGGCACAAAAGTCCACCAGCCATGAGTAATGCATATTACCAGAGAACAAGGAGCCCCAGAAGATGGACAAGAGAGCGAGAAAGATACCATCTAGATTCCTCACTAAAAAGAAGGGCATCAGACAGAGAGGAAGAAGAGGAGGAAGACGATCTATACATCGCAGGAAAAAGATAGAAAGGAGGTAGAACCAAAGGGGATCTTCAATTTAAGTAATAAAGCTTTGAAAGAAAGACACATTAAAATACTGAATAAAGGCCTCAAGTTTGTACCCTCGAAGGGTATTGACAAGTTCAGTATATACACGTGGACCTACAAAAATTTAAAAGGACACTTTGTTTAAAAAATTCTTTCTCAAGGATCCCGTAACACAGCAAAGCATTGCAGGGGACAAATGGGTCCATACTGACCAAGAAGAAATCACAATTTTATCCTATCTTCGATGAGTATATAAAAAGAGGTGAAGAATTGGGTATCCTTAACAAAAAGGAACAAGAATATCTCATGACCAAACATCCGAAAATTCCAGTATTTTATTACCTCCCAAAAATCCACAACCTGCAGAATCCACCAGGGAGATCCATCATCTCGGGAATTGGTTCAATCTCCAGTAGGATTTCTGAGTACTTAGACTACCTGTTACAGCCCACAGTTAAGAAAATACCCTCTTACCTCAAAGATACCTGTGATATAATCAGGACACTGGAGTCTATCAGATGTGATGTGAGATCACCATATACGTGCATTCCTCATGGCAAAGGATGTGAGACCACCAGAGAAGAACTACTGGCAAACAGTGGTTTTGAAAAGGAACAGATTACATAGTGGAGGGTATTAATCTGGTATTGAAAAACAACTATTTCTGGTATGAGGGCAAGTTCTACCTACAAAAGTTTGGGAACACCATGGGCAGTAAGGTGGCACCTAGGTATGCCAACCTGTTCATGTCACAATGGGAGAAGATATGGGTGGAAGGAAGGCATGGCTGGGCCCAGAACATCACATATAAAAGATATAATGACATCGTCCTAATATAAAAAGGAACAGTTACCTCCTTCCTGGGACTTCAGAAACACAAAGAACTGGGGGGGGGTCCAACTTGATTGGGAGCACAGCAATACGAATGTCAATTTCTTAGATCTCATATATATGGAGGAAGAGAAAATTAAAACAAGAACATA
Organism: Leptobrachium leishanense; assembly: GCA_009667805.1. Taxonomy (NCBI): domain Eukaryota; kingdom Metazoa; phylum Chordata; class Amphibia; order Anura; family Megophryidae; genus Leptobrachium; species Leptobrachium leishanense. The sequence goes on along the minus strand of CM019067.1, from coordinate 204,035,787 downwards.
CTTCAAGTCTGTGGATGTAAACAGTTATATTGAAAAAAAACAGTTGCCACTTCGGTCGTTGGCTTGATGGAGTGCCAAAAAGTCAGTTCTTACACGTCAAGAGAAACTGTCCAGAATACGACATACAGTCCAATAGGTTGAAACAATTTGAAGAAAAGGGATATCAGAACGACACATTGGACAACGCAAGGAGTGAAGTCCAAAAAAAATGAACCGAGAACACATTTTAAAGAGACCAAATGGAAAAAAGAAAGTCGAACCGTACAGAATTCCGTTCATATGTGACTATAGTGAAGAACACCAGCAAATTAAGAGCATCTTCAAAAAACATTGGCCAATTCTAAGGAAGGATGGAGAATTGGAACCACTACTTAAAGAACACCCAACATTCATCTTTAGAGAAGCACGTAGCATTAAAATCAAAACTGACACAAAACCATTCCAAGAAAAGGATAAAGAACCCCTTCAAGATGGAGAGGTTTTTTTTTATGGATGCGACAACTGTCTGGCCTGTAGAACCACAGGTAACAATAAACAGCATATTAAAGAATTTAAAAACATGTGTGGCAGTAAAATCCATAAAATCTACGGGACACTTACTCATCTGTCCCTGCGGAAAGATCTATGTATCAGAAGCCTGAATGTAAGATTAGAGAACACCTGAACAGCAGCAAGAAAGGCAGTGACAATCACACCGTTCCACAGCACTATAAAGAGATGCACCAAAAGGATCTAAAAGGTACCCAATTCCTTGTAATACAGCAGGTAGAAAGGGAAAGGAGGGGTGGAGACTTCTTGAAAAAAAAATCATTAGGACTGAAATTAAGTGGATATATGATTTCAAGTCAATGGTCCCGAATGGTCTTAACAAGGATTTTGAACTCTTTAACTTCCTCTGACAATGAATATGTAGGCAACATTCTCCCCTGATAGTATAACAGTTTTCTTGCTATGACACCGTGAAACCCGCTTCCATTCTGTTAAACAGCTGCACATCATTTATACTCTGTAGACACACATGTGACACACCATGACTTTTTATGCAATTCCATTAATTGCACTGTAAGATCACCTCTTGAGGCAAGATCTTAACCTTAGTATGCGATTTATGAATAGAGGCACCTATTCTGCTTCCCTAAGCAAAGCTGTGAGGCGTGGGTGCTTTAGACTAGCTGAAGTCTGTATTTGACAAGTACTCAGACAATAAAGTTCAGCAGATAGCTTCAACTCCGCAAAACTGACACGTAGAAAGATGAATCCAGTTGAAGAGTTTAATGATCAGACTGACAATCTTGTTAGTGTACAGCTATGCAGGTAAAAAGACTTTAGTTTGTCCAGCAGTGATCACAGAATGCCTGCTATGTAACCAGGAAGTAACTAACAAGAAGACACTGAGCAGAGGGGTGGGAACTGGCTGGATACAGAAAGGCTAGGGAAACCCAGAAGGGACAAAATAGCTACGGTAATCAATAGCATGTGTAGCGCTGGTTTAAATCCTGCCGCTGTAGTTACTTGTTTCTGGCCACCAGGGGGAGACGAACGCAATGTAAACTGATACTGGACACTTTTGGACTACGTTTTCCAGCATGCTTTGGGGCAGGAACAGGAAGTGGGTGGGGAGAACTGAGAGACATCCGCAACCTCGTGCAGAGGAGAGCCAGTGCGCGACAAGGGGTGATTAAAGCAAGACACACGTGAGACAAGGAGCGATTGTGACTAGGGATGAGCTGTTCGGGTTCGGAGTTCGATCCGAACTTAGCCTGTTCGAGTGGATCGTGAACACCGAACATTTCCAGGTGTTCGCCGCATGTTCGACCACAATGGATCACAATGCATTTTCCCACTGGCCTGAAGCTCGTAATTGGCTACAGCCTTGCACCTGACCACAGGTCTGGTGCAAGACTGGTTCAACACTATGCCAATCACCGCTCAGAGTCCTGATTTCAAAGGAGATAGTTGTGTCTTGTTACTGCCGGTCTGCCACGCTACTGGGGGGGGGGTCTGGGGGAGTCTCTTTTCTACCAAATATCAGGGAATTTAGGTGATGTGTGTCTTGTCACTGTGCCAGCAAGTTGTTTTGGGGGTTTACAACTTTCTTTAAAACATTTGTGAATTGAGGTGATCTGTGTCTCATCACTGGCTGCCAGCTATCAGTGTGTCTCACTGAGTTATACCAGAGTTCTTCAAATCTTTATACCAGAGTTGAATCAGAGTTCTGTATATATTAATCTATAAATCACTCACCATGTCTGAAAGAACAAAAAGGACAGGCAGACGCTCCCAGACACAGATAAGAGGGCAAGCAGCCCCTGTGTCGGGAGGCTGTGTCTTTGGTCATGGTGGACGTGGTGCATCCTCTGCAGGGGCACGCTTGTCCTTTCTAACTGGTGCTGGCCGTCTTAAGCAGCAGCAACATACAGAGGATTTGGTGGATTGGCTAACCAGGCCATCCTCAGAGTCCTCTGCCAGCCAGACTTCTAGTGCTTTACAGTCCACCTCAGCTGCCAAAGCATCTAATGCAGCCTCCATGTCCACAGCTACTCCTGCCGTAGCCTCGCTATCACACACGGAGGAGTCAGCTGAATTGTTTGACTACAATGACAGTGACATGCTGCTTGAGGATGCGCAGCAAGTACAGTGCTCTGATTCAATCTGAGGTTGAGCAAGGGAGTATAATCAACCTAGAGGAAGGGGGTACCAGTGATGACACACAAATAACTGGCACTCATGTTGCCCCAACAGCTGCAGCATACTGCCAAGTTGGCTCCAGTGACGAGGAGATAGTGACCTCATCATTGTCATCACCCCCTGACTCCACCTGGGTGCCAGATCGAACGGAGGAATCAAGTGAGGGGGAGGAGGCACAGCAAACACGAGGCACAACATCCTCTGTTACCAACCATAGCACTAGCCAGTCCAAGGCATCACATGTCAGAGCTGCTCCGGTGCAGAGCGCTGTTGTCTCAAAGGACACATGCAGGAACTCTGCTGCCTGGGAGTTCTTAAGGAAATGTGCAGCAGACCCCACCATTGCTATTTGAAATCTATGTCAGATGAGGCTGAAGCGTGGGATAAACACCGGACACTTGGGTACCACGTGCTTGAGGCGACATATGAACAAGTGCCACACATCCCGTTGGCGCAAAACTTTGCGTAGGTCCTCCTACTCCTCATCTGTCTCTACCCACACTGTATGTCCTGCCATGTCATTGCCTACAATGACAGGGATGATGCTACAGTAATGGATGTACCAGCAGGTCCTTCCTCACAATGTGACATCATCCCAGTAGCTGAAGATTTATGCAGTCAGATTACGTTGCCGCAGCAGTGAAAGAAAAAAAAAATAGTCCCAACCATCCAAGCACAGTGTCTAAATGCCAGCTTAGCAAAATTACTCGCATTGCAGCTGCTGCCTTTCCAGCTGGTGGACTCTGCTGTACCACAGTGGCAGGTTCCAAAACGCCATTACTTTTCATTCAAGGCCATTCCAGCACTATACCAGCACGTGGAAGACAATGTTATCCAGTCATTGGGAAAGGCAGTCAGCAGCAAGGTTCATGTCACTTTAGACACGTGGTCCAGCAAGCATGGACAGGGTCGTTACATTTCCTTCACGGCACACTGGGTAACTCTGATTGCAGCTGGGAGGGATCCAAGATGGGGCTCTGTGCTGGAGCTTGTTCATCCACCACGCCTCCAGAAAGCTGCTTGTATGAGGTCTGTCTGCTCCACCACCACCACCACCTCTTCCTCCTCCTTCTCTGGCTCTGTCGAAGTGGCAGTTAAACTGACGCCTGACAAGGGCTACGCAATGGCTCAAGCAAAAAGATGCCATACTGTGCTTGAGCTGGTTTGTTTAGGGGACAGGAGCCACACCGGGTCAGAAATTTTGTCAGCTCTGCAGGGGCAGGTGCAGAGATGGTTAACACCACGCCAGCTTGAGCTGGGAATGATCATCTGCGATAATGGCAGCAACCTTCTCTCCGCCCTACGCAAGGGTAAATTGACGCATGTACCATGCCTACCACACCTCCTAAATCTGGTGGTACAGCGTTTCCTAACTAAGTACCCAGGGCTGCCAGAGCTTCTCATCCAGGCCAGAAAAGTCTGCAGCCACTTCAGATGGTCATTCCCAGCAAGCGTTCGCCTGGCAGAAATTCAAAGAGAGTTCCACCTTCCCACAAACCGTCTGATCTGTGACATGCCCACCAGGTGGAACTCGACATTAGCAATGCTGTAGCGTCTGCACAAACAGCAGAGGGCCATCAACGAGTACCTGTGTGAGTATGGCACAAGGACAGGTTCAGGTCAACTTGGTTTTTATTCCCCCCCGCAGTGGCTGATGATCAAGGATACATGCACTGTACTGTCACCATTTGAGGAGGCAACGAGGATGGTGAGCAGGGACAGTGCATGCATCAGTGACACAATTCCTTTAGTGTTCCTGCTGGAGCACACTCTGCAGGGAATTATAGATGTGGCTTTAGAGGCAGAGCAGCGGGAGGAAGAGGAGGACTTCCCTAACTCTCAAGGCCCCAGTCTTTCCGCAGACAGCATTCCAGCGGGTCCTCCTCAGATCAGACAGGAGGAGGATGAGGAGGACTATTTAAGTAGTGGGGGCATTGAAGGTGGGGTTTCCTCAATGGAGGGTTTTGAGTCCCCAGAAACCCAAGGACTAGTACTTGGCTGGGAGGACGAAGTGCACGATACGGTCATCCTCATTGACCAGGAAGACTCGGAAGCTAATGCCACCTCCAGCCTACGCTGCATGGGCTCCCTAATGATGCAAAGCCTGCTAAAAGGACCCCAGGATTTGTGCTATCAAGTAGAGGGATCATTACTGGTTGGCAACCCTTCTTGATCCACGATACAAGGGGAAAGTTGCAGAGCGCATCCTGCCCGCACAGAGGGAGCACAGGATGAAAAATCTTATGGACACTCTAAAGCGACACCTGTGTAACACCTTTCCAGGCACTGGTAGATTACCAAGTGCTGACACACGTGCTTCTGAGGCTGTGGGTGATCAGAGGAATAGTGGTGAAGGCCAGGGCCGCTTGACTGATGCTTTTACATTTTTTTAGTCCATGACGCCCAAGGACGTCAAATGTAGGCACCCATTGCCAGCGTCTTCACCATATGGTGCAGGACTACCTAGGGGCAAGGGCAGACCTGGATACCTTTCCAGAAGATGATCCACTGGCTTACTGGGTGTTGAGATTGGATCACTGGCCAGAATTTAGCCAATATGCTATGCAGCTACTAGGTTGCCCTTCATCTAGCGTGCTTTCTGAAAGGACGTTCAGTGCCGCTGGAGGTTTTTCCACAGACAAAAGAGTGCGTCTGTCCACCGACTCTGTAGACCAGCTGACATTTATGTGGCGGGATGGAAGTCCGCCTGCGGTCCTGCTCTGACCCCCCCCCCCTTTAGTGGCATCCGGCCCGACTAGCGAGTGGCACGGCACTCGGCGTCTCAAGCAGCCTGGGGGATGAAATGGTGCGGTGTTGCCTTGGGGATCCAGTTCCTGGGTTGAGTGGTGATGCAGGAGACTGCTGAGTGTCTCCTGCAATAGTGATTGTAGCTCTGAAATGAAGACACCAGACGCGGCTGTATGCTTTAAAAACAGTGAATTGAATTTTATGGGTTTCAACAGGGTCATTTATACAACTTCACACAAACAGATTACCAACTCCCCACCCACACAACCAGCACTGATTGGCTCCTTTCCCAGCCTCCTGTTCCCTATCAGGTCCCTTTCAGCCTTCCCATTGTCCAGGGATTAGGCAGATGAGGTCTTGGAAAAGCCTCCAATTCTCTGGCCCGCTGCATCCTCCATCTTGGGGCATGAGATCCTTTGTTTTGTGAAACCATGCTGGGATGAGCAAAATGGTGACGGGAAAAACATACAAACGGTTTCTTTCATACTTTTACAGTCACATCATACAGGGTACATTTTCATTACATTACACCAATAAAACCACATCTAGCAATAAAATAAGTCCATAGGCTCACATGCAAAACCAAAACGAAAACAGGAAAAAAATGGTCTTTAAAAAGGGTTCAGTCTTTAGTCCTGTGGCTCGCTGAAAAGAGCTCTCATGTCTGTTCCGTGACAATTTATAAAAATGAATCAGTCCTGGATCAGCAGCTATCAATCCCCTGATGCTGAAGTAATGGAATAGATCGGGGATGTCTTCTGCATTCACAAAACCTCCAGCACTGAACTCTTCCACAATACCACAAAAGGGTTACGGTGTGAAGGCACTTGCTGCCATGAAGCGCACAATATTTGGCTGCACTGACGCCTGTGCCAGATTTACATCATTTTATTTTTTTGAACCGCAGGGTCCAACCCTGCACTCTTCCACAATACCACAGAGGGGTTACTGTATGATGATACTTGCTGGCCTGGCATTAAAGGCACAATATCTGGGTGCACTGACGCCTTGACCAGAATCATATCTTTTCAATATAGGACCACATGGTCCACCCCTGCATTCTTCCACAATACCCCAGAGGGGTTATTGTATGATAGTACTTGCATGCCTGGCACTAATGGCACAATATCTGAGTGCACCGCCACTGACACCTGTATCAGATTCATATCCTCAGAGGGGTTACGGTGTGACAGCACTGTTGCCGACGCTAAAAGCCCAATTTTAAAGCACCTATTGTTACTTTCATCCAAAGCCTGCATAAATTTCACAATAATTTAGCAAAAAAATAAAAAATAAAAAAATAACTAAACTTTTTCTGCGCGTCCTAAAATGTCTTTTCATACAGGCTGCCGCCCCAAGCAGTTGTTTATGGATAGATTAAAGGAAAAGCATTTATCATATGAAACGTCATTTTTTTTGTTTTTAAGTGTTTCTATACATCCTAGAAATCCGCCACTTCACGGGCAGGTTATGGGGACCTCCTAGGCACGATATTTGAAGGAATTGTTGGTTTTTATTTTTAACCCTTATTTCATGGAAAACTCCCTGTCCCTTTAAAAACGTTTTTTTTTTAACTTTTTGTCCTTGTTTCCTGTCCCCCAGGGCACTAACCCGGACCCCCATACACCTTTTGGAGGGCACTCTAAAAAAGCGAATTTTCAGACCCATTGACTTGCATGGGGTGGGATTCGGTCCCGAACAAATGGGAAGTTCGGGCTCGAACCGAACTCGGGGAGTGTTCGGCTCATCCCTAATTGTGACCAGGCCGGAGCGCAGGTGCTGCTTTGCGGAGCCGGAGATCGGCCCAAATCACTTGACAGAAGACCTATTAACCTATCGGTGAGAAGTTTAAAAGATACAGAGCTGCAGAAGGACCCCGAGTTAGGAGACGCGATGATCTAACGGGAGTGCAGGCAGTGAGCTGAGCATGTTGTGGCAGAAACGGACAAGCAAGACAAGCGGATCCGGTGGCACAGAGTTCCAGTCAAGTCGAGCGGAAAGACGTCCTGGGTCGAGCAGAGCGCAGAGTATCTGGCGGATGGGTGAGAGGCCTTCCCGGCCACAGTGAAAATAATAAAGCACGCTGCAGTTTGTCTAAACCTACAGGGCCCCAACGTGACTAGTCAAAGACACATTGAAATCATTCACTGGCCAGTTGAATCTAGTACCCGGGTACCAACACACGCATGCACGTACACCTTCTTGGGACACAACCTGTACGGGACTCACATTTCAGCAATGAAGGGGTTAAAATTACTTTTTCTTTTCCGCTGCGCGTTTCTCGCATTACAAACTTCTGTAAATATACGTATACCATGCTGCTCTATATATGCCAGTTTGAGATCATTAAACTATAGAAGTTATAAAATCCACAACAGTGCTGGTGTATATTTATTCCCTAGTGAGGGGAGACTGACCCGAGGTTTAAATTGAGCTACTCCTCCGGGAGTGAGCGCTACACGTGGGGGCTTGTTTCCGGGATCCAGTCTCTGGAAAAAACGCATTTAAAGGTTAAATATGGATCCAGACACTGCTGCCAAATGGTGTGAGGAGCAAAGTAGTCAGAATTATGTATAGTCATGGATATATTCCTGCAGACACTTGGGCCGAAGATCAGATTCGCCAGGCCGTGGCCGCACAGACACCAGATCATCGGTGTTTATCCTGGACATTAAAGCGAACCCAGATACCTCTCACAAGTATGTTCTTTTTGAATGGAGAAAGGGTGTTCCAGTGTGTTTTCAGGGCGCGAGCGTGAAGCTGACCGATGAGGAAGTTCAACTGATTCAGCCAAGTGCGCCACGTGGCGATCCCGCAAATGTTCCCGCGCCCAGTCCGCTGGCCATGATTGGGCCTGAATTTATAATGGCTATTGGAGATTTGCTGGCTAAATGTCAAAAAACAAGTCCTCCGCACACTAACTTTGGTTATCGACGTTTGAGAAATTCTACAGGAAACGTGCCAACTCCGGCGGGAGAAGAAACCTTCGAAGAATGGGTAGAACAGGCGATGCAGGCTCTGGATGAGTGGGACGTCCCCGAAGCACAGAAGAAGCAAAGAATTACTGAGAGCTTAAAAGGGACCTGCGTCAGAGGCTGTAAGAAACCTAAAATTTAGTAAACAAGACTGCACTGCTTTAGATTACTTAAACGTACTACAGGAAGTTTTTGGGTGAACGGAAAAGGCTGCGGAGCTCGTGTACCAGTATGAACATACTTACCAACGGAAAGGTGAGAAAATGACTGAATACATGAGGCGCCTAGATAAGAAGTATCTGGTGCAGAATCTTAAGATCCGAATACAGCAGATCCTGAGGTGCGCTCAACCTCTAGATCCTGTGATGCTACAGCTGAGAACCAGAGAATGTAACCGAGAATTGAAATACCTGGAACTTATCCGAGCTGTCAGAGAGGAAGAGGCTCTACTCGAAGAGAAATCCCTTAGAGGAGAAAGAGTTTACGCACAACCCGTGAGGCATAACGAGTGTATGCGAGCGGAAGATGATTCGCTAGACACCTATGGATCCGAAGTGGACCATCAGGAGCATCTGGTTGTTCTTAAGTCCACGGAGAGTGCTGCAAGAGAGCAAATTCTTCCTACATACAGTGAAATCCACAAAACTGTTAAGTGCAAGAAGCTCAAGCTGAATTGCAACAGGCACACACGAACCTGTGCCGAGTGCTTTTGAAAGTGGCAGAGACACAGACTGATATGCAGAAGTTCCTTACTGATATGCAGACAACTGGAGTTGCTGTCGTTTCTGGCCAGGGCCCTTCAAGCGAATCACCACAAGCAAGTGTGTCTCCGTCTTCAAATAAGAGATGTTTCAGTTGTGGAGAAATGGGTCATTTCCGAGCGCAGTGCAAGAGCCGAAAGCCTGAGAAAAACAGGGTAGAAGAGTTTTTAAAAGCCTTGGAAGGGCTGCTATCTACCTCACCGGCGGGAAACGCCAGAGGGCCCAAGTGAAGGAGCAAACTAGGTGCCCAATAGTTAAAGACCGCTCCAGAAATCCAACCAGGACTGAAAGGGCGAGAAGGCCCAGAGTTTCGTCCACTGCTGAGCCTACCAGGACTGAAAGAGTCACTCAATTAGCATCCGGTCCTACGTCATGGGGAAGCAATGCACACCCAAACCTACAGGGGTCAAGAGAAGGCCAGGGCACAGCAACACGGGTCTAAACTTCTTGCTACTACGACAAAGTCCTGACCAGCTGATAGAGGGAGTCTACACCAAAGCTCTGTTGGACTCAGGGGCTCAAGTGACACTGATCTACCGAGACTTCTATGAGAAGCACTTGAAACACATACCTCTACAGGAGCAAAAGGAACTTGGAATCTGGGGTATCGGGACCGAGAAACGTCCATATGACGGATAGCTACAGGTGAAGCTAGAGATCGGATCCGAAGTCATCGGACAGTCTGGGGGTTGTGATGCATTGGCCATTGTGTGTCCTCGACCTTCAGGGGCCAACAGAAGTTCTATGATAGTGAGGACGAATACTGATCTGGTGCGACGTCTCCTGACCCCTATAGTACTGGAAGAAGGTTCTACCAAGGGAGTACACCCGATGTTGCGTCCAGTCTATCAGCGAATGGTCGAAGAACAGAAGGCACCTGCCGAAGTGGGGCATCTGTGGAGATTGTAGAACCTTTTCTGTTCCTCCTAATCAGGAGAAGTGGCGAGTTTCCGGGCTTCAGTCAAGTTGAATGGATCACAACCAGGTCCCTATGCAGGAGTCGAAATACTACCTGAAATAATCTCCAAAGCTTTGAAACGAACACGAGGAAGAGTCTCAGTCAGTGTATGTAATGTATCTGATTCTCCAGTGATCCTGAAAGCACGAATGCCCATCGGGCAAGTTGAGTCCGCTACGTCTCTCCTACTGATTTAGGAGGGGGAGCGAATAAAGATATTCCATCTGACAGGTTCTATCCCAAAGATGCTCCCATCTCGCCTGAATGGAAGAAACGTCTTCAGTCCCAGGTCCTAAAGTGGAGGGACTTGTTTTCAAAGGATGAGTTTGACGTGGGCCTGGCTAAGAGTACTGAGCATCGCATTCGACTGCAGGAAGATAAGCCGTTTCGAGAACGGTCAAGACGAGTTCCGCTGGGAGACTTGGATGATCTAAGAGAACAGCTGAATGAACTGCAAAGAACCAAGGTGATTTAAGAGTCCAGGAGTCCGTACGCTTCTCCCATAGTGATGGTTCGGAAGAAGATTGGTTCTGTCCGTCTATGCATAGACTATCGCACGCTAAATCAGAGAACCATTCCAGATCAATATGCCACTCCTCGGATAGAAGATGCCTTACAGTGTTTGTCTGGAGCAAAATGGTTTAGTGTACTAGACCTGCGAAGTGGGTATCACCAGATACCAATGCATCCTGAAGACAAAGAAGACTGCATTCATCTGCCCACTGGGGTTCTTTGAGTTCAACAGAATGCCTCAAGGCCTTACAGCCACGTTCCAACGGTTGATGGAGAAGACAGTCGGAGACATGAACCTGATCGAAGTGCATCTGGATGACATAATCGTGTTTGGAAAGGCGTTGGAAGAACATGACCAACGGTTGGAGAAGGTATTGAAGCGGCTCCATGAAGAGGGGTTGAAACGGTCTCTGGAGAAGTGTCATTTCTGTTTGCCTTCCGTTACGTATCTGGGACACGTTTCAGCAGAAGGCTTTTCGACGGATCCTCGAAAGTTGGAAGCCGTAGCTTCCTGGCCTAGACCCCGAAATGTTACTGAACATAGATCTTTCCTGGGATTCTGATCCTATTACCGAAGGTTTGTAGGAGGGTTTGCTAAGATAGCGCAACCACTGAATAAGCTCCTGCAGAAGGAAGATGCAGAAGAAGGCCACAAGGCCTCTGACCGAAATCCGTTGGCTCCAGGGCCAAGGAAGGCTCGAGAATCTATCCAAGGAGAATGGACTAGTCAATGCGTAGGTGCTTTCGTGAAGCTGAAAGAGAGTCTAACTCGAGCTCCTGTCTTGGCCTACGCTGATCCTCATAAGCCGTACGAATTGCATGTAGATGCCAGCCGAGAGGGTCTAGGGGGAGTCTTATACCAAGAATATGGTGGATTGTTGAGGCCTGTAGCCTACGTGAGCCGAAGCCTTCGGACAAGAATTATCCTACCCATAAGTTGGAGTTCCTCGCTTTGAAGTGGGCGGTGGTCGACAAGTTGAAAGACTATCTGTATGGAGCCGAATTTGTGATAAAGACAGATAACAATCCTCTTACCTACATCCTTACTCCTGCGAAGCTGGATGCAGCGGGACATCGGTGGTTGACCGCTCTGTCAGGGTTTAGGTTCAGCCTGAAGTATCGCCCTGGAGTGAACAATCGAGATGCTGATGCTTTGTCGAGAAGACCCTACACTACAGAATGGACTCAGTTAACTCCAGATGGGGTGCAAGCTTTATGTCAAGGAGCAGAGTGCCGGGTAAAGAGAGGGATTGAAGCAGAAGCCATAGGAGTCATGGCTGTGGCTGTTCCAGAGGTCTACTGTAACCCTACGCAGCTGAGAGATGAAAGTTTGCCTACTTTTTCGAAACAGGACCTGAGAGCTGACCAGGCTGGAGATCCTCTGATCGCATTGACCATGAAGGCTCTAAACGCGAACCAACGGGAGATTCTTCTGACAAATTCCCCAGAAGGGGCAAGATTGGTCTACAAGGAGTGGGAATGGTTGAAAATGTTGGATGGGGTGGTCTACCGAAGGGGCCCCTCAAGCGATGCTGGAGAGACCCAACAGTTGTTCCATCCCACAAACACAGAGAGGGTGTGCTACGGTCATTACATGATGACCATGGACATTTAGGAGCAGAGAGAACTTTTAAGCTGGTGCGGGACAGATTCTATTGGCCCTGCATGAGGCCTGAAGTTGAAAGTTACTGCCACTCATGTCTGAGGTGTATTCAAAGGAAGACTCTGCCAACCCGAACTGCTCCAATGAGCCACGTACAAAGTCAAGGACCCATGGATTTGGTGTGCATTGATTTCCTGTGCTTAGAGCCGGATGCTAGTGGGCAGGGAAATATCTTAGTGGTGACTGATCATTTCACGCATTATGCCCAAGCTTTTTCTACGAGAGACCAACGTGCCCCTACGGTGCCGAAGGTTTTAATGGAAAAGTTTTTTGTTCACTATGGACTACCAAGGAGAATACACTTGGATCAGGGTAGAGACTTTGAGAGCCGGCTTGTTGGGCAATTACTGGAAATTCAGAAAACTCAAACTACACCATATCACCCTCAAGGTGATGCTCAGCCAGAAAGGTTCAATCGCACTCTGCTAAATATGTTGGGGACATTGTCAAACAGAGAGAAGCAGAGCTGGAGTCATCACATAGCCACGCTAGTACATGCATACCAGTGACGTGCGGTGAGGTCAGTGGCTGGTGAGGCACTGGTTAGTATCAGAGCCAGATATACAAATGCAGAACAGCCAGAAAACATTCTAGCTCCCAAAAGAGGAGGCTTCAGGCATTTAGTACATCAGAAGGACAGACACTGCGAGTAAGGACTGACTGGAAGCCGATTCTGTTCCCACAGACCTTTTTATTTTACAATATGCCTTCTAAATTGCATTGGCAAAGACTTCTTAAATGAAGAATCTACAGTCCTGGGTCCTTGTACCTGGACTTGTTTTCATACATGGTTATTCATTCAGAGAGAGGTGAAAAGCAGGAGAAGTTAAACCAGAAAAATTCTCCCATTTATCTCACTTTCCAAATTGGCTGTTCATTTTCCTGCCAATTCTCAAGGTTTTCACCTCTCTCTGAATATCCCTGATAAATCATTGTGCTGGCTACACTATAAGGGATATTCAGAGAGGTGAAAACTTGAGAATTGGCAGGAAAATGAACAGCCAATTTGGAAAGTGAGATAAATGGGAGAATTTTTCTGGTTTGACTATTTTGACCTAGAAGTTTAACGTCTCCAGTCATTCTCCAAGGTTTTCACCTCTTTCTGAATAGCCCTGATACAGGGTCATTCTTCTGCTTTTCACCGCTCTTTGAATAACCCTGATACAGGGCCATTCAGAAAGAGGTGAAAACCTTGAGAATGACAGGAGAAGTTAAAATTCTAGGTCAAAATAGTCAAACCAGAAAAATTCTCCCATTTATCTCACTTTCCAAATTGGCTATTTGGTCTAGATTCTGTTTCTCAACTTGTTCATTCTCCAGCCAATTCAAGGTTTTCACCTCTCAGTGTAGCCAGCACAATGATTCAATATCGGGGATATTCAGAGATGTGAAAACCTTAAGAATTGGCAGGAGAATGAACAATCTAGACCAGGGTTTCTCAACTCCAGTCCTCAGGATCCACTACAGCAGTGGTTCTCAAACCTGTCCTCGTAACCCCCAACTAGGCCGGATTTTGCAGATAGCTGAAGCACAGCACAAGTGATATGATTTGCTGCTCAGTGAATGCAAGATTCAGTCTGCAATTCTCCAAGGTGATCTGCAAAATATGGCCTGGTTGGGGGTCCCGAGGACAGGTTTGAGAACCACTGCACTACAGGCTAGATTTTTCAGATCACCTTGGGAAAATGCAGACTGAATACTGCAAACACTGAGCAGCAAATTATATCACCTGTGCTTCACATATCTGGCAAACCAGGCCGAGGAAACGAGTTGAGAAACACTGATTCTAGACCAAATAGCCAATTTGGAAAGTGAGATAAATGGGAGAATTTTTCTGGTTTGACTATTTTGACCTAGAATTTTAACTTCTGTCATTCAAGGTTTTCACCTCTTTCTGAATAGCCCTGTATCAGGGTTATTCAGAGAGCGGTGAAAAGAAGAATGACCCTGTATCAGGGCTATTCAGAAAGAGGTGAATAACTTCTCCAGTCATTTTCCAAGGTTTTCACCTCTTTCTGAATAGCCCTGATACAGGGTCATTTTTCTTTTCACCGCTCTCTGAATAACCCTGATACAGGGCTATTCAGAAAGAGGTGAAAACCTTGAATGACAGAAGTTAAAATTCTAGGTCAAAATAGTCAAACCAGAAAAATTCTCCCATTTATCTCACTTTCCAAATTGGCTGTTCATGTTCCTGCCAATTCAAGGTTTTCACCTCTCTGAATAACCCTGATTTTTTTTTTTTTTTAATGAGCCTAAAATGTTAAGCCCCTGGCAAAAAAAAAAAAAAAAAAAGTGAAAGAAAGGGTGTGTAAAGAGACTGGCACTGAAAGAACACACACACCGCTCTATATGCTGCCCCTATAACAAAAGTATTAAGAGGAGCCTGGCCACATCCATTAGGTTTCCTTAAAGCACCTATACATTTTTGCGTCATTCATATTATACTGAAGGGAAAGCAAGCCACTGACCCAACCTGACTTCTGCACACTGCAGGGCAGCACTTTCAGGCACTGACAGGGAGCAAAATGGAGATCTGACACCCCAGCCCAAAGCCAGTGACCCATGAAGCACACGCTGTGATCTGACAGCCCTGGTAGAAGGAGTGGAGGGAGTCTTGCTGGCAACTTTGCATCTGCTGAGTCCCCCACCTGTCCTGTCCTGTCCCTCCCCAGGCAGCCTGGCTAGAGGTACAATACATCATACAGATTGGCAGCTAAGCATTATCTGAACATCAGCACAGAGTAAAGCCATGGCCTCTCTCCCCCCCCCCCAGTGAGGTCACTTACCTTGCAGCTGGGCAAAGAGGGCTTCCTGCTGCTGCACCCCTCAGATCCCTCCTGGGGGGCAGATGTGTTGTGCATTCTTCCAGCCCCAGTTAGCAGACAATAACCAGCCTGGGGTATAACTGGGCATCCCCAGCTGTGCCAGGCTCCTGGACTGCAGCTCCCCATGCAGCCAGTCAGGGGTTGTCCATCATGCAATCTTTTCACAGCCTGCATTGGAGGGCTGCCTGGCCTATCATTGTCAGGAAGGGGCATGTCTAACTGCTAGACTTCCTGTCAATCAGAGGCAGTCCTCTAATGTAGGGGTTTTCTGGGAATGGCTTGGACCAATGGTGCTTTCCCATTGGTCCAAGCTTTCCCATGCTCTATCAGTGCCTGTCAGTCTGTGTGGCACTAATGAGCAGTGATCTCTGATGTGTGCTGCACATATCTTGAGGAGTTTACTCAATTAGTGCAGCGGGGAAACGTCCTGCTATGCAAATTGCGTAGGCTGGGAAAACTAATGCCTGCAGAGGCAGAGGCGGAGCTGACAGCGGGGAGCAGGTGAGTTTGTTTTTAGTTTATTAATTTAACAATTAATGGCAGGTGAGGCTCTGCCTCACATGCCTGCACTGACTGCACGTCCCTGATGCATACAACAGCACGGAGAGTGACGCTACTGGATACTCACCGTACCGTCTCATGTTCGGAAGGGAAGCTCGACTGCCGGTTGATTTGGCGTTCGGGTTATCTCTGGATCAGACGTCTGTAGCCTCTCATAGGAATTATGTGGATAGACTCCGGAAGAATTTGGCCTCTGCGTTTGAACAAGCCCGTTTGACCTCTGGGAACAGAGGAATAAACGAAACTACGATTTGAAAGTTCGGATACAGGATCTACAACCAACGCACATGAGACAAGGAGCGATTGTGACCAGGCCGGAGCGCAGGTGCTGCTTTGCAGAGCTGGAGATCGGCCCAAATTACTTGCCAGAAGACCTATTAACCTATCGGTGAGAAGTTTAAAAGATACAGAGCTGCAGAAGGACCCCGAGTTAGGAGACCGCGGTGATCTAACGGGAGTGCAGGCGGTGAGCTGAGCATCTAGTGGCAGAAACGGACAAGCAAGACAAGCGCATCCGGTGGCACAGAGTCCCAGTCAAGTCGAGCGGAAAGACGTCCTGGGTCGAGCAGAGCGCAGAGTATCTGGCGGATGGGTGAGAGGCCTTCCTGGCCACAGTGAAAATAATAAAGCACGCTGCAGTTTGTCTAAACCTACAGGGCCCCAACGTGACTAGTCAAGACACATTGAAATCATTCACTGGCCAGTTGAATCTAGTACCCGGGTACCAACACATGCATGCACGTACACCTTCTTGGGACACAACCTGTACGGGACTCACATTTCAGCAACAAAGGGGTTAAAATTACTTTTTCTTTTCCGCTGCGCGTTTCTCGCATTACGAACTTCTGTAAATATATATGTATACCGTGCTGCTCTATATATGCCAGTTTATTTGAGATCAGTAAACTATATAAGTTATAAAATCCACAACAGTGCTGGTGTATATTCATTCCCTAGTGCGGGGAGACTGACCCGAGGTTTAAATTCAGCGGCTCCTCCGGGAGTGAGCGCTACACATGTAAGCAGCAAAGGCAGATTCAACACAAAACAGAAAAAATATACAATAAATCCTAAATCATGGGGCATGACAGCACCCAAAAAAGGATATATTTAACCATTTTTTATTATATGGTTTAGTATCCTGTAAACCTTAAGGGCTATTAACTTTGCATAAGGGATTCATCACATGCACTTTACGAACATACCATATTATCTTATGACATACCTACACTATGCACTTTACCATGATACCCCTGAACTACTCATCCCTTAAATGACAGCACTTACCCTAGGACATTCCTATGCTGTGCACTATGCACTTTACCATGATACCCCTGAACTACTTGTCCCTTAATGACAGCAATTATCCTAAGACCTACCTATGCCGTGCACTCATGATATTTATCATGCAACACACCTGCGCTATACACTTTTACAATAATATTGTATCTCATGTTTATCTTCTCTTGAATATGCACCAACAAGATGCACTTTGAGATCTACAAAATACACCTTATGAATAGGGATGAGCTGTTCGGTTCGATCAGTTCGGAGTTCACATCGAACATAGCCTGTTCGTTTGTTCGCGAACTACGAACATTTCCGGGTGTTCACCGCGTGTTCGCCCACAATGCACCACAATGGACCACAATGCACTTTTCCACTGGCCTGAAGCTCGTAATTGGCTACAGCCTTGCACCTGACCACAGGTCTGGTGCAAGACAGGTTCAACACTATGCCAATCACGGCTCAGAGTCCTGATTGGGCAAATTTTGCCCAATCATGGGCTCACAGAGCTAAATCCCGCAGCACACTTTATAAGGTTTCCACGCAGCACTTCTGCACGCATTTGAGAGGAGATTTCATAGGAGATTGTTGTTGTGTTTTCTTACTGCCGGTCTGCCACGCTACTGGGGGGAGTCTGGGGGGTCTCATTTCTACCAAATATCTAGGAATTGAGGTGATGTGTGTCTTGTGACTGCCAGCAAGTAATTTGAGGGTCACAAATTTCTACAAGACATTTGGGAATTGAGGTGATCTGTGTCTTGTCACTGTGCCAGCAAGTATTTTGGGGGTCACTAATTTCTACAAAACATTTGGGAATTGAGGTGATCTGTGTCTTGTCACACAGCCAGTACCATGCAGTATTTTGGGGGTCACTAATTTCTACAAAACATTTGGGAATTGAGGTGATCTGTGTCTTGTCACTGCCAGCAAGTAATTTGGGGGTCACAAATTTCTACAAAACCTTTGGGAATTGAGGTGATCTGTGTCTTGTCACTGCCAGCAAGTAATTTGGGGGTCACAAATTTCTACAAAACATTTGGGAATTGAGGTGATCTGTGTCTTGTCACACAGCCAGTACCACGC
Source organism: Leptobrachium leishanense (assembly GCA_009667805.1). Taxonomy (NCBI): domain Eukaryota; kingdom Metazoa; phylum Chordata; class Amphibia; order Anura; family Megophryidae; genus Leptobrachium; species Leptobrachium leishanense. The sequence continues at coordinate 204,017,722 of CM019067.1, read as the reverse complement.
AGTATTTTGGGGGTCACTAATTTCTACAAAACATTTGGGAATTGAGGTGATCTGTGTCTTGTCACTGCCAGCAACTATTTTGGGGGTCACTAATTTCTACAAAACATTTGGGAATTGAGGTGATCTGTGTCTTGTCACTGCCAGCAAGTATTTTGGGGGTCACAAAATTCTACAAAACATTTGGGAATTGAGGTGATCTGTGTCTTGTCACACAGCCAGTGCCACGCAGTATTTTGGGCGTCAGTAATTTCTATAAAATATTTGGGAATTGTTACAATCCGTGTGTTCTCACTGGCTGCCACCCATCAGGGGGTCACACTGATTTATAGGAGGTTTCTGACACTTGTAATCTGTGTCTTCTCACTGCCACCCATCAGGAGGTCACACTGATTTATAGGAGGTTTCTGCGACTTGTAATCTGCGTCTTCTCACTGCCACCCATCAGGGGGTCCCACATACTTCTAGCAGATTTGAATTATATTTTGTGTCTTCTCACTGCCACCCATCAGGGGGTCACACTGATTTATAGGAGGTTTATGAGACTTGTAATCTGTGTGTTCTCACTGCCACCCATCGGGGGTCACACTGATTTATAGGAGGTTTATGAGACTTGTAATCTGTGTCTTCTCACTGCCACCCATCAAGGGGTCACACTGATTTATAGGAGGTTTCTGCGACTTGTAATCTGTGTCTTCTCACTGCCACCCATCAAGGGGTCACACTGATTTATAGGAGGTTTCTGCGACTTGTAATCTGTGTCTTCACACTGGCTGCCAGCTATCAGGGTGTCTCACTAAGTTATACCAGAGATCTGTAAATCTTTAATCTTTATACCAGAGTTGAATCAGAGTTCTGTATATATTTAATCTATATATCACTCACCATGTCAGAAAGACCAAAAAGGACAGGCAGACGCTCCCAGACACAGATAAGAGGGCAAGCAGCCTCTGTGTCGGGAGGCTGTGCCTCTGGTCTTGGTGGACGTGGTGCATCCTCTGCAGGGGCACGCTTGTCCTTTCTAACTGGTACTGGCCGTCTTAAGCAGCAGCAACATACAGAGGATTTGGTGGATTGGCTAACCAGGCCATCCTCATCCTCCGAGTCCTCTGCCAGCCAGGTTTGTAGTGGTTTACAGTACACCTCAGCTGCCAAAGCATCTAATGCAGCCTCCATGTCCACAGCTACTCCTGTCATAGCCTCGCTATCACACACGGAGGAGTCAGCTAAATTGTTTGACTACAATGACAGTGACATGCTGCTTGAGGATGTGCAGTAAGTACAGTGCTCTGATTCAATCTCTGAGGTTGAGGAAGGGAGTATAATCAACCTAGAGGAAGGGGGTGCCAGTGATGACACACAAATAACTGGCACTCATGTTGCCCCAGCAGCTGCAGCATACTGCCAAGTTGGCTCCAGTGACGAGGAGATAGGGGGTGAAGATGACATGGATGATGAGGTCACTGTCACCTGGGTGCCAGATCGATCAGAGGAATCAAGTGAGGAGGAGGGGGAGGAGAAGACACAGCAAACACGAGGCACAACATCCTCTATGACCAACCGTAGCACTAGCCAGTCCAAGGCATCAGATGTCAGAGCTTCTCTGGTGCAGAGCGCTGTTGTCTCAAAGCACACATGCAGGAACTCTGCTGTCTGGGAGTTCTTTAAGAAATGTGCAGCAGACCCCACCGTTGCTATTTGTAATCTATGTCAGATGAGGCTTAAGCATGGGAAAGACACCGGACACTTGGGTACCACGTGCTTGAGGCAACATATCACCTCCTGCCACACATTCCGTTGGCGCAAACTTTGCGTAGGTCCTCCTCATCTGTCTCTACCCCCACTGTATGTCCTGCCATGTCATTGCCTGCTACAACCTCCACTGACAGTGGATGATGCTACAGTAATGGATGTACCAGCTCCTTCCTCACAATGTGACCGCATCCCATCAGTTTAAGATTTACGCAGTCAAATTAAGTTGCCCCAGCTGCTGCAGCATAAGAAAAAATATAGTCCCAACCATCCCCAAGCACAGCGTCTAAATGCCAGTTTAGCAAAATTACTCGCATTGCAGCTGCTGCCTTTCCAGCTGGTGGACTCTGCTTCCTTCCGTGAATTTGCTGAATGTGCTGTACCACAGTGGTAGGTTCCAAAACGCCATTACTTTTCACGGAAAGGCCTTCCAGCACTATACCAGCACGTGGAAGACAATGTTATCGAGACATTGGGAAAGGCAGTCAGCAGCAAGGTGCATGTGACTTTAGACACGTGGTCCAGCAAGCATGGACAGGGTCGTTACATATCCTTCATGGCACACTGGGTAACTCTGATTGCAGCTGGGAGGATCCAAGACGGGGCTCTGTGTAGGAGCTTGTTCATCCACCACGCCTCCAGAAAGCTGCTTGTATGAGGTCTGTCTGCTCCACCACCACCACCTCTCCCTCTTCCTCCTCCTCCTTCTGTGTCTCTGGGAAGTGGCAGTTAAACCAACGCCTGACAGGGTCTACGCAATGGCTCAAGCAAAAAGAAGCCATACTGTGCTTGAGCTGTTTTTTTAAGGGGACAGGAGCCACACCGGGCCAGAAATTCTGTCAGCTCTGCAGGTCCAGGTGCAGAGATGGTTAACACCACACCAGTTTCAGCTGGGAATGATCATCTGTGATAATGTCAGCAACCTTCTCTCCGCCCCACGCAAGGGTAAATTGATGCATGTACCATGCCTTGCACACATCCTAAATCTAGTGGTACAGCGTTTCCTAACCAAGTACCCAGGGCTGGCAGAGCTTCTCAGCCAGGCCAGAAAAGTCTGCAGCCACTTCAGATGGTCATTCCCAGCAAGCGTTCGCCTGGCAAAAATTTAAAGAGAATTCCACCTTCCCACAAACCGTCTGATCTGTGACATGCCCACCAGGTGGAACTCGACATTAGCAATGCTGCAGCATCTGCACAAGCAGCAGAGGGCCATCAACGAGTACCTGTGTGAGTATGGCACAAGGACAGGTTCAGGTCAACTTGTTTTTTTTTCCCTCCCACAGTGGCTGATGATCAAGGATGCATGCACTGTACTGTCACCATTTGAGGAGGCAACGAGGATGGTGAGCAGGGACAGTGCATGCATCAGTGACACAATTCCTTTAGTGTTCCTGCTGGAGCACACTCTGTGGGGAATTTTAGATGTGGCTCTAGAGGCAGAGCAGCGGGAGGAAGAGGAGGCCTTCCCTAGCTATGAAGGCCCCAATCTTTCCACAGACAGGATTCCAGCGGGTCCTACTCAGATCAGACAGGAGGAGGAATATTTAAGTAGTGGGGCATTGAAAGTGGGGATTCCTCAAGGGAGGGTTTTGTGTGCCCAGAAACACAAGGGCTAGTGCGTGGCTGGGAGGAGGAAGTGCACGATGGGGTCTTCATCATTGACCAGGAAGACTCGGAAGCTAATGCCACCTCCAACCTACGTTGCATGGGCTCCCTTGTAATGCAAAGCCTGCTAAAGGACCCCAGGATTCGTGCCATCAAGGAGAGGGATCATTACTGGTTGGCAACCCTTCTTGATCCACGATACAAGGGTAAAGTTGCAGAGCTCATCCTGCCCGCACAGAGGGAGCACAGGATGAAAAAACTTGAGGACGCTCTAAAGCGATGCAACACTTGTGTAACACCTTTCCAGGCACTGGTAGGTTACTAAGTGATGACACACATGCTTCTGAGGCTGTGGATGATCAGAGGAATAGTGGTGAAGGCCAGGGCCGCTTGACTGATGCATTTTTAATTTTTTTTTAGTCCACGATGCCCAGGGACGTCAAATGTAGGCACCCATTGCCAGCGTCTTCACCATATGGTGCAGGACTACCTAGGGACAAGGGCAGACCTGAATACCTTTATAGCAGATGATCCACTGGCTTACTGGGTGTTGAGATTGGATCACTGGCCAGAACTTAGCCAATATGCTATACAGCTACTAGGTTACCCTTCAGCTAGCGTGCTTTCTGAAAGGACGTTCAGTGCCGCTGGAGGTTTTTTCACAGACAAAAGAGTGCGTCTGTCCACCGACTCTGTAGACCGGCTGATATTTATAAAAATGAATCAGTCCTGGATCAGCAGTTATCAATCCCCTGATGCTGACGTAACAGAATAGATCGGGGGTGTCTTCTGCATTCACAAAACCTCCAGCACTGAACTCTTCCACAATACCACAAAAGGGTTACGGTGTGAAGGCACTTGCTGCCATGAAAGGCGCAATATTTGGCTGCAATGACGCCTGTGCCACATCTATACCATTTTAATTTTTTGAACCACAGGGTCCAACCCTGCACTCTTCCACAATACCACAGAGGGGTTACTGTATGAATGCACTTGCTGGTCTGGCACCAAAAGCACAATATCTGGGTGCACTTACGCCTTTACCAGATGCATATCGTTTAATATAGGACCGCAAGGTCCACTTCTGCATTCTTCCACAATACTACAGAGTTGTTACTGTATGATGGCACTTGCTGGCCTAGCAGTCTGGCACCAAAAGCACAATATCTGGGTGCACTGACGCCCATTACCAGATTCATATCTTTTTAATATAGGACCACAAGGTCCACCCCTGCATTCTTCCACAATACTACCGAGGGGTTACTGTTTGATGGTACTTGCTGGCCTGGCAGTCTGGCACCAAAGGCACAATATCTGGGTGCACTGACGCCTTTACCAGATGCATATCTTTTTAATATAGGACCACATGGTCCACCCCTTCATTCTTCCACAATACCACAGAGGGGTTACTGTATGAATGCACTTGCTAGCCTGGCACCAAAAGCACAATATCTGAGTGCACTAATGCCTTTACCAGATGCATATCTTTTAATATAGGACCGCAAGGTCCACCCCTGCATTCTTCCACAATACTACAGAGTGGTTACTGTATGATAGTACTTGCAGGCCTTGCATCAAAAGCACAATATTTGGGTGCACTGCCACTGTATCGGATTCATATTGTCAGAGGGGTTACTGTGTGACGGCACTGTTGCCGACGCTAAAGGACCAATTTTAAAGCTCCTATTGTTACTTTCATCCAAAGCCTGCATAAACAAGGTAACCCAAATAAATGGGTGAAAGATGTTTATACGGCGCTAAAAAATGGATCTGGATGTGACGGTGGATAATTGCAGCTCACCAATGGGTGTATCCCTCACCCACAAATACAATAGAGAAAGAAGGATTTGCCAGATGGCAAAAAAGGGAGCACAAATATGCAGATAGTTAATGCACTCACACCAGGTGACAAAAATAGAGTGCGAAGTGTATACTCATCTTAGGTGTAAACCAGTTAGGAAAGGCATGGACCTAGAGAGTAAAATAGAAAAAATTGCGCAATACCAAAGAGTAAATTTTGAACATGAGGAAGGAATAACAATTACACACTCACAAGGGTGGAGCCTATGGGCTCTCTGTCAGCGCCTGTAAGCCACTTCAGGGGGGGGGGGCTTCACCCACAATGTGTGATAATTCCTTTCTTCCTTTGTTTTCTTGTATTCACTCTCTCTTGTCCAGAAAGATGGAATGAAACAAATGGAACCTCGGACAAATAGAGAGTGTATAGCGCAATATTGTTATTCTGATAATATATATTAGATAGCATATAACACACTCACGTGGTGTAGAGCCTCCTAATGAAGTGGCTCAGTAGAAAAGCCTCAGACCGTATTGGGTAGGTCTCACCCTTCTTGGTTTTCAGTGGATACCGGAATCACAGGCTTCCTGGATCTCGAAGGTGATGGTGAAAGTGCTGATTGGAATAATGAATTGAAAATGATGAAAGGTAAAAAAGAATAAAATTTATTGCAAATAAAAAAATGCTATAAGTAAAATAGGGGAGATTGGACCGAAACGCGTTTCTCCTGCTATCCTGCAGGCTTCCTCAGTCGGTTGTAACCCCCTGAATGTCCATATGTGATCTTATATAGTGTCCCAATAATTGGAGAGGGAGACATGCTGTTAGCGTGCGGGTCAGCGCTAGTGTCGATATGCGTCTCAAAACTCCGGAACTTCCGGTTTGCGTCTCAAACGCCGGATGTGGGCTTGCGTGTCAAGTAATGGTTTCCGGTTTGCGTCTCACATGTCGTAGCTTCCGGTTGGTGAAACAAAAGCAGATGCGGGCAGAACTTTCCAGATAGCCCACTGCAAAGCCAGGGGGCCCCCAAAAAACTCCTGAGCAGGCAGAACAAAAAAAGGGGCATCCTCCCATTCAGACACAAAAGTCCAGCGATCACCACAAAATAACACAAACAGTAGAACAGAAATGGAAAGTCGTGCGTCTCCATCATTGGGCTCTGTTGAAAGGGCATCATTACATCAGTATATTTCAGTTCACAACAAGAACTTTATATAATATCAAACGTTGTGCACAACAGAAATTAATATAATGACAGAAAATGTACAAAATAAAAATATATTCCATCCATTCATTATTCCAATCATCACTTTCACCATCACCTTCGAGATCCAGGAAGCCTGTGATTCCGGTATCCACTGAAAACCAAGAAGGGTGAGACCTACCCAATACGGTCTGAGGCTTTTTCTACTGAGCCACTTCATTAGGAGGCTCTACACCACGTGAGTGTGTTATATGCTATCTAATATATATTATCAGCATAACAATATTGCACTATACACTCTCTATTTGTCCGAGGTTCCATTTGTTTCATTCCATCTTTCTGGACAAGAGAGAGCGAATACAAGAAAACAAAGGAAGAAAGGAATTATCACACATTGTGGGTGAAGCCCCCCCCTGAAGTGGCTTACAGGCGCTGACAGAGAGCCCATAGGCTCCACCCTTTGTGAGTGTGTAATTGTTATTCCTTCCTGAGGGGAACGGGACCACCACGCTCCTTGCACTGACCGGTAGCAAGATATATAAATTTATTTGGTAGAATTTAATATGGGATATATATCCAGAGTCCTTAGGTAGAGGTTTCGTTTCTTTGTAAGTTGAAAGCAGAAGTACCGTTTCCTGTCTAGGGTGCATGATCTCTATCTGAACTGCAAGACAGTTCCGTTTCCCTGGGCAACCGCCTGAAGATCTTTTGTGAAATATTACGTGAAATATTACTGAATTCCCCGAAGTGATGTTTGCACACATCATGGGACTTTCCGTGAACGCCCTTGTCTGACCCAATCGCTGACGGACAACGCTCATGCTTCTGTATCCTCGTATGTATAAATAAAGTGGCATTTCCGTGATGAGGGCAGAAATGTACTTTGAATGACCATAAGCCTTTTTGTGCATTATTTGTCATTGAGATACTTTCTCCCAGCGCTGAAGAAATTTTAATCCAAGGTGTCAGTTTGAGACAGGGTCTCTAAATTAAGGGCGGACAACAGAAGGGAGAGATTTTTCTCTACAGATTTGGAGGCAGCTGCTGAGATTGACCAGTCATCCCTCGTCCTGGTGAGTAATTTCCTTGTCTGGACGAGGGCTCTGACCTTGGTCATTCCACGAACTAAATTTGTCCGTGCCCTTTTAATGTATCTGGGATACAAACATAGTAAAGTAAGAAGGAACAAGAGTTCCTGGACGGGAGTATATGTCAGGGACTGCTCCCCTCTAGGGTATCAGGGATACCCAAGACAACCTTGGATTAACATGTAAAACTGTATATTTGATGCATGCTTATCAATAAGTATATATATATATATACAAGTTGTAGAGTCATAAGTTAAAGTGCCGAGTGGTCTGTAAGGTAAGACGGACGCTCGTCATTCCTGTATTACCGGTTTAATTATATGTGTATATATGTATATATTGTTAAAGTATATATTATTATAGAGTGATAAGTTAATTGGGTGACAAAAAAATCTGTAAGGTAAGGCAGACTTTTGCCCCGTTGTATACTGATGGTACTGTATATATAAATATATATATATAAGAGCTGACTGGTTAAACATTGTTTGCTGTGAAATGCATGCTGTATTAAGCAGAAATGTTTATTAACCATTTGTGTATACAGTTACTAACTGATAAGGTAAATGATATTAATCATATATGCAGTTACTAACCGGAGATACATATATTGTGAAGCTAGTTTTTATATGCTGATGGATTGTGGTTTATAAATTTTTGTTTATGATATAAGGGAATTAGATAACTACAAAATAAAAAAAGCAAAAGATTAGAAGTTTGATTCTCGAGATTAGGGGAGGATTCACTAAATAAGTTTTTATCACTTATCATTAAATTAGCTCATTTTTTGTTGATCCATGTAGCATAGATATATATATATATATATATATATATATATATATATATATATAAAGTAAGAATTTAAGCTGTTTTTCTTTTCGAGCACTCTTAAGACAGTATTGGTCATGCCTGTCTGATCCGGTTAAGCCCGTAGTTACTCGGGCCAGTGAATTCTTCACGTTTTGGGAAGACGCGCAGATTTATCTGCGGCAGTCGAGCACTGTGAAGAGCCTCTTTTTTTTCTTTCTTTCTCTATTTTACCTGCCTGATTATTCAATTGTACAACTAACCATGGGTATTCAAAGTAGCAAGGTTAAAGAATATCCCTTACTGAAAATAGGAGAGTTTTGTAAAGATTATGTAGCACGAGTAGGGGGCACAGATTGCTATTTAATTAACCCATGGGTAGATAATATGGCGGGATGGACAGACGCGGTGGGAAGTTGTGATCCTTTCCCCCGACAGGGAGGCAATAGCCCATTCCACATGGATATGGTGAAAGGATTATGCCTCGACGACACTGAGGGAGAAATCCGTCCCTTACAGGATTTACTGATATAGAGGTCTTGGGTGCGGTAGGGGCAATGGAGGATTTGAAACCTTCGGCCCCATCCACATCCAAAGACGACACTGAGGGAGAAAAAGAGGAAGTAAAGGAGGGAGAAGCAGAAGAATATATACCGGCTTTTGATACTATGGCCACTCGCACACAACAAGGGATCCCCATTAATAAGCCCCTAAGATATGAGGATGACACCAACAAAACCCATTTCTCATTTATGATCGTGGGGGATAAGTTACTTTAAAACACTGTCCAAAACCAAGAGAAGCCCCATTAGGAGCTATTACATATTTAAAAAAGGCGTGTAATGATCGCAATTTTACACAGGAAGATATGAAACTTATAATATTAATGGTGTATCTACCAGAACCTTTTCCACTCGACCTTTGTCCCTCACCACCCCTAAAGGCAAACCGCTAATAAACCACGCATTCACTGTTATTAAAGGCTGCCCTATAAGCCTCCTTGGGAGGGATCTCCTGGGTAGGCTTGAGGACACCATCCACTCCAGAACAGATGGCTTAGCTGTTGATTCCCCGGCATTGTCCCCCTTCGTGGACACACACGGACAATCCACACACGGTCATTTCCTCCTTACTGTGGACACATTGCCCCCTGAACTAAGGGATTTGGACCAGTTGTGGTCCAATGGTCCCTATGACACCGGACTGATTAGCTGCACTCCATATAAAGCCAGACTACATGACAATTGCAACCTTGTCTACCAGAAACAGTATCCTTTGTCCAAAGAAAAAGAGGACGGATTGCGCCCCATGATTGACCAATTCCTAAAGGACGGCATTTTAAAACCAGTAGTATCTCCTTACAGCATCCCAATCAACCCCGTGAGCAAACCTGACGGGACTGTCAGCTTCGTTCAAGACTTGCGCGCAGTTAATTCCCTAGTGATTCCAATAGCACCAATTGTCCCAGATGTTACATCACTCCTGTCATCCATACCGGCAGCACACACACATTTTTCAGTGATTGATCTCAAGAATGCATTTTTTAGCATCCCTGTGCACCCAGACACGGCACTACTTTTTGCATTTTCATTCGAAGGCACACAGCTTACCTGGTCTAGAATGCCCCAGGGGTACGTTGATTCCCCGGTGGTCTATAGCATTGTGTTACAGGCCACTTTGAAATCCTGGCACCCCAGCCATGGTTCTGTCCTGCTGCAGTACGTGGATGATCTCCTCGTGTGCAGTCCTTCGGAGGAGGCCAGCCAGGAGGATGGTGTATCTCTATTAAAATGGTTACAAGAATGTGGGCACAAGGTCTCTCTACAAAAAATGCAATGGTGTAAAAAGCAAGTCGAATATTTAGGGTTTGTTCTCAGACAGGGGGAATGGAGCATCAGTCAGAAGCGAGTCCAGTCTGTCACGGGCCTGGTCAACCCGAAAACCAAGAAGGACATGCTGTCATTCTTGGGTATGATAAATTATTGTCGACAGTGGATCCCTGACTGCTCCTATTACGATAACATTCTGAGACAAGCCACCCTGTTGGGTCAATCCAATATGATAAAATGGTCAAACAAAATGTTAAATGCCTTTAGGGTTCTCAGAAATGCAATGATGACAAGCCCCGCGCTTGGCCTCCCCGATTATGTTCTTCCATTTCATTTGTTTGCAAGGGACAACTGTAAAACCATGGCCGGGGTACTGACGCAAGAACACGGTGGCCGATTGCGCCCAGTCACTTTTTTTTTTCCCCAAAATACTGCCAGTCACATTACAAGGGATGCCGGCATGTCTGAGGGCTCTAGCTGCATGCACAATGTCTGTCAGTATGGCAGGCCAGTACACTTTAGGATGCAAAACTTACCTACACACAACACATGATGTCCTGGCTTTACTTAGAGGCATACACACCCAGCACATGTCTTCCCAGCGTTTCAGCGGCTATGAGGTCACTCTGCTCAGCAACCCTGCCTTACACATAGAGTACAGCTCCAATATTGCAGGCCCGGCACCCATTCTTAATGCAATACTAGGCCTTAAAGAACCCTCTGACTCACTACCTGAGGCCCATGACTGTATTTTAACCACTTCAATGCGGAGGATGCGCTCAGCACGTCCTCCGCATTACCGCTGCTGTGCGGAGGACGCGCTGAGCGCGTCCTCCCATTGGGGTCAGCGTTCGGCCGGGTTCCGGCCGATCGCTGGCCCCCCCGGTGCGGGCTGACATCCTCGATGTCAGCCCGGCATCCGGAACCGCAGCCGCTGGAATTAGGTGTCATCGCGGCAGCGCGATGACACCTAATTCAGGCGCCCCCCCCGCATGTGCGGAGGAGGCGCCTGAAAGGGAGGGGGGGAGGTCCTTTGGACCTCTCTCCCTCCCGCTCGGCGGCGTTGCGGGGGTTAACCCAGGCACCATTTGGAAGGGCACAGCCTGCCCTTCCAAATGGTGCCTGGCATTAACCCCTGGGGAGCTGGATCGCGAATCGGCGCTGAAAAGCGCCGGTTCGCGATCCTTTCCCGGAGCTGGCCGACATCTTGGATGTCGGCCAAGCCTCCGGGAACTCCCCCTGAGGACTGGCGTCATCGTGCGTAGCACGATGACGCCAGTCCTAGAGTTAACCCCTAACTGCCACCAACGGATGGCGGAGATGAACTCCCTATCTCCCGATCCGTGGCAGCTAGGGGTTAATGTTGGTATGGTTGGATCGGCCAGAGCATGGCCGTTCCAACGATACCAAACACTACAGTGAAAAAAGTTTTTTAAAAAAAATTAAAATTAAAAATAAAAATATATTTAAAAAAAATTCTAAAAAAAAAACAAACATTTTTTTTTCTTTTTTTTGGTTTGTTAGTGTAGCAATATTGTTCCCATTTCAATTATAATGTGAACAATGATGCTGCACTAATGATTTTTGTATGCGGTGCGTTTGTTAAAAATCGCGTAATTTTCCCCCAAAAAAAATGTAACGAGTCCCCATCGCTAATTTTTTTAACAAGCGCACCCCATACAAAATATAACCGCAATTGCTCGCATGTTAAAATGTGAAAAAAAACACTTTACACGTTGTAAATTATTGAAAATACATATTTTATTGCATTTTTTGTTTTAATATACAGACATGACATAACGTATACATATAATAATGACATATTATGAATCTACCGAGTCTGATGGAAAGAACGATATATAATATGTCTGGGTAATATACTAAAATAAGCCTTCAAAACACGTTTAAACATGATGAGCAAAACCGGTAAAAATGACCTCAGCACAGAGGCGGGAAAAGCCTCAGCAGCGAAAGGGTTAAGTATTGAGTCTGAGACCGCACCCCGCTCTGACCTTCTGTCCATTCCAGTACCAGACGCTGACGTAGTGTTTGTTGACGGATCCTGCACGCGACCAAATGACCAGACATACCATGCCGGTTATGCAGTGGTCCAACTCCCTGATAAGATACTAGAAGCAAACTCTGTACCCTACCAATCAGCCCAGGCAGCAGAACACATAGCCCTTACTAGAGCTTGCCAACTGTATGAAGGAAAGCCTGTCACTATTTACACAGACTCCAAATATGCTTATGGGGTTGTCCATGACCATGGAATGATATGGGAAAAGAGGGGATTTATGGCAGCAGATGGAAAGAAGATTTCCCATTCATCCCTGGTCATGGATCTCCTAGCAAGCATTCTTTTGCCATCCCAGATAGCTGTACTACACTGCAGGGCTCACACTGGATCATCAGACCCAGTAGCAAGGGGCAATCACCTAGCTGACCAGGCGGCAAAGAGAGCTGCGCAGGCCTCAACCGCGAACTTAATGATGCCTGTCCTAAAACCCCCAATGTTGGAAGATGCTCACCTGTTCTCTACCCTGCAGAAACATGCATCCACAGAGGAAATCAAGGATTGGTGCTATCCCGTTTTTCAACAAAACCCACACACTGGCCTTATCTCTAAAGATGGCAATCTGTGTATTCCCAGTGTACCGCACCTCTTTTTATAGACCATTTTTATGGGGTAGGTCACAACAGCATCTCCACCACCTGTTCACTAATTAGTCAGTATTTTTACATTACACACCTTCGTAGTTAATAGTGCTCCCAATAGTTCTGGCAGAAATCAGAATGTCGGTAAATAGGAATACAGATTATTCCCCTTTTGAGATACTTATGGGACGCCCGTTTCTTACCATGGTCTCGGAGACCCCTGGCACTGGAAGCGGGGGACCTGGAACAGATAAGGGATGAGTATGTTAGGCAGCTGATAACAACCCTCGAGGAAACCAGAGATGAAGTTACTTTTAAGTCTCCTTCTCTTTCAGATAAGCCAACCCACCCGTTTAACCCAGGAGACAAGGTCCTGGTAAAGAAGCTGCAGAAAGGAAAAAGGCTGGAGGACTTCACGTATGGACCAGAGACCACAGTAGTAGCCGTTACCCGCACAGCCGTACTGACAGAGGACAGCCCAGTCTGGATCCACGCATCTCGGATCAAGAAAATTCCAAAAGGAGAACTAACGGAGGCAGCTCATAGCCTTGGCCTCCAACAGGACAAAGGGGCACTAACGGAGGCAGCTCATAGCCTTGGCCTCCAACAAGGAGAAGACCAGAACCCTGAATCTGTCCAAGAGCAAACAGAGTCTCAAACGGGAGAACACATAGACTAAAAGCAATGAATATGCAGTCCTGGCCCCACCAGGCCCAGATCCACCTTTTCCTTGTAGTTTTAATCCTCTTGGGACTTGGACTCGTTGGAACAACTGGTTCCCAAGACGTGGCAATTACCCGTAAAGAAGGGGTAACGATTTTCTGACATAAACATATGGCTAGAATGGGTCAGATTTACCGCCATTGATAACAACCAGACTGGCTGTTATGTATGCGGAGCCGCACGGCCCCATTTAGCAACTGTCCCATTTAATATTCCCCGAGATATAGAAGAATGCTTTTTTAGTCTGTATACTAACACCTCTAATAGCCAGGATCTATGTAAATATTGGAAGAGTAGATACCCCATACTAACTCGCCTTCCTCAGCCGGAAGAAGGGATACATATTTACCCTGGGGAATATACTTGCTACCGATCTGCTGAGAGGGGTAGGAACCTTACCTTCTTCCCTGAGGGGTATTGCGCTACTTACAGTACTATAAACAGTACTAAGTTACAGAATCAGGTTTTCCTAATTGGGGATCTCTACTGGATATGTGGAGACCTCAAGATTAGGGCGCGCCTGCCTCTTCAGTGGTTCGGTGAGTGTGCCCTATCCAAAGCAGTTATGGGATTCCATATTGTTTCAGACCCCGAGGAAATTCCAACCTTTTCCACTCAGCGCGTAAAGCGAGAGGCTCCGAACCCCCAGGGAAGTCTTGACCCACACGTCTATATTGACGCAATTGGGGTTCCAAGGGGGGTCCCTAATGAGTTTAAAGCAAGGGATCAAGTCAAGGCGGGCTTTGAGTCCTTCCTAGCCCCCCTGTAACTATTAACAAGAATGTAGATTGGATTAATTATTTGTACTATAATCAGCAGCGTTTTGTTAATTATACGCGAGATGCCCTACAGGGTCTTGCGGAGCAGTTACAATCGGCCTCTATCATGACCTTCCAGAATCGGATGGCTCTGGACATGATATTAGCCGAAAAGGGGGGCGTGTGTAAAATGATAGAAGGGACAGGTACATGTTGCACCTACATCCCTGATAATGTAGGCCCTAATGGCAAGGTTACCCGCGCCATAAAAAAATTAACAGAATTTTCAGAAGAAATGAAACGTAACTCGGGAATAGACAATCCCTGGGACCAATATTTTGGGTGGTTCAAGGGATGGCGCCAGGCCCTAACCCAGCTAGGCATTATTCTACTGTTAATTATCCTTTGCATTGCCATCATTGTTTATTGTCTAATGCCCTGTTTAAAACAGGTGGCAAATAAAGCCACCTCATCCAATATGATGCTTAGTCTTCCCTCTAACACCCCTGAGGACTATACTCAGTATGTGCAGCTGCGTCGCATAACCCATAATAGGCAAAGAAATGGGATCCTATGAGGACAGTAGCGAAGACTGGAATTGGGAGACTGTCATGTGTTACCCGTTCCGTAACAGGTACTACCCCCCTGGTTCTAATGCTTCTCGTGTGAGTAATGAGGGATTTGTTCCCCTGCTCACACTGTCCTCAAGGACTGCTCGAAGAATCATATGTTGAAACAGAATGATTCTAAGAGGGGATTGAGGGGAACGGGACCACCGCGCTCCTTGCACTGAGCGGTAGCAAGATATATGCATTTATTTGGTAGAATTTAATATGGGATATATATCCAGAGTCCTTAGGTAGAGGTTTCGTTTCTTTGTAAGTTGAAAGCAGAAGTACCGTTTCCTGTCTAGGGTGCATGATCTCTATCTGAACTGCAAGACAGTTCCGTTTCTCTGGGCAACCGCCTGAAGATCTTTTGTGAAATATTATGTGAAATATTACTGAATTCCCCGAAGTGATGTTTGCACACATCATGGGACTTTCCGTGAACGCCCTTGTCTGACCCAATCGCTGACGGACAACGCTCATGCTTCTGTATCCTCGTATGTATAAATAAAGTGGCATTTCCGTGATGAGGGCAGAAATGTACTTTGAATGACCATAAGCCTTTTTGTGCATTATTTGTCATTGAGATACTTTCTCCCAGCGCTGAATAAATTTTAATCCAAGGTGTCAGTTTGAGACAGGGTCTCTAAATCAAGGGCGGACAACAGGAGGGAGAGATTTTTCTCTACACTTCCTCATGTTCAAAATTTACTCTTTGGTATTGCGCAATTTTTTCTTTTTTACTCTCTAGGTCCATGCCTTTCCTAACTGGTTTACACCTAAGATGAGTATACACTTCGCACTCTATTTTTGTCACCTGGTGTGAGTGCTTTAAGTATCTGCATATTTGCGCTCCCTTTTTTGCCATCTGGCAAATCCTTCTTTCTCTAAAGCCTGCATAAGTTTCACAATAATTTAGCCAAAAAATCACTAAACTTTTTCTACTTGTCCGAAAATGTCTCCTCTTTTCATACAGACTGCCGCCCCAAGCAGTTGTTTATGGATAGATTAAAGGAAAAGCATTTATCGTCATTTGAAACGTAATTTTTTTTGTTTTAAAGTGTTTCTATACATCCTAGAAATCCGCCACTCCATGGGCAGGTTATGGGGACCTCCTAGGCACGATATTTGAAGGAATTTTTCATTTTTATTTTTAACCTTTATTTCATGGAAAACTCACTGTGCCTTTACAAACGTTTTTTTTTTTACTTTTTGTCCATGTTTCCTGTCCCCCAGGGCACTACCTGGACCCCCATACACCTTTTATGGCAAATATCTAGCATATATGCCCTCTTGGAGGGCACTCTAAAAATCTAATTTTCAGCCCCATTGACTTGTATTGAGTTCGAGTTCGAATTCGAACATTTGGAAAGTTCGAGTTCGAATGCGAACCGAACTCGGGGGTGTTCGGCTCATCCCTACTTATAAATAACTCTTAGGGCCATAGGTCTCCCACAAACCCCTAAGGCTGTATACTCCATAACATTTACATGGAGGGCCCAATAAGGATCCATTGTCCTCTCCTCCAAACATGCACTAATAATAAAACAAAAGGCATTCCATTTACTAGCTGCACTTCACCAGTAATTCCTTGAGGCTTTAAGTCCCCAATATGCCTCAAGAGCTTCACATCTTATTGTTCATAAACATGCATGAATAATGCACCTTTTTCAGTATCCCTTCTCCTTGTACCATCCCCTACCCTAACCTGAGCTTTTGGCACAGGAATGGTTAACTGAACTCACAATCTTATATCTGTAACAGTACCTAACCCTAAAGGGATAAATAAGCACACACATGACTCAAGTGCCCTATTTAAAGAAATGAACATTTTTATATATTATAGTTTATATGTTATGTTTTTTATGCATAGTTTTATATTTTATATAAACCTTTTATATACCCCACAATGCCTTGAACACTGTAGTTTCTCTAGAATCACTGTACATTACACACATAAGGGGCTATTAGGCTAATAGGTACAAATGTTTTTTCAAGTAGTTTTTTTTATATATATATTTTTATATTTATAAATTAAGTAAATTTTATGTTTTTCATGTCTTTTTGATGTTTTGAGAGTATTTCTTATTGATTAAAACTACAAGCCAAGGCTATGCATCACTGGCTGACCCCCTTCGCATCTCCACTTGTGTAGAAGTTGAAAGGGGAGACACCAGAAGACCATAGTGACACACACCTCCATTTTGGGAGCTGGAAAGCTGGAACACACACCCCACATGACCTGTGATATCACGCACATGCTCAGTATGACCACAGCCACCATCTTTGATCCCAGGCAAAAGGTTGCTAAGGACACCAAAACAAACAACAGATGCAAAAGGACTATTTAAAGGACCCACAGATATAGTCACATTTACAGTAGCACTAACGGATGAAGCATGTTATGCGAAACGTGTTTTGGTATACTGTATATTTTATTACTAACTAGCTTTTGCCCATGGCTTCGCTCGCGTGGAGTTTAGGATTTGTTAAAATTGTTTTTTAAAAGAAACTTGAGTTTTTTTCGGTAGAACCCCCCTTTTTTCCCCCCACTTGGGAGTTTTGGAAATTTGTAAAACATGTGTTTTTTTATTTTTCAAGAAGAATGTAAGTGCCAACTTTTACACCTGTAACATCTTTGGTTTTTGAAATATAGGTATACTGATATAAGTATTCACATCCCTTTCCCCCACCCCCCCTTAACTGGATTTTCAGAAAATGGTAAAACATGGTTTTTTTTGCATGAAGATTGTAAATATTGAATTTCACACCTGTAACATCATTGGTTTTTGAAATATAGGTATAGTGATAAAGGTATTCATCCCCTTTTTGTCCCCCACTGGATTTTTGGAAAATGGTAATATACGTGTGGTTTTATTTTCAAGACAAATCTAAATACCAATTTTCACGTCTGTAACATCTTCTGTTTTTGAGATGTAGGTATCAGGTTTAAAAGTTTTCACCCCCTTTTTTTACCCCCCCACTTGGATTTTTGGAAATGGTAAAACACGTGTTTCTTTATTTTCAAAAGATTGTAAGTACCAAACTTCACACCTGTAACATCTTGGTTTTTGAAATATAGATATACTGATAAAAGTATTCTAACCCCTTTCCCTCGACCCCCCCCCTATTTGGATTTGTGGAAAATGGCAAAACACATGTTTGGTTTTTTCCACGAAGATTGTAAATACCAAATTTCACACCTGTAACATCTTCGGTTTTTGAAATATAGGTATACTGATAAAAGTATTCAACTGCCCCTTTTTGCCCCCTCCCACTGATTTTTTGGAAAATGGTAAAACATCTGTTTTTATTTTTCAAGAAGATTGTAAATACCAAATTTCACGTCTGTAACATCTTTGTTTTTTGAAATATAGGTATAATGATAAAACTATTCAGACCCCTTTCCCCCGAATCCCCCCATTGGATTTGTGGAAAATGGCAAAAAAACATGTTTGTTTTTTTCACGAAGATTGTAAATACCAAATTTCACACCCGTAACATCTTCGGTTTTTGAAATATAGGTATAATGATAAAAGTATTCAACCCCCTTTTTGCCCCCCCAAGGAATTTTCAGAACATGGTAAAATACGTGTTGTTTTATTTTTCAAGACGAATCTAAATACCGATTTTCACGTCTGTAACATCTTCTGATTTTGAGCTATAGGTATCCTGTTTAAAATATTTAAAATATTCAACCCCCTTTTTCACCCCTTAGGGGTGGAGTTTCCAAAAGTCCTTGCTTAGTGGGTGCCCACATCATAAAAACAGTGCACCTTCAAAATTTCACGTTCTTACGATAAACGGTTTCAGCTGAGCATTGATGAGTCAATCGGTCAGTCAGGACTTTCGCGTTTATGATAAAAGTATTCAACCCCCTTTTTTCCCCCAGTAGAATTTTTGAAAAACGGTAAAATACGTGTTTTTTTATTTTTCAAGAAGAATCTAAATACCGATTTTCACATCTTTAACATCTTCTGTTTTTGAGCTATAGGTATTGTGTTTAAAATATTCAACCTCCTTTTTCACCCCTTAGGGGCGGAGTTTCCAAAAATCCTTCCTTAGTGGGTGCCCACATCATGAAAACAGTGCACCTTCAACATTTCATGTTCCTAGGTTAAACGGTTTCAGCTGGTTATTGATGAGTCAGTCAGTCAGGACTTTAGCATTTATGATAAAAGTATCCAACCCCCCTTTTTGCCCCCCCAAGGAATTTTCAGAAAATGGGAAAATACGTGTTTTTTTTTAGTTTTCAAGAAGAATCTAAATAC
The DNA here is from genome assembly GCA_009667805.1 of Leptobrachium leishanense. NCBI lineage: Eukaryota > Metazoa > Chordata > Amphibia > Anura > Megophryidae > Leptobrachium > Leptobrachium leishanense. The sequence continues at coordinate 203,998,627 of CM019067.1, read as the reverse complement.
CGATTTTCACGTCTGTAACATCTTCTGTTTTTAAGATATAGGTATCGTGTTTAAAATATTTAAAATATTCAACCCCGTTTTTTCACTCCCCAGTCGAATTTTTGAAAAATGTTAAAATAAGTGTTTTTTTATTTTTCAAGAAGAGTCTAAATACCGATTTTCACATCTGTAACATCTCCTGTTTTTAAGATATAGGTATCCTGTTTAAAATATTCAACCCCCTTTTTCACGCCCTTTATGGCGGAGTTTCCAAAAATCCTTCCTTAGTGGGTGCCCACATCATAAAAACAGTGCACCTTCAAAATTTCACGTTCCTAGGTTAAACGGTTTCAGCTGGGCATTGATGAGTCAATCAGTCAGTCAGGACTTAAGCGTTTATGATAAAAATATTCAACCCCCCCTTTTCTCCAAGGAATTTTCAGAAAATGGTAAAATACGTGTATTTTTATTTGTCAAGATGAATCTAAATACCAATTTTCATGTCTGTACCATCTTCTGTTTTTAAGATATTGGTATCCTGCTTAAAATATTTAAAATATTCAACCTCCTTCCCCCCCCCCCCGTTGAAATTTTAAAAAATGGTAAAATACATGTTTTTTTATTTTTCAAGAAGAATCAAAATACCTATTTTCACATCTGTATCATCTTCTGTTTCTAAGATATAGGTATCGTGTTTAAAATGTTTAAAATATTCAACCCCCTTTTTTGGCCCCCCCAGTAGAATTTTTGAAAAATGGAAAAATATGTGTTTTCTTATTTTTCAAGACGAATATAAATACCGATTTTCACATCTGTAACATCTTCTGTTTTTGAGCTATAGGTATTGTGTTTAAAATATTCATCCCCCTTTTTCACCCCCTTAGGGGCGGAGTTTCCAAAAATCCTTCCTTAGCGGGTGCCCACATCATAAAAACAGTGCACCTTCAAATTTCACGTTCCTAAGTTAAACGGTTTCAGCTAGGCATTGATGAGTCAGTCAGTCAGTCAGGACTTTCGCGTTTATATATATAGATAAAATTCACCTTATTTTACGCCTATCCCAGGTCCTGGATGCTTATGTAGCCCTGTGTTTGGTTTGGCTCTGAGGACTGCAGCTCTTATGCCTCTAGGGGGAGCAGAGTACAATGTATGGGGAAAGACTGTACTGGACTCATGGACTACATCCCACAGAAACCTTTGTAGGGGATTGGAAGGAACCAAGCTCTGGCGCCAGATAGTGAATAGCATTGCATGCAGCGTGGGCAGGGCAGAACAGACACTTTCCAGGATCTGAGCAAGCTGGAGCGTGGTGAATCGGCGGAATCCAGTGCTGGAGAGTGTACATCGGCCTGCAGTATATTGTGCTGGACTGTTCCTGTGGCGAGTGTGTTTGAGAGGGACCCCGTAGTAAGGAGGCCGCAGGGGGAGGGAGTGCTGCCAGCATTCGACTTCTGGCAGAGGAGATTCTGCATGCAGCGTGGTGAAGAATTGATCCAGTGGCTGCAGATTGCTACGACGTCCGGGAGGCCTTCCTGGGACCGTGATCAGCTGAAGTTGTGCGGTAACGAGTATCTTCTCCCTCTGTCACGCTGACAGGGCACTCTATCCATCTCTACACTAAGGAAGAATCACACAGCACTGAGCGGATTTTACCCACAGATGAAAGGAATGTGGTTATAAAGCTATATACCCTAAAGCATGGGCTCCTATAAAGTTATATATTGTTACATAGTAACATAGTTATACAGTATATGCTGAAAAAAGACATGCATCCATCGGGTTCAGCCTCTCCCACATAACCTACTGCTGTTGATCCAAAAGAAGGCAAAAAAACCCAGTCTGAAATGCTTGCCAATATGCAACATACTGGGAAAAAATTCCTTCTTGACCCCAGAATGGCAGTCAGATTTCTCCTTGGATCAAGAAGCTTTTACCCACATATTAAATATTATAACCCTTAATATTCTGTGTCTGCAGGAAGTCATCCAGTCGTTTTTTAAAAGTCTGTACAGACTCTGACCCAACCACCTCAACAGGCAGAGAATGTTTTTACCAATAAATGCAGTTATGATAAGTTATAACCAGTAAGTGATATGATGCCGCCCTGGGATAATAAACACAGAAAAACCAACCAAAATCTGTGCTAAACAAAGATGAGGGAGGTGTGGCAGGTATCCCTGACAGCGCATCAATAGTGCAAAACACTGGAATGCAATTGGAACATTTGCATATGCATAGATAAATAATGAAACAAAGTGCATCAATAGTAGGCACAATAGTGAAATAAAGTGCAACAAAACAGTAAAGTGCAGCGGTGCCTTAAAAGAATAAAACCAGCAGGGCTAAGTGCATATAGGAGGATATGTAGATAACATGTAGATAATAATCAATAAAGTGCACAAATTAAATGTCCATTGCTACTCCGATGGACATACACAAAAAGTGTCCAATATTTCAATGTGTAATTGTGCGTATAGCAGTCCGTGAAAATGGAAGATAATATACTCAGGAGTCCCAATGTTTGTGCCCCTCCTTATTCCGGTGGAAAGTTCGTCACGTCCTCGATTTCATAAAAGAGAAGGGAGAAGCACACGGGGAAATCTTTGGTGCAGGAGATCTTATGACAAATTGGGCAAAGATTATTACTAGTAGAGGTATATACCACTCACATTTAAATGAGCCTAAAAAACAGAGACACATCGACTGAGGAAGGCTACCACAGCCAAAACGCATCTCGGTATTTTTATGTCCCTTTTTATGGAATAAATGTATATTTTTTACTTTTAACCCTTCATTGGCCGTGGTTTGCTAATTCCAACCTGATACCTCATGGGAACAACACCACTCGATCTACCAACGAGGAAAAGAGGTCCAGGGCACCTACCTAAGAGTGCCTAAGGCTATACTGACTGAGCCTGAGATTGAAAGGCTCCTTAATTGGTAAGTGCACTGTGTAATTACCTCTGTTTGGTTACCCTGCAGTATTACGCTATGGGAGCATTGTCTCCCATCTGTTCTTAATTCATCTAGGACCTGCTACTTGGTAAAGAAGGGAAGTGCCACTCTCTTCATGGCCATAGGCGATTAAATCATAATTGGTACATTTTCAAGATGGACATCAGTGGTAAGTGATGTCCCTCAGGGGTCTGTTATAGGACCAATTCTATTCAATTTATTTATAAACTAGGTATCAAGTCTTCCTGGAGGGCAGTCTATTGTTGTAGAGCATATGGCTGCCCAGTGCTCCCAATGATGTGGCTTTTTATCGCACCCAGTTTCTGACCCGCAGCTCACATGGATATATATATTGTCCCAGCTCACATGGATATATTTGCCCCAACTCACATGGGTATATATATTGCCCCAGCGCACATGGATATATATATTGCCCCCAGCTCACATGGATATATTTGCCCCAAACTCACATGGGTTTATATAAATTGCACCCAGCTCACATGGGTATATATATTGTCCCCAGCTCATATGGGTATATTTGCCCCAGCTCACATGGATATATATATTGCCCCAGCACACATGGGTATATTTGCCCCAGCTCACATGGGTATATTTGCCCCAGCTCACATGGACATATTTGCCCCAGCTCACATGGATATATATATTGCCCCAGCTCACATGGGTATATTTGCCCCCAGCTCACATGGGTATATTTGTCCCCAGCTCACATGGGTATATTTGCCCCAGCTCACATGGGTATATTTCCCCCAGCTCACATGGGTATATATTGCCCCCAGCTCTCATGGGTATATATTGCCCCCAGCTCACATGGGTATATTTGCTCCCAGCTCACATGGGTATATTTGCCCCCAGCTCACATTGGTATAATTGCCCCCAGCTCACATAGATATTTGCCCCAGCTCACATGGGTATAATTGCCCCCAGCTCACATGGGTATAATTGCCCCCAGCTCACATGGGTATATTTTCCCCCAGCTCACATGGGTATAATTGCCCCCAGCTCACATTGGTATAATTGCCCCCAGCTCACATAGATATTTGCCCCAGCTCACATGGGTATAATTGCCCCCAGCTCACATGGGTATAATTGCCCCCAGCTCACATGGGTATATTTTCCCCCAGCTCACATGGGTATAATTGCCCCCAGCTCACATGGGTATAATTGCCCCAGCTCACATGGGTATATTTGCTCCCAGCTCACATGGGTATAATTGCCCCAGCTCACATGGGTATATTTTCCCCCAGCTCACATGGGTATAATTGCCCCCAGCTCACATGGGTATATTTGCTCCTAGCTCACATGGGTATAATTGCCCCAGCTCACATGGGTATAATTGCCCCCAACTCACATGGGTATATATAGCCCCCAGCTCACATGGGTATAATTGCCCCCACTCACAGGGGCATATTTGCCCCAGCTCACATGGGTATAATTGCCCCCAGCTCACATGGGTGTATTTGCCCCACCTCACAAGGGTATAATTGCCCCCCAGCTCACATGGGTATAATTGCCCCAGCTCACATGGGTATATTTGCTTCTAGCTCACATGGGTATAATTGCCCCAGCTCACATGGGTATATTTGCCCCCAGCTCACAGACGCTGGATCCGTGCGCAGCCTCTACCAGTCGGCCACGCGCGCATCCAGGAGAACAAGATGCACGCGCAGCAGCTGGGTAGAGGCTGCGCACGCATCCTGTAGAGCCGGATGCACTCGCAGCAGACGGCTATAGGCTGCGTGCGCATCCTGTAGCACCGAATGCGCCGCCAACCTATAGCCTTCTGCTGCGAGCGCATCCGGCTCTACAGGATGAGCGCGCAGCCTCTACCCGGCTGCTGTGTGCGCATTCTGTTCTCCTTGATGCCGCGGATCCAGCGTTTGTTCGAAGTGGCGCATCAAGCTTCTGTTGGCACAGCCACCAGAAACCGGATGCGTGGCGACGGAGAAAACGTTTTTATAGGTGTAGATGACCTTGAGATAGGCATTGAAAGTCATGTATCAGTGTTTGCATTTGACACAAAACTAGGAGAAGTAATACAATGTGAACAGGATGTTACTTCACTGCAGAGGGATTTAGGTAGATTGGGGGACTGGGCACTTAAATGGCAGATGAAATTTAATGTAGATAAATGCAAAGTTATGCACTTTGGAGTGAAGAATACACAAGCAACATACCTTAAATGGTACAGAGTTAGGGAAATCCAAGCAGGAGAAGGATTTAGGAATAATCATAGACTTCAAAATATGTAACAATGTGCAATGTCAAACAGCAGCCGCCAAGGCCAGCAAGGTATTGGCATGCATTAAAAGGGGAGTTCACTCTCGGGAAGAAAACATAATTTTGCCTCTGTATAAATCAATGGTAAGACCGCACCTTGAATATGCCGTGCAATTTTGGGCACCTGTCTTAAGAAAGGATATTATAGTGCTAGAAAAAGTGCAGAGATGGGCGACTAAATTAATAAGGGGAATGGAAGTTTTAAGTTATGAGGAAAGACTAACAAGCTTAAACCTGTTTAGTTTAGAGGGGATCTGATAACCTTATATAAATATATATGGGGCCATTATAAACCATTGTCTGGAAACCTATTCATTAACAGAGAGGGTCGGCGCTAGCATAAGGTGGCTGCCTTACTGTGCTGGCCTGGTGCCAAACTGGGGGGCGCCAGAATCCTGTTCCCCGGTCACTGCTGGCCAGGGATCTGGTTCTAGCGCCGCCCATTGTGTAAATTATCACCCATCCCTTGTGACTGGAGCAGCTGCTTGCCTGCTTCACTTCCAGGCTGGACTGATGAGGGGGAGGGCGCACCGGAAAGATGCAGCAGAACATGGGCCATGTGATGCTTCCTGCTGCTCCTTACAGTGGATAGAGCAACAAGGTATGACCAGCCCTGCTCAGTCAGCAGCAAAGATCCCACCAGGCCAGGAGGTGAGTGATCACACTGCCTGCCGGAGATAGTGACACCCCCTCCCCCTCCTACACTCACACACTCCCCTGCTGTGAAGGAGAAGATTTTGGCTTTTAACTCTTGCTGGACCAGGTATTTGAGCACCACACTGCAATTTGCTTTGGTTGTGTTTTAACGCCATCCTTCCTGTGCTCTGTATGATCTGTCAATGTGCTGCAAATTATAAAGGACCTTTATAGCAGCAGGAAGAATGGCATTTAAGCACAGCTGAAGCACATTGTGTCCGGCTCGCGCCATGAAGGAGCCATGGCACAGCCTCTGTGTGGTGATATATAATCCCAAGCGCTGGGGGTAAACAGGCAGACAGATACTGGAGATGGTATATGCACAATAAAGCTTGTATTGTAGAATAGTACACAGCAGTCTAGCACAGAACAGGATGTAACACAGAAAACACAGGCAAGTGGATGATGAGCCACGTAGTCTCTCTCTAGATCCTCTTGAGGAGAGCAGGAGCCTTTTGTAACAGTACCTTGATAGAAGGTCACTTCTATGAGAGAACTTGAGAGCTGGGAGCCATTTGAGGGTCTCAGGAACCACTGGATAGTGGGCCACGCAGTGGATCCTCCAGCAGGCAGGAACCAGGTGATGCAAACACAGCAAGGAATGAATAACTGGTTTACACGGTACAGCAGGTAAATCCAGGGACAAGCAATAACAAGAGGGGGCTCTCAGGACCTCTGACAACAGGAAGGGAAAACACAAAATTGAAGAGCCAAGATGTGATGGCGTGATCGGGTATTTATGCAAAACTCAGGTTCAGACACAGGAGTTAACCCTTAAGTGGAAAGCAGGTATAGAGAGCCAGTGAGCCAGGCTGGCCACAGCAGGCTCTCAGGACTGGGGCATGACACATTGTAATGTGGGGCTCAGATACCTGATCCAGCAGGAGTTAAACACAGAAGCTTCTACTTCACAGCAGGGTTTACTACAGAGATCTTTCATATTTATATCCCTTGTTGCTACCCCACTGGGGCTACCCTTTCTATATCACTGTTACTACCCCTACTGCGATTCTATTTCATGTAACAGTGATATAGAAGGGTAGTAGATACATGGAATAGCCTCCCAGTGGGGGCAGTGTATTAACTACCCTTTCTATATCACTGTTACATGGAATAGCCTCCCAGTGGGGCATTAACAGTGATATAGAAAGGGCAGTAGATACATGGAATAGTCTCCCATGGGGGCAGTATCAGTGATACAGAAAGGGTAGGATATACATGGACTAATCTCCCATTGTGGGCAGTAACAGTGACATAGAAAGGGTAGTAGATACTGCTCCCACTGGGAGGATATTCCATGTATCTACTACCCTTTCTATATCACTGTTACTGCCCCCACTGGGAGGATATTCCATATATCTACTACTCTTTCTATGTCACTGTTACTGCTCCCACTGGGAGACTATTCCATGTATCTACTACCCTTTCTATATCACTGTTACATGGTACAGCCTCCCAGTGGGGGCAGTAACAGTGATATAGAGAGGGTAGTAGATTCCCTGGAGTTGCCTCCCAGTGGGGGCAGTATCTACTACACTTTCTATATCACTGTTACTGGCCCACTGGGAGGCTATTCCATCTATCTACTACCCTTTTTATATCACTGTTACTGCTCCCACTGGGAGGCTATTCCATGTATCAACAACCCTATCTACACTGTTACTTCCTCCACTGGGAGGCTATTCGATGTAACAGTGATATAGAAAGGGTAGTTGGACATGGAATAGCCTCCCAGGGGAAGCAGTAACAGTGATATAAAAAGGGTAGTAGATACTGCCCCCACTGGGAGGCCATTCCATGTATCTACTACCCTCTCTATATCACTGTTACTGCTCCCACTGGGAGGCTATTCCATGCATCTACTACCCTTTCTATGTCACTGTTACTGCTCCCACTGGGGGGGTATTCCATGTATCTACTACCATTCTATATCACTGTTACATGGAATAGCCTCACAGTGGGGGCAGTATCTACAGACTGTCTCCACCAAGATGGTTGTGAGCCGCCATCATTTTTGGTAATTTTGGCTGTTGCCGGCTGTACCCTGACGTCCTGAGTAGAGGATCCTGCTGGACAGTTGACTGGATAAATACAAAAAAGAAAAGAGTGCAAGATAGGTGGAAATAAAAATACCTCTGGAGCACCCCAGATACAGTTAGGGTATTCCTAGGGTTCACAGTAGATTGATATCTTGAAAGAGCGCTTTTGCTTCTTAGTTGGTTAATATAGCATGCACTGAAAAATCAAAAGAGAGCATATATTGTGCAGTATATTTAATACATTTTTTTTATAAAAAATCACAGTGTTAAAACAAACTCACAAAAATAGAGCACAGATAAAGGTGCAAAACAGCATTTTCCACAATGGCCAGAACCTCTCAATTTCTGTACTCCAAACCTCTGCAGTCTTTAATTCAAACATCTGCAGTCCATCAACATATAGATCGAAGCCCGTTGGAATGGAATGGAATGCTGGCTCAGCATAGACTGAAGTTCGTTAGAATGGAACACTTGCTCAGCATAGATATTCGGCTTGGTCTCTGGCTTGATTTCTGGCGTACAGAACTTTGCTCAATGCATTTCATGGGGCACACCCACTTCCTCAGGAGCTAGTTCACAAATGTCCTAATACCTTTTTATACATTCCCATATGAACAGTGATTAAACAATCATTGAAAAATGCAAAACCGCTGATCTAATTTGCTTAGAGGATGCTAATTTAAAAAAAACAAAGTAAACCTCCACGGGTTTCGGAATGATTCCTTCTCTGCACAGCCGCGATATACCATGCACGCATTCGACTTCTCCCAGTGTTGGTGCACACATCTTCTACCACCCAGAAGGGACAGAGTTCAATTGTGCATGCGCCTTGTTTGGCATGCTCTGATAAATTTTCTGTAATGCACTTGGTGAACTTTCTCTCGTCTGCATCCTACAACATCCTACAAGCTGTAACATTTTTACATTGTTACAGCTTTGCCTATGTTATAAAAATACAATTTTAAAACTTGCAATATTACTTTACTGACACCTACAAATTAATATACAGGGTTATTCAAAGAGATCCGAATTGCTTGTGAAAGGTAACCGAACGCTGAAAATCAGGTTACCTTTCCTGACCATTCGGCTATCCAGAGAGCAGGCAATACGCCAAATCCTGGCGAATTGCCTTCACATACGGTGCCTGTTCGACGGCAGTGAAATCCCCATAAAAAAGCACTGCTTCGGCTATTCAGAGAACACAAACCAGCAGTGAAAGGTTCCCCTAATGCCCTGCCATTCGGTGGTTTAATTCGGCAAATTTATTCAGGAGAATCCCATAGGCTTCAATGTTAAAAATATTCCCGTTTTAATTCAATATCTAATAAACCGTTCATTATAAAATTCTGCAGCAAAAAGTCTCTTTATTTATAGATTTTTTAGGATACTTTAAGCATTTTTCGGATTTTTTTTTTTTTTTTTTAAAAGTCAGATTTTCTTTTTAATTTTTTTTCAGTTTACTTATTTTTTTGTAACAGACCTCTTTATTATCATTCCCTGGACCTCCTGTGAAAATTTCAGACATTTTCGCTCAGTAGTTTCTTTGCAAACAGCGTTTAATTTTCACAGATTCATACAAATGGTTTTGCTAATTTATTCACTGCCTCCTCTACGTCACAGCTGCTTTGGCTCTGTGTGATTCGGCTCCTGTTCGGCTCCTGTTCGGGTTTTTCGAAGGTTAATCCAGATGTTTTTGCTTGTTTTCAGCGTGCATTCGGTTAGTTTTCGTCAGGTTTGCGGCAGCTTTTCCCTGCAATTCGGGGACCCTGTGCTGTTTGCTGAATACACCGCAGGGTCACCGAAATGCAATCGGCAAAAGGAACCGAATTGAAGAGAACGAAAAGTCATCGAACGTGCGGTGACTTTTCGAATCTCTTTGGATAACCCTGATAGTATATAAAATACAGAGAATACGAAATATTGTTTTTACAACTTGAATTTACTCAAATACGGATGTTACTTCTAAACCCAAGTCAAAACAATATGGCTGATTACCTAAGATAGAACAAAAACACACATAAATCAAAGAGAGAGAAAAAAAAACAGAAAAAAAGGACATATTTATATTCAATCCATAAATGCCAATATATCAATATCATTATCAAGTCCCTTTCCACCAAGAGTTCCCAATTTATAAATCCATTCAGTCTCTTTCTTTGGTAGTTTAACCGCAACATCCCCTTCTCTCCAATCTGGTTCAACTAAATCTATCCCAATACTGAGGAATTCTTCAAATCTAAAAACTGAACATTTATTACAATAGAATGGAACGCTATGTTTCAATTTCTTAGTGCGGATCCCAGAATAATGCTCCATGAATCTTTCGTGTAGGAATCGAGATGTCTTACCCACATACTGGGCTCCACATTTACATTCCAAATATACAGCATTTTTGCTTTTACAATTGATAAAATGATCAATCTTAAATACTTTTCCTGTTACAGTACTTTTAAATTCCAATGTTTTTCTAGCCTGATTTTTACACGTTGAAGATCGATCACACTTAAAAAAACCTTTTGGTTTGACTATCATATCTGTCCTTTTTTCTTTCCCTTTAAACCAAATACTTGGAGCAATTTTAGATTTTAAATTTTCTGCTCTTCTAAATACTGTGACAGGATGTTCAGGTAAAATTTGTTTAAACTATCGGTCCTATTGTAAGATGGGCCAATGTTTATTAAAAATCTTTTTAATTGATGGTACATCATTATTATATTTAGTTATAAAAGCCAAAATGTCCAAAATTACCATTCTCATTCTTATTTTTATGTTCAGTTAGGAGATCCCTCCTATTCAGAACTTTAACTTCTGTTTTAGACTTCTCAATAGGGATGAGCTGTTCGGGTTCGGACGGTTCGGAGTTCGACCCGAACTTTGTCAGTTCGAAAGTTTGCGAACTTCGTACTTTTTGGGTGTGTTCGGTTCGAGTTCGGAAAATTGTTTTTTTTTTAAAAAAGTATAGAAAATGCTTAAAAAAATACTAAAAAATCTAGAAATAAAGAGACTCTTTACTGCAGAATATTATAAGCAACGGTTTATTAGATATTGAATTAAAAACTAATATGTACGTGGAAAGATTTATCAACTCTAAATGACCTCTGTTCACAAACGGGCATAACACCAGGTGTTTTTAGTCTGGTATTCAATTTGATACATTGTAGACTATACTGAGGGGGTGGGGTGGTGTCTGCTTCTGATTGAGATTTAAGAATTAATTTCCCTCCTAAAACATCCTAATATGCTGCATTTAACCCTTTCGCTGCTGAGGCTTTTCACACCTCTGTGCTGAGGTAATTTTTACCGCTTTCGCTTATCATGTTTAACCGCGTTTTGTAGCCATATTTTGATATATGACCCAGACATATTATATATCGTTCTTTCCGGCAGACTTGGCAAATTCCCTCTCTGACATATCTCAAATCCTTAATAACCTACTTGCCCAAAACCAAAAAAGTGAACTGCTGGTCCTTGGCGATTTTAATACAGATTGGCTAAATCCTAAAAACAATAAACACTGCTCGCTGTTTAAAACTTTGCAGCTAACTCAATTAATCTCCTCCCCCACTCGCATTAATATGAAAAGCCCCAACCATACCTTGTTGGACTGGATTCTCTCCTCATCTCCTGATAGAATACAGGAGGCAGGCGTGCTTGCTAATAGCTTTAGTGACCATTGTCTAGTGTACTGCGTGCGCAAAATTAAGGCCTTGAAATCTTCCCCAAAGGTAATAACCACCAGGTCTTTCAAGAAATTTATTCTTGAATCCTTCCTAAGTGATCTGAAACAGCTCCCCTGGTACAGGCTAAACCTAATCCCAGACCTAGACTGTGCAGTTGAATACTTTCAGTCTGAGCTCCTGCAAGTCTGGAATTCCCATGCCCCGCTGCGTAAAGTGCGAGTAAAAGGGACTCATCTCCCCTGGTTACAGCTGATCTTACACTAATGTACCAGCTTAGAGATTCACGGTGGTCAAATTTCAAGAGTACTGGTTCCATGAACGATCACTACGAATACCGAAAATGTCGGAATGAATGCACAAAACAAACAAAAATGGCCAAAGCCCATTACTTCAATGAAAATCTAAACAATAACATCTCAAACCCTAGAAACTTTTGGAGAACCATAAGTAACATACAAGCACCCCCAGTCCACTCCCAGCCAGCTGCTGTCAAAGTAAACAACCAAACCCTGCAACACCCGCTAGATGTAGCAAATGCCTTTAATGATTATTTTGTTGGATGTGCCACCACTTTGATTGCCAAGCTAGGAAATGACATGCAATCAGAGAGGCCTCATGCAGGTCAGGCCCCAACAACTGTGCAAAGTCCCTGTATCACACAGGAATTCAGTTTTAGACCAGTGCCTGTCAGTGTCGTTACTAAACTTCTCCGTAAGCAAAAAATGAAATACCAGTCTGGACCTGATCAAATACCAGCAATGCTGCTGAAAATCAGTGCGCCAGCAATTGCAAATCCAGTCGCAACCCTAATAAATGAGTCACTGGCAACTGGTTACATACCCAAGCTCTGGAAGACTGCAAGAGTGGTACCTATCCATAAAAGTGGGGACAGTACTTTGGTATCCAACTACCGTCCGATATCGTTGCTCCCTGTAATGTCAAAAGTCTTGGAAAAATGTGTCTACACACAATTACGTGATTATTATCAATATTGGAACTACTTAACCCCGGATCAATCAGGCTTTCGACCAAATCACTCAACCACAACCGCCCTTTTAAAAGTCTGCAATGATATCCAAGCTGGGATGGAACAAGGAAACCTAACTGGAGCCATCTTCCTTGATTTTGCCAAGGCCTTTGACACGGTAGACCATGGCATCTTGTTAGAAAAACTTAAAAACTCTGGCATTGGTGATCGCACGCTAACCTGGTTTCAATCATATGTATCCGACCGATCACAATATGTGTCAATTTCTGGCAGCTCCTCCCTCCCGCTCCCAGTCACTTGCGGTGTACCCCAAGGCTCAGTACTAGGCCCCCTGCTATTCACAATATTCATAAATGATCTGCCCAACGTCTGCAAAGCCTCAACTGTACATATGTACGCAGACGACACTGTGATCTATACCAGCAAACCAAATCTCCCGCAGCTGGAGGCCATGCTGCAAGAACAATTCACAGAGGTAGAAAAGTGGATCAAAAACAACAAACTTTTTTTAAATACTGACAAAACTGTGACGATGCTCTTTGGAACAGCACCTAAACTACACAAATTGCAAAATCCCCATCTATGTGTTGGGACAATATCAAATGGCACACTGACCACAGTCACTTCTCTCAAATATCTAGGTATGTGGTTGGACCCTAATCTATCCTTTGGCCCCCACATCGAAAAACTCTCATCTAAACTTTACCCCAAACTAGGTGCCCTGTACAGAAACAAATCCTGCCTGAGTCCCGCGGTAAGAAAGCAGATTGTACAGCAAATGCTTATGCCGGCTATTGATTACGGAGATGTAGTGTATGCAGCCGCCCCGCAAACACACCTTCATAAACTTACTACACTGTATAACTCATTCTGCCGCTTTGCGCTACAATGTAACTACATGACCCACCATTGTGACATGTTAAAACAGCTAAACTGGCCATCGCTAGAATCCAGACGCACCCTTCACCTTTCCAGCCTGGTGTTTAAGAGCATCTCTGGGAAGCTGCCACCCTACCTGAATAGACTGCTTCCCCCAGCAGCTCCCTCATCCTATAACCTCCGATCCAGGACCAGCACCTTACTTGCAATACCACAATACAAAAAGACAGTGGCTCGGTCCTCATTTTCCTACAGAGCACCACAATTATGGAATAACCTCCCAGACACCATCAAATCTTCCACCAGTCTTAAGTCACTCAAAATTTCCCTGTTAACATACCTCAATACAGAATGCACCTGTAAACATGTAACCTAGTGACTATATTTCCTACATATTTATTTTCTGTTAATCTGTATATTTGTGTTGTTAATATCTTACATTGTATTACTTTGTATTTCTGTAAATGTAACACTTCAATGTACTTGAACCCAGGACATACTTGAAAACGAGAGAAATCTCAATGTATCCTTCCTGGTAAAATCCTTTATAAATAAATAAATAAATAAATAAATATGTCATTATTATATGTATACATTATGTCATGTCTGTATATTATAACAAAAAATGCAATAAAATTAGAATTTTCAATAATTTATTATGTGTAAAGTGTTTTTCTTCACATTTTAACATGCGATCATTTGCGGTTATATTCTGTATGGGGTGCGCTTGTTAAAAAAATTAGAAATGGGGTCTCGTTACATTTTTTTTGGGGGGAAATTTTGCTCTTTTTAACAAACGCACTGCATACAAAAATTGTTAGTGCAGCATTATTGTTCACATTATAATTGAAACGGGAACAATATTTCTGCATTAACAAAAAAAAAAAACCAAAAAACTTGTTTATTTTTTTTTAGATTTTTTTTAAAAATATATATATATATTTATTTTTTTTCAAAAACATTTTTCATGCTCATGTTTGGTATCCTTGGAAAGGCCATGCTCTGGCCGATCCAACGATATCAAACATTAACCCCTAGCTGCCACGGATCGGGAGATAGGGGGTTCATTGGAACCCCTATCTCCACCATTGGTGGCAGCTAGGGGTTAAATCCAGGACTGGCGTCATCATGCTATGCACGATGACGCCAGTCCTCAGGGGGAGTTCCTGGAGGCTTGGCCGACATCCAAGATGTCAGCCAGCTCCAGGAGAGGATCACGATCCGGCACTTTTCAGCACCGATTCCTGATCCGGCTCCCCAGGGGTTAATCACAGCCCTTCCAAACGGTGCCTGGATTAACCCTCTGCCCCCCGGCGATCGGGAGGGAGATAGGTCCGAAGGACCTCCCCCCCTCCCTTTCAGGCGCTTCCTCCGCACATGCGGGGGGGCGCCTGAATTAGATGTCATCGCGCCACCGCTATGAGATCTAATTGCTCCGCGGGGGTCCCGGAGTGCTGGGCTGACATCCAAGATGTCAGCCCGCACCGGGGGGCGCAGCAATCCGCCGGAATCCGGCGGATTGCTGCCTCCTGTGCATGGACGCGCTCAGCGCGTCCATAGCACAGGAGAACCACTTGGCTGGACGCGCTGAGCGCGTCCATAGCAGCCAAGTGGTTAACTGGTTATGACGGAATGGGATGTTGTCCGCCTGCGGGTGTGCTCTATCTGCGTGCCCCCCGGCGCTTACCGCTGGCCCGACTACCGAGTGACGCGGCACTCGGCGTCTCATGCGGCCTGGAGTGCCCCTGGGGAAGGGTTAGCGGGCGGTGGAGGGGACCCCTGTGTAGAACCAGCCCGACCACTGAGCACCACGGTACTCAGCGTCTCGAGCAGCTGGTTCACTGACCTTGTGGGTGTGGGGACGTCTGCGGAGCGGCCGTGCGGTTACGGGGATCGGATCTCCCGCGGAGGAATTTTCGGATCTCTGGATGAATCTTCGGATCTTACGGGATCGGGGAATCTTCGGATCTTATGACTGATCGCTCGATACACCGAAGCGCGGTACGCGGTCCGCGCCTTCGGTTCGGATCTCACCTCGGTCGATTACTCTGACGGCTGATGCCCGAACCATGCACCTCTGCCCGATGCGAGATACAGACACAGTATTCGGTTCGGACCCTAAGGTAGTTCGGTTCGGAACCGTACTCTGAGACCGCGCGGGATCCTCAGCAAATACGGCCGAAAATAACAGTCATCAGGCGAGGCTGGATGCACTGGAAAATCTGCTTTATTTTTGCACAACACATATACTTATAACTTTACACAAATATGAGAACAATGGGAATCCCTGCCCGCCCACACAAGACCCATTGGCCCTCGCTGGCAGGAGGCACCCGGGCCCCGATCCGTATTGGTAGTTACGAATCGGGGAGTTGCCGATTCGGACCGGATGGTCCGAATCGACCATTTTGTGATTCGACCGGATGGTCCGAATCGGCAATTTCCCGATCCGATCATTCTGACCGGATCCACGAGGCACCAGGAAAATGGCGGCGGGCAAGGCAGACAAAGGGAATTACATTTCACGATACACAAACGGGGGCACCTTTATTTCACCATACACAAATCCACATCTAAATAAAATACACAAAACTCCGTGGGTGCCACAGCACCTAAGTGTCTATGGCCATATAACTGTCACCGTGAACCGCCCCTGGCTGAGGGTGTTGGGCCATTCCGTGACACTCCTCCCCCTCCCCAAGGTCCGACGCACCCGGTTGGACCCCATCGGGTCGTACCGGGGTAGTCGGGGCTCCCCAATCCCCTGGTTCCCGGGCCGACTGCCGCGATAACCCATCTGCGTTACCGTTTTGCGACCCGGGCCGCTATTGAATGGTAAAGTTGAAGGGTTGGAGAGCCAGGCTCCACCGCAACAGGCGGCCATTTTCCCCCACCACCCGGTTGAGCCACACCAAGGGGTTATGGTCGGTCATCACGGTGAAGGACCGACCGTAGACATAGGGTTGGAGCTTCCGTAGGGCCCAGACCAAGGCCAGGCACTCCTTCTCCACCGCAGCATACCCCACCTCCCGGGGTAACAGCTTCCGGCTGATGAACGCCACCGGATGATCCCCCCCGTCGTCCCCCACTTGACTTAGGACAGCTCCCAGTCCGAACATTGATGCGTCTGTATGGACAACAAAACGTTTGTTATAGTTGGGAGCTGCTAGCAGGGGAGCTTGGGTCAGGGCGGCCTTCAGTTGCCGAAAGGCCTGCTCGCACTCCGGGGACCACAGGACTTGGTGGGGCAGGGATTTCTTCGTCAAGTCAGTCAGGGGTTTGGCCAGGTCACTGTAATGGGGTACGAACTTCCTGTAGTACCCCGCGGTGCCCAGGAAGGCGAGGACCTGGGGCTTGGTCACAGGGGTGGGCCAGTCTAGGATGGCTTCTATCTTGGCGGGCTCTGGCCGTTGTATCCCGCACCCCACCCGGTGGCCCAGGTACTGCACTTCGGCCATCCCCACTTTACATTTCTCCGGCTTAAGGGTCAGGTTGGCGTCCCTAATCCGGCCCAAGACTGTCCCTACGTGGTCCAGGTGTTCCTCCCAGGTCTGGCTGTAGATGGCTATGTCATCCAGGTATGCGCAAGCGAATCCCTGGAGGCCATCGAGAAGGCGATCGATTAACCGCTGGAAGGTAGCAGGGGCGTTCTTCATCCCGAACGGCATGACTCGAAATTGGTACAAGCCGAATGGGGTGATGAAGGCCGACTTCGGGGTCGCCTCCTCGGCAAGGGGAATCTGCCAGTACCCCTTGCACAGATCGACCGTGGTCAGAAAGTGACCCCGGGAGATCTGGTCTAGCAGCTCGTCGACTCGGGGCATGGGATAAGCGTCTGTAATGGTACAGTCGTTTATCCGCCGATAGTCGACGCAGAACCTGGTGGTACCGTCCTTCTTGGGCACCAGGACCACGGGCGACGCCCATGGGCTGGCCGACGGCTCAATGACCCCCAGCTCCAACATCTCCCGGATCTCGGCCCGCATGGACTCGCGGACCGCCTCCGGGAGCCGGTATGCAGGTTGCCGAAGGGGTCTCTGACCGGGCGTGTCCACTTGATGGATGGCCTGGTCAGTGTATCCCGGCAGAGCCGAGAAAACCCCCGGGTAGTCGTGAAGCAGCTGCCGCGCCTGCGCCTGCTTTTCGGGCCCTAACTCCTCCCCCAGCTGCACCTGATCCACCCCGGAAGGCTGCTTGGCTACCCCCGGAAGTTCCACCAACGGAAATAGTTCCGTCTCCTCGACAGCCGGCGCGCATATGGCGTCCACCGTCTCTGGCCGCTCATGGTAGGCCTTCAGCATATTGACGTGGAACGTCCGCTGGATTCTGGTGTCTGCGCAGCTAACAACCACATAGGTGGTATCCCCCAATTGGGTTACCACCTTGTAGGGACCTTGCCAGGCCGCCTGCAGCTTGTTCTGCCGCTGTGGCTTCAGCACCAGAACCTTCTGCCCCACAAGGAACGAGCGACTGCAAGCAGCGCGGTCGTACCACGCCTTCTGCTGAGCCTGGGCCGTCTCCATGTTCTCCTGTACGAACCCCGCGAGTTCTGCCAAGCGCTCCCGGAGCTTCAAGACATAACCCAACACAGGAACCCCATCTTCCTCCTGTACCCCCTCCCACTGGGCCCTAACCAGGTCCAAGGGTCCTCTCACCTGGCGCCCATATAGCAGCTCAAAGGGGGAGTAACCGGTGGATTCCTGAGGAACCTCCCGGTAGGCGAACAAGAGGTGGGGAAGATACTTCTCCCAATCCTTGCTTTCGTGCACAAAGGCCCGGATGAGCTGCTTCAGGGTCCCGTTAAACCGCTCGCACAGCCCATTTGTCTGGGGGTGATACGGGGCGCTGTGCAGCGCCCTAACACCACAGAGACGCCAGAGCTGCTGGGTGAGCTCAGCGGTGAACTGGGTACCCTGATCGGATAGGATTTCCCGGGGAAACCCCACCCTCGTGAACACCCGTAGGAGCGCGTCCGCTACGGTGTCCGCCTGGATGTTGGCCAAGGCCACAGCCTCGGGGTACCGGGTGGCATAATCCACTACGGTAAGTATGTACCTCTTACCGGTGGCACTGGGCCGTGGCAACGGCCCAATGATGTCGACCGCCACCCGGCTAAAGGGCTCCTGGATGATGGGCATGGGACGCAGGGGCGCTTTCGGGTGATCCCCGGCCTTCCCAGTTTTTTGGCAAACTGGGCAGGTGCGGCAGTACTCGCGAGTATCTTCGCTGAGGCGGGGCCAGAAAAACGCGCTCGCCAACCGGTGCCGGGTTTTCTTCTGCCCTAGGTGACCTGCAAGGGGAATGTCGTGAGCCAAGCGCAACAGTTCCTGTCTAGGGCCCTGGGGTACTACCATCTGCTTCTGCGGAACTTGCTTCTTCTTGGACCCCTCCCTCGCGGTGTACCGGTAGAGAAGCCCGTCCTCCCACTCTATCCTGTCCTCCCTCTTATCGTCGAGGCCTCTACCGGCCCGATCCCGGTAGCACTGTAACGTGGGATCGGTCTGGGTCTGGTGACGAAGCGTCTCCGGGGAGCTCCACGGGGACGGGGGGTCAGGTGGGAAGGGAAGAGCCGGAACTCGTCGGGGTGTGACGGTCGGGGAGGTCGGGGCGGTCGTGGTTGGGATCTCACCTGGGTCCCGATCGGAGTGCCCCTGTCGTGGCGTTGGCTCTGCTGCCTAGTGGTTACTGGGGTGGCCGCATCTGTGGAGTAAGAAGAGACCAGCCGTCCCAGATCGTTGCCAAGGAGCACCTCGGCCGGCAGTTGCTTCAACAACCCCACCCTCACCATTTTCTCCCCGGTCCCCCAGTCCAGATGAACCCAGGCTGTCTCAAGCCGGAGAACCTTTCCTCCGGCCACCCGTACTGCAATGGTGTTGTGCAGGCGGTCGTTCGGCTGAACCAAGTGGGGCCGTACCAGGGTAATGGTAGCCCCGGAGTCCCGCAGCCCCTCAGCGGCCCGCCCGTTTATCCACACCGCCTGACGGTGATGATGACGGTTGTCGTCCGCGGCGGCTTGCACGGGGTCTGCCTCATGTAGCCGCTCCCATTCCTCCGGGGCCTCCGGCCACGGGATCTCGGTGTCGCAACAATGGGCGGACGACGACGGTCTGGCGGGCGGTCGGGTCAACTCCGGTCGGTTGGGGCAATACTGCTTGTAGTGCCCATCTTGGTTGCACCCATAGCATCGGACATTGGCCAGGTTGTTGGGCCGACTGGTGGGCCGTGCTGCCGGCGTCCGGACCGCCGGTGTTGGGGGTGGTGGAGCAGGTAGAGCGGGGCGGAAGGGCAGGGATCGCTCCCCCCCGGAAACCTTCCGAGTGTCAGTATACTCGTCTGCCCAAATAGCCGCTTGCTGCACTGTTTGGGGCTTCTTATCACGCACCCACTCCCGGATAGCGGAGGGGGTGTGCTCGAAGAACTGCTCGAGCAGCAGCAGCTGTATAATCTCAGTCACCGTCTCCGCTTTGCTACCCGAGAACCAGGTGCGTAAGTCCCGCTGCAATCGATGGGCCCACTCAACGTGGGTAGCGCCATTGGGCCGGCGAGAGTTCCTGAACTTCACCCGGCTGGCTTCCGGGGTCACGGCGAACCTGCTCAGCAACGCCTGCTTTACATGCTTATAACTGGTGGCCTCCTCGTCCGGCACCGTGCGGTAGGCCTCGGCGGCCCGACCGGTCAGCTTACATGCCAGGATTCTGACCCAGTCGGCACGGTGCACTTCGTGCACTTGGCACAGGCGCTCAAAGTCCTGGAGATAGCTCTCTATCTCCTCCTCTGCTTCCCGGAATTCCTTGAACGCCTGAAAAGGCACTTTGCGCCCGGCGGAACGGTCCGAATGGGGGCTGCTGTTCCGCCGGCCCCGCACCTCAGCCAGCCGCAGCTCGTGCACCCGCTCCTTTTCTCGCTCCTCTTCTTGACTGACCTCCCGGATCAGGCTCTGCATGACAGCCTCCGATGGGGCCGTTCCATACATAACGGCCCGCTGCCGCACCTTCCGGTGGAAATCGCTTTCTTCGGGCTCGGCGGGGACGGGTGCCGGCGCGATGTCAGCGGGTAACGCTGCGGACGCCGCCTCTTGATCCAGTCTCCGTAGCTCCTCCATCATGGCCTCCCGGCTCTTGGAGCCCGGGGTGCCTCCGCGATTCTCCAGCATCCCACGCAAGACGTCCCGCTTGTAGGCCCCGTACCCGGCCATAGTGAGGGTCTCCTAGGGGTCTGCAGAGAGCTGATCCCACCGCTGCCACCAGTATGACGGAATGGGATGTTGTCCGCCTGCGGGTGTGCTCTATCTGCGTGCCCCCCGGCGCTTACCGCTGGCCCGACTACCGAGTGACGCGGCACTCGGCGTCTCATGCGGCCTGGAGTGACCCTGGGGAAGGGTTAGCGGGCGGTGGAGGGGACCCCTGTGTAGAACCAGCCCGACCACTGAGCACCACGGTACTCAGCGTCTCGAGCAGCTGGTTCACTGACCTTGTGGGTGTGGGGACGTCTGCGGAGCGGCCGTGCGGTTACGGGGATCGGATCTCCCGCGGAGGAATTTTCGGATCTCTGGATGAATCTTCGGATCTTACGGGATCGGGGAATCTTCGGATCTTATGACTGATCGCTCGATACACCGAAGCGCGGTACGCGGTCCGCGCCTTCGGTTCGGATCTCACCTCGGTCGATTACTCTGACGGCTGATGCCCGAACCATGCACCTCTGCCCGATGCGAGATACAGACACAGTATTCGGTTCGAACCCTAAGGTAGTTCGGTTCGGAACCGTACTCTGAGACCGCGCGGGATCCTCAGCAAATACGGCCGAAAATAACAGTCATCAGGCGAGGCTGGATGCACTGGAAAATCTGCTTTATTTTTGCACAACACATATACTTATAAACTTTACACAAATATGAGAACAATGGGAATCCCTGCCCGCCCACACAAGACCCATTGGCCCTCGCTGGCAGGAGGCACCCGGGCCCCGATCCGTATTGGTAGTTACGAATCGGGGAGTTGCCGATTTGGACCGGATGGTCCGAATCGACCATTTTGCGATTCGACCGGATGGTCCGAATCGGCCATTTCCCGATCCGATCATTCTGACCGGATCCACGAGGCACCAGGAAAATGGCGGCGGGCAAGGCAGACAAAGGGAATTACATTTCACGATACACAAACGGGGACACCTTTATTTCACCATACACAAATCCACATCTAAATAAAATACACAAAACTCCGTGGGTGCCACAGCACCTAAGTGTCTATGGCCATATAACTGTCACCGTGAACCGCCCCTGGCTGAGGGTGTTGGGCCATTCCGTGACACTGGTGTTTGAAAAAAATTCAAAATAACATCTAAAGCAATGTTATTTTTCACCTCGGGATTAAACATTCACAGGGTTATTCAGAGAGCGGTGAAAAGCAGGAGAATAACTGGAGAAGTGAAAATTCTAGGTCAAAATAGCCAAACCAGAAAAATTCTCCCATTAAACTCACTTTCCAAATTGGCTATTTGGTCTAGATTGTTCTCTTCTCCTGCCAGTTCTCCTGGCTTTCACCTCTCTCTCAGGGTTGTTCAGAGAAAGGTGAAACCAGGAGAATGGCAGGAAAAGAGAACAATCTGGACCAAATAGCCAATTTGGAAAGTGAGATAAGGCTAGGGTCAGACTAACGCATTTTTCACAGCGACCGAAAGTGCGTCCGAACGCATTGCCATATTTTTTCACGGAATGCGCGAAAACGGTCATACGATGCACATTTTTGTGCGTGATTATTTACGGATCTAAACCAGGAAACTTTGGGTGTCTGGACGTTATGTTGGCCGGACATGAGCAGGGTCTGATGTCTCGAAATCAAGCACACACGCCGCCAGTGGACGCAGCGCACTCTGTACGTCCGTCACTGGTGTATTTTGGCCTAGGCCAACAAGGCCTAGGCCTAGGGCGGCACTCTCCAGGGGGCGGCGGCCCGCCGGGTGGCCCCACCCCTAAAAAAAATATATATATATTTTTTTTTTTACTTTTGCAAACTATTTTACCAGGAAGGAAACATTGAGATGTCACTAATTTTCAAGTATGTCCTGGGTAGGCAACGCCTACGCTTTCACTTTCCAGGGGGCAACAAAAAACCTCACCACTAATTGGGTTACTCACAGAGCATCGAAATGACGCCAACATTTTGGTGTTCTGTAGTTCCCTGCACTTCGGGGAATAAAATTTCTCCACCCTGCAGTGAATTCACCATTCACCGCAGGGTCCCCAAAGTGCATGGAGTCGGCCGCTGTATGCTGCCACCACAAACCCATGGCCTGCTGTTTTCAAAAGAACTACTGAACGAAAATGTCTGGAATTTACATATAAGATCCTATGATTGATAATAAAAAGTTCTGTTACAGAAAAAGAAGAAGAGATATTAAAAAAAAGGGGGGGATTTTGCCAAAAAAAACAGAAAAATTTACTAAATGGTACTAAAAAAAAATAATCAATAAATAAAGACTTTTTACTGCAGATTAAAATAAGTGGTTTATTAGATATTGCATAAAAACGGGAATATTTTTAACATTGAAACCTATGGGGTTCGCCTGAATACCTGAACCTGCTGATTGAAACCACCGAACATCAGGGTATTTCACTGTCATTTCTCTGCTGTTTGGTGTTCTCTGAATAGATTAACCATTACTTCTCTATGGGGATTTGCACTGCCTTCAAACAGCACCGTACTTGCTGGCAGTTCGCCAAACTTGTGTGTGAGCATATCACCAGAGCAGTGGTGTACTTAGAGGAGTGGCAGAGGGTGGGCCGCCCCAGGTACCAGTGATTATTGGGGTGTCATTAGGGGGTACTAGGAGGTGCCACTGTCACTGTGTGTCAGCTTTGAGCTGTGTTCTCAAACAACGAGCAGCGGAGCATGGTGTTTGCATACGGAATAAAATCGCATAGAATAAAAATCCCCCTCTCCTCCCTCCATAGCTCCTCCCCTGCCCCGCAGCAGCTCTAGGAGGGGGATGTGATTTGTGTCCAGAGAGAGAAGATGACAGTAAACGGCAGGTAAAGGGGGGTATCAGCAGAATATGAAGCCCTGTCTGCTTACTGCTGTTTAAAGTGGACCTTTCCTTAACCAGCACTGCAGTGATAGAAATTTGTCATTGAGCTGCCTGGCTCCTGGTGAGGCTGCGTGCGTGCAGGTCACACTCGGTCCGGCCAGTCAGGTGGTACTGAGTCTCAGTACCACCTGACTGGCTGAACCACGTGACACGCACGCAGCTGCCCACCCTTTCGTTAACATGGACTGTCACTCTATTCTGGACTGAACACCCACCAGGAAGGGAATCAAAGCCACGGTGAACCCTCTGGCAGTGGCACCCCACTGCTGACAAGATGGCTCCACGCACAGGCACAGCTGCGATCCTAACATGGCCTGGAGGGACCTCCTGCTCAGTCTGTACACAGTCCCTGCTGACTCTGCACACAGCCCTACCGCGGACGGAGGCCGGTAAATGTAGAATAAATAATTGCTGTGTGCTCATATACACTCGGTTTGCTGGGAGTTTTAGTGCAGTGGATTCTGATGCACTCATACACTCCACACATTGCATTGCTGGGAGTTTTATTGCCGTGGATTCTGATACGCTGACACACACCACAAATTGCAGTGCTGGGAGTTTTATTGCAGTGGATTCTGATGCACTCATACACACCACACATTGCATTGCTGGGAGTTTTATTGCTGTGGATTCTGATACGCTGACCCGCACATTGCATTACTGGAAGTTTTATTGCTGTGGATTCTAATACACTCATACACACTGCACATTGCATTGCTGGAATTTTTATTGCTGTGGATTCTGATACGCTGACACACACCAAACATTGCATTGCTGGGAGTTTTATTGCTGTGGATTCTGTGATACACACTGCATAGTACTGTGAGTTTTATTGCCTTGGAGCTCTGGGATACACTCATACACACTGCACATTACTGTGAGTTTTATTGCTGTGCAGTTCTGTGATATGCTCATACACAGTGCACATTTCTGTGGGTTTTATTGCTGTGCTGCTCTGTGATATGCTCATATGCAGTGCACGTTTCTGTGGATTTTATTGTTCAACCAATTAGAGCGGCTGTGATCCAGTATACTTGACATGCGTGGCTGTTCTTTATAAAAATGCTTGCATTTAAACATTTCATAATTTTATTTATCTCACTAGATACATTTGAAATGGTATACAAAATATACAAGTAGGCACTTGGTATCCACTTTTAATATAAAGAGAGGAAAAGGCGGAGCTTAAAGAGGAAGGGTGGGGATTAACCAGGAAGAGGTGTGGCCTTGACAGGAAGGGGTGTCTCAAATTTAAATTAGGGGGTGCACGAGTTTAGTCAGGCCTAGGGCAGCACAAAACCTAAATACACCACTGACGTCTGTACTAGCGGTTCTGCGTTCTCGAAAAAATGCGTTCATTTTCCACTTGCGTTGCGCAGCCGGACTTTCGTGCGACCGTACTTCGTATATTGGCCGTCATTGCCCGTCACTTGCTGCTAGTGCGGCCGTGATTAAGTGCGCCTAAACGCACGTTAAAAATTCGCTAGTCTGACCCTAGCCTAAATGGGAGAATTTTGACCTAGAGCTATTGGGAGCTATTTTGACCTAGAATTTTCCATTCTCCAGTCATTCTCCCGCTCTTCACCGCTCCCCTGAATAACCCTGACAGGGTTATTCAGAGAAAGGTGAAACTCAGGAGAATGACTGAAGAGAAAATTCTAGGTCAAAATAGCCAAACCAAAAAAATTCTCCCATTTTTCTCACTTTCCAAATCGGCTATTTGGTCTAGAATTTTCCATTCTCCAGTCATTCTCCTGCTTTTCACCGCCAAAAAATCTGTAAATTTTTCTGCGTGTCCGAAAATGTCTCCTCTTTTCATACAGACTGCCGTACCAAGCAGTTGTTTATGGATAGATTAAAGGAAAAGCATTTACCGTCATTTGAAATGTCATTATTTGGTTTTTACATATTTCTATACATCCTAGAAATCTGCCACTTTACGGGCAGGTTATGGGGACCTCCTAGGCACGATATTTTAAGGAATTTTTCGTTTTTATTTTTAACCCTTATTTCATGGAAAACTCTGTCCCTTTAAAAAAGTTTTTTTTTTAACTTTTTGTCCTTGTTTCCTGTCCCCCAGGGCACTAGCACTACCCGGACCCCCATACACCTTTTATGGCAAATATCTAGCATATATGCCCTCTTGGAGGGCACTCTAAAAACCGAATTTTCAGCCCCATTGACTTGTATTGAGTTCGGGTTCGGGTTCGGGTTCGGATCCGAACATTTGGAAAGTTCGGGTTCGGCTTTGAACCGAACTCGGGGAGTGTTCAGCTCATCCCTACTTCTCAATTCTACTGGAAAATTTCTCTTTTTTAGTTTGTCTTCAATGTTGCCCAAATTAATTCTTTCTACCATTTGATCTTTTCTACTTCTCTGATGTTATGTCCTGAATCTTTCAGATATGAAGGAATTACCTTCACATATTTTTGCAGAAAAAAATCAACATAATGGGACATGTTGCAGGTTATTGATCCAATGCCACTAATTATAGACCTTCCTCGGGGGTTGTCTATTCTTTTATGTATCTTAGGTAAATGATACATGGTGGGAATCCTTGGATATTCTACGTAAAGATAGTCAAATTCATTCTTATTTAAAACACTGTTATCTAAACCTTTTTTCAGACGTTCCAATATTTATTTTTGAAATTCCTTCGTTGGATCTTTACTTAATCTTTCATAAGTTTCCAAATCGCCTAAAATATTATTTGCTTCTTTTTTATATTGTTCTCTATCTTGAATTACTATCCCACCCCCCCTTATCTGCAGCTCTAATATTGATGTTTTGTTGTTCTTGTAAGTTTTTAATGGCTATTCTTTCTTTCTATGTCGTGTTTGGATTCTTTATATCCCTATCTTTAAGTTTTTCAAAGTCCCGCATTACCATATCAACAAAGACTGGTATATGTTCACCCTTACAAAAACTTGGGTAGAACTTTGATGGAGGATTAAGATCCGTATGAATAAATCTCTTAGGTACATCAACTAAATTCTCAAGTCTTCTTTCTTTTTTTAAAAGAATCTTTTAATGGTAATTTTCCTAGCAAATTTTTGAACGTCCATAAATAAACCAAAATAATGAGATTTCACACTGGGGGCAAATTTTAAACCTTTTGTTAAAATCCCAACCTCTTCTTTTAAATATATAAATGATAAATTGAAAATCCCATCTCTTATCTCCTTTGCTTTGAGGGGGCACCCTGAGTCTCCCATTCTTCCTCTACTTCCCCTTCCTCGTACTCCTCTGATTCTCTTCTCCTTTTGCTTGAGGTATCTTTCAACCCCAGATATTTGAAATTGATTGGGATTGAGCCATGGATCCCCTAGAAAATGAGAGTTGACTGCATGCTGGCGGCACAAAATGAGAAAGGCAGCCACGGGCCCTCCACAACAAAAGCATTACAGAGTGGTAAGGTAGGGGAAACTGTGGCATTGGTAATATGTTGTTGGTATTGGCACTGTGGCACAGAAGGGGCACCACCAGGCACAACATAGATTGCGTGACACTCCTGTGCCACAGTGCCAATCAATCGGTGACTCAGACCACTGATAGAGGTTGTCCATGCAAAAGCAACGTTCAGCGTCCTTTATGGTCTGTGAGATGACACCAAATACTCCTGATAGGCATGACACAGATAAGGGGGGCTCCAAAATACATCTTCGCCTGAGTAGACAAAAATGCTTGCACCAGCCCTGTTAGCAGGACTATACACAGGACAAAGGTCACCCATTTAGACTGGACGAAAGAAAATTCAGCCTAAAGCATAGGAAGGGTTATTTTATAGTGAGAACAATAAAGCTGTGGAATTCTCTGCCTGTTAAGGTGGTTGGGTCAGAGACTGTACAGACTTTTAAAAAATGACTGGATGACTACCTGCACACACAGAATATTAAGGGTTATAACATTTAATATGTGGGTAAGCTTCTTGATCCAAGGATAAATCTGACTGCCATTCTGGGGTCAAGAAGGAATTTTTTCCCAGTGTGTTGCATATTGTCGAGCGCCAATCTTTAGATTTCTAACATCTCTACATATAATTTGTGGTACCGCGGGATGAATGTTCCCTAACATCGGATCTTTTTGTACAATTGGCCAATGTTTTTTGATGCTCTTTCTAATCTCTTTATTCAGGTGATTGTATGAGAAAGAGTGCGGCGGCGATAGAATATAAGAGAGGATGTTTTCAGTTTAATTTCTTCTTTTTTTAATATACATGGACGTTACTGGACCACTATACCGACTGAGGAAGGCTCTGATGAGCCAAAACGCGTCTTGGTAGACAGCGAGTCCATTTCATTTTGTTTCAATAAATTTTATGCTTTTTTTAAACCTTCACTGGCCACCTTCTCCTGTATTTTTGGCATTTCAACATCCAGAAGGCTTCATATACAGATCACAAGCTGCTGTAACAAAGAGGTTATTATTTTAACCAATAATTATTTTAAGTTTGTAGAGTATTTTATATACAAAAGAAGGGCACGGCAATGGGCACTAAGTTTGTGCCCAGCTACACGAACCTATATATGGCGGGCTGGGAGTCCCAGTTTGTCCATGGTTCACTTGCTAGGCGCGAAATATCCCAATTTATAAGCGTTATATTGATGATCTTTTTTTCATTTGGAGAGGTAGTGAGGAGGATCCTTTTTTTTTGGATAGCCTTGATATCAAGTGTAATGCCTCAATCCTGGTTAAGAAATGGAGTAAGGACAGTGTAACCTTTCTAGATTTAGATATTTACATCAATGATGGATCAATTGAGTCTAAAACCTTTTTTAAAGAGGTCGATAGGAACACCTTTATAGAGACAACTAGTTGCCATAATCCACCTTGGCTTAAGAGTATTCCAAATAGGCAACTCACATGGTTAAGGAGGAACTGTTCAGATCCTAGTGTTTTTGAACAACAAGCTAATTCTTTAAAGAAATATTTCTTGGAGAAGGGGTATAATGCACCCAAGATTGATACAGCAATCAACGAATTAAAACAAAAAGAACGAGATAGTTTACTACAATATAAACTCAAGAAGGTGGTTAAAGAAGGAGAGGTCTTGTTTATCTGTGATTACAGTAATAAAGCCAATAAAATAAAGAAGATCATTAAAAAACATTGGCATGTGTTACAAAGAGATAAGGACCTTAAAGAGATTTTGGGGAACAACCTAAGGTTGTATATAGAGGTGTTAAAAAGCTTAGAATGAACCTGGTACACAGTAGACCAAAAGCTAAAAAACAAGATCTAAATAAATTTAATTTAAAGAATGGGTTTTACTGTTGTGGACAATGTCTGGCCTGTAGGATTACTGGTGATAGAAAAGAATGTAGGATTGAATACATAAATAAGAGGACCGATCAAAGAGTCAAGATGAGGGAAGTGTTAAATTGTTGTTCTAAAAACGTGATTTACGTGTTGGAGTGCCCTTGTGGCCTACAATATATGGGATGCACAAAAAGGGCCTTAATCGTGAGAATATCGGAGCACGTGAGAAACATAAGGAAGCTCTATGAAAAGCATTCGGTTTCTTTACATTTTAAATCTAAACATGGAGGTTCCCACATGGAGGTTCCCCCATTCATGGCTATATGAAAAATATATAAAATGGATGTGGAGGAGGATATTATAAGCAAATTGGGACGAGAGGAGATGCGTAGCATCTACAAAATGGGCACCATGGCCCCAAATGGCCTCAATAATGACTTTGTGGTCGTCCATTTTTTATAGATTGCCTCCTTATTGTTGTATTTTTCTCTGGATCCCATCAGTATGCCAAAATTTCTAGTTACTTATTTATATTCGTAGTTCTCTACTAGATATAGTTATGCTATACCTACTACACTAATTTACTATTAGGACAAAAAGTTCACTCCCCTTTCTTTTTTCACATAGATTTCACACATAATTTTACACCATTATTATAGCAATTAATAACATATTCACATCAGTACAGCGACACTTTATTTCATTTAACAGGCACCTACTGTATATAGTATCATCAATATTTGTTTTACATGTATGTATCTATATACCCATCAAATAATTTTCACTTGTGTTTCAATTAATTATTTTATAGTACACTTTCAACATTTATCAAGTTATAAAGTTTTTATCTATCATTAACATAAGTGACATCACTACACAGTATCACTAGTAAATAAATATTTTGTTTTTATTAAACACTTTATAATACTTTTGTTGTTATAATTGATCTGGTTGCTCAAACCTCATTTTGTGAAATTAGTATAGGTAATTTTTTGAACCTATGCAATGTATTATTTCCCGCACACATATAAAAAAAACACTATAGACACTTCAATTATGAGTCTGATTGTAGGGCATACATGGCGTGTAAGATCTATTAACAGGGACCCAGCGGAAAATACCATTTAACTTGTGAGGGCCCTTATGGGTGTTACAGTCTGTTTTTTTGTTTTGAGGTACGTTGCCTTGCAAGGTTGATGTGGTGGGAACCATAGAAACACTGCTAATGTTCCGGACGGAGGTTTTTCCATCTTTACGTTCATAAGAACCTAGACCGGAAGTGAGTGAGCGGCCTTTGGAATGCATTGAGACGCAGAAATGAATTGCGCATGCGAAAAATTGCGGTGCCCTCAATGAACACACCGGTTAAGCGCAGAAGAAACAAACGATTTGGACAGGACATGTGTGGATCATTAATTAATTTATGGGCACTATATAAGTATACACTATTGTATTATGTCTGTACCAGATGATGAAGCCGCTTTTCTGCGCGGCGAAACGCGTTCTGGCTTTTATTATGTTTTAATAAATTTTATTTTATTTTCCTATCCTGTCCATCTGCGTGATCCTTGGATCCTTAGTGGTTTTATTTGGGTTTCCCGATACCAATAACCCATGGGCATTTCCTCTAGAGCTATGTGGCTCCTTCAAATGTAAGTACAAGATCTGCCATTACTTACATGCACCTTGTATTCTGATCTGCGCAAGGAGTGTCCTTCTCTCTTCTGCTTTCCATTATACATCGGTGAAAGAAAAATTCCAGATAAGAAAAATTTCTGATAAGGTGGGGGTCACCTGCGAAGTCTGAAGGCAATTAACCCACATGCGCTGACCCACTCACAGCCAGTGTCTGGACTCTATCTTTGTGAGTGAATAAGCTACTTCAATATCCATTTACTTCCAACTATTCACACTGTATTGCACCATTATTTTGCACTATTGTATTTTTCATGTACTCGTGGGACCTATGGACCCCTAACAGCATCAACTGTGCCGTACCAGGTTATATATTTTTATATTCAGTGTTCTGGGTATAGGGGAAACCTCTGATTTATGGTACTGGCCACCTGGTGTGCCATTGGTGGTGGATGCATGTTGTGTGGCGCTTCACCATCCGTTGTGTCTTGGGCTTCTACCTAAGAGTGCCCAATGCAACATCGATTGAACCTATGAACACGAGGCTCTTGAATTGGTGAGTGTGCCCTTGTTTACATTTGCTACCTTTCTGATTTACAATACTACGCTATGGGAGCGGTGTCTGCCCATTTCTCTGCTTTATATAGACTACTGCGCATGAAAGAAGGGAAGTGCCACTCTATATTTGGCCAGAGGTATTCACTCCTAGAACCTTTGCAGGCTCTTATACATGAACTTTTTGAAGATACACGAATTCCATAACAGCCCACTAAGGAGGACCATCTACCTTCATTAAGTATTGAACAATATACACTTTAGCACTTTATCCAGCACTTTTTTTTATAGTTTTTCAACGTTTTTTATGGGACACTGTTTAACACATTTTATTTGCATTGAACATTGGACAATATACATTGCAGAACTCCATTGTGCACTTTATTGAGTGAATTCATCTATGCACTTTATAAAACGTTTTTAAGGAATTCCCATTAGTTTTTTTGCCACTATGCACTGATGCACCTATAACTGCACTTATAATTATATAGCACTATTTTTTGTTGAATTACTAATTAGCACTGTTGCACTTTGCTAACTACTGGTATAAACATTTGCCTGTTTATTTTGAATTAATTTCAACAAGCTTGATCTGCCGTATGGTTAACCTTAGTTTTTTCCCTTATATTTTCTAGTTCCTGTAGTATGTGAATAGTATCGTTAAGATGGTCTTTGTTCCGTAGTACAAAGTAAAGACGGTCAATGTATTCAGATACCCTGCTCGATATCGAATCGATACTATAGGTCTTACTGGTGGTTGAAGGGTGTTCTTATGTATCTTAGGGAAATGGTACAATACTGGTAATTTTGGGTGTTCAATTTTAAAGTATTTATACTATCGATGAGCCAAACACCCCCCGTGTTCGGTTCGCATTCGAACTCGAACAATTTCAAAAGTTTGAGTTTGAACTCGAACACAAACCGAACTCAATGCAAGTCAATGGGACTCGAAAGTTAGATTTTTAGAGTGCCTTCAAAGAGGGCATAAATGCAAGATATTTGCCATAAAAGGTGTATGGGGGTCCGGGTAGTGCCCTGGGGGACAGGAAACAAGGACAAAAAGTAAAAAAAAAAAAAACATTTTTAAAGGAACAGTGAGTTTTCCATGACATAAAGGTTAAGAATAAAAATGAAAAATTCCTTCTAATATCGTGCTTAGGAGGTCCCCATAACTTGCCCGTGAAATGGCGGATTTGTAGGATGTATAGAAACATTTAAAAACAAAAAAAATGACATTTCAAATGACGGTAATAGGTTTTCCTTTAACCTCCCTGGCGGTATTCCCGAGTGTGACTCGGGGGTTAAATTTCACTACCACGAATGGTAACCCCGAGCCACACTCGGGCTGGATGTTTACTCAGCTCCTCCTGGCTCCCTCGCTGTCCCTGCAGTGTGATCGCGGCGAGCTGCTTCCTGGATGGCTCCCTGCGAGTCACATGATGCAGGGGGGCTGGACGCAGCAAACTTCATTCATAATTAACCACTTCACTGCTAAGGACGCGCTCAGCGCGTCCACCCGCAGGTACGTTCCTTGCGGTGGACGCGCTGAGCGCGTCCTCCCTTTGGGGCCAGCGTTCGGCCGGGTTCCGGACGATCGCTGGCCCCCCGGTGCGGGCTGACATCCTCGATGTCAGCCCAGCACCCGGAACCGCCGCCGGAGTAATTAGGTGTCATCGCGGGGGCACGATGACACCTAATTCAGGCGCCCCCCCGCATGTGCGGAGGAGGCGCCAGAAAGGGAGGGGGGGAGGTCCTTCGGACCTCTCTCCCTCCCGATCGGCGGCATGCAGGGGGTTAACCCAGGCACCGTTTGGAAGGGCACAGCCTGCCCTTCCAAATGGTACCTGGCATTAACCCCATGGGGGCCGGATCACGAATCGGCGCTGAAAAGTGACGGTTCGTGATCCTTTCCCGGAGCTGGCCGACATCTTGGATGTCGGCCAAGCCTCCGGGAACTCCCCCTGAGGACTGGCGTCATCGTGCAATAGCACGATGACGCCAGTCTTGGAGTTAACCCCTAACTGCCACCAATGGTGGAGATAGGGGGTTCCAATGAACCCCCTATCTCCCGATCCGTGGCAGTTAGGGGCCGTTCCAACAATACCAAACATGAGTATGAAAAAAGTTTTTTAAAAAAAATTAAAAATCAAAATAAAAAAATAAAAAAATTATAAAAAAAATAAACAATTTTTTTTTTTTTTGGTTCGGTAATGCAGCAATATTGTTCCCATTTCAATTATAATGTGAACAATGATGCTGCACTAACGATTTTTGTATGCGATGCGTTTGTTAAAAATCGCGTAATTTTCCCCAAAAGAAAATGTAACGAGACCCCATCTCTAATTTTTTTAACAAGCGCACCCCATGCAAAATATAACCGCAATTGCTCGCATGTTAAAATGTGAAAAAAAAACACTTTACACATTGTAAATTATTGAAAATTCATATTTTACTGCATTTTTTGTTATAATATACAGACAGGTCATGACGTATACATATAATAATTACATATTATGAATCTGCCGAGTCTGACGGAAAGAACAATATATAATATGTCTGGGTCATATACTAAAATAAGCCTTCAAAACGCGTTTAAACAAGATGAGCAAAATCGGTAAAAATGACCTCAGCACAGAAAAAGGTCATTTCCCGCTGCTGAGGCGGGAAAAGCCTCAGCAGCGAAAGGGTTAACACTGAATACAAATGGCAAAGTTTATGAACGGCCACTAGGTGGCAGTGCAGGATAATAAATAGACCATACCTCGTCTCACCCTTGGTCTCAGACAGATTTCAGTGTTTTTTGTTGTATTTTATTGTACATCATTTATTTGCATTATTTTGGATAATTATTTTTGGTTTAATAAATTATTATGTCGTGTTTCAAACTTTATCGGACTCAGTGTATTTACTATTTTTTTTTAAATTAATTAATTTATTTATTTATAAAGGATTTTACCAGTAAGGAGTCTTGATTTCACGGATTTCAGTGCGTGATTCCTAATTATTACAGGCTAACTATGTACAAAAACACATTTCCTTTAAAAAACAATTGAGACGCTTTTAGACACAAAATTTTGAAAGAATTAGACCGCCAGGGAGGTTAATCTATTCATAAACAACTGCTTGGGGCAGCAGCCTGTATGAAAAGAGGAGACGTTTTAGGACACGCAGAAAAAGTTTAGTGATTTTTTGGCTAAATTATGGTGAAACTTAAGCAGGCTTTGGATGAAAGTAACAACAGGGGCTTTAAAATTTGTCCCTGTGCGCCGTCACACCGTAACCCCTCTGTGGTATTGTGGAAGAGTGCAGGGCTGGACCCTGCGGTGCAATATTAAAATGATATGAATCTGGTATAGACGTCAGTGGCACCCAAATAGAAAGAAGAAATGTTTAACGCAACAGAGCAGAGAATATATATATTATTCTCTGCTCTATCGGGTTCAACATTTCTTCTGGAGGGATCAGCCAAATGGGGGGGGGGAGCAATTAGTTGCCAAAATGTGTGTGTAATACAAGTCTGGATATATATATTTATAAGAATTTAGATATATATCTTATCTATATATATATATATATATATAATACCTGCCCTTACCTTCTGTCACATCCATGGCACCCGCAGCGCTCCCTGGGGGGTCTGGGTACCAGGTGGCATTGCTGGCTAGCCTGTTGCCAGTAGTAAGGGCTGGCAAAACGGCATCTGAGGGGGCGGAGCCAAGCATAAGTCCAAGGAGCCATCAGCCTTTAAAAGAGGCTGAGAGAAGGTGCTCCTTGGAGTGTCGTTGTGTCTAGTTTGGTGGAGTCTTGTTCCTGATATTTTCTGATTAATCTGTTGCTGACCCGTTTCTGTTTGAGGACCCTGATCACGTTTCGACCCGGCTATCCCTTCTGACTACTCTCTTGATTATCCCATGTGTACTTTTGCCTGGTACTTCTCGTTCTTGTGTATGTGTTGCCTTTATGGTTCTTGTCTCTCTTGTTCATGTTTATGTTCAGCCTTATGATTCATGTCTTATGTTCGTTTAACTGGTTGTGAGTCCTAATCGCAAGGCATCCAGTTCTGCGTGCTTCCAGAGTCCAGTTAAAGTCCTGCCCTGCTTCTTGTATAATATATACATTGTCTGTCCGTCTGTATCTGTGCTATCTTTGTGGAGTAACAGTATCCAAGCTCTGCTTGAAGGCCTCCCCTGCAGGCTGGTATACACAGATTCCTCACTGTATGTCCTTATCTAGAAGTGTGTTGCACTAAGCAGTATTTTGGTCCAGAAACCAATTGAGCTTAGTTGCTTTGTTAGGTCTGTCCTCTACTATCTTGCCTATTTTGTTTTTGTATCACGTTTATGTTTTTGTTCAAGTATCACTGTATCTGTTCTCTTTGGAGTATTTGTGTTTGCACTGAGTGGTCAATTGGCCTTGAAGCCAATTGAGCTTAGTTGCCCTTTCAGGTCTGTCCCGTTACTCCCTGGCTTGGGAGATCAGATTACAGCCGTTCTTAGTCTTTTGTCTTTAGAAATCTGTCCTGAAGGATCCAAATACGCTTTCTGAGGTGAGTGCTATAGCCCACCGTTACACCTTCCCCTATAAATTTACTAAAGATATACACACAAAAAAACAAACCACTTCCTGAGACCCCGCGCAGCCCACATGCCACCCCCCTCTACCTGGCTGAATGTATCTAATATATATAATTAAATACATTCAGCCAGGTAGAGAAAGAAAAAAAGGTTTTATTTTATGTTCCCGGGGACATTTAAAAATGTCCTCGGATTTTATTTTTTTTAGAAATGTGTCACCTTACCTTAGCCTGGTGGTCAGTGGGGGCTCCCTGGATCCTGTTTGGGGGGGTCTGCCGTGGCCGCAGGTGCGGTGGCTCCCTCCCTGCGCTGCCTGTCTCTGCCACATGCACCCGGGTGGCTAGCCCACACAGCCACAGCTCTGTCATCCGACGGCTTCATGCTCTTCAAGGGGATCCTTGGGAGGCCCCTGCAGGCTGCCCTCTACAATGCCTGATTAGAGGGCCGTGTCTGCCTGATGTTTTAGTAAGAAGAATCTTTTATCCCATAGGCTTCAATGTTAAAAATATTCCCATTTTAATTCAATATCTAATAAACCGTTGCTGATAATATTCTGCATTAAAGAGTCTCTTTATTTCTAGATTCTTTTGTATTTTTAAGCATTTTTTATACTTTTTTCAATTTATTTTTTTAGAACTTTAGGCGAACGTCCCAAAAAGTTTGAAGTTTGCGAACTGTCGACGGCCGATGTTCGATGCGAACTCCGAACAGATCGAACCGAACAGCTCATCCCTAATTTATACTCTTCATCGTTCAAGATAGCTAGTTAATGGCCTTGGTCTAGGTATTTGTGGAATTTCTCTTTCACCACTGGTGTGGGGTCTTTTTTCAGCCTGTTGTAGGTTGTTCCGTCGTTTAGAATCCTGTATGCCTCTTTTTCATAGTAATCTTTGGTGAGGATTACTATGCCCCCTCCTTTATCTGCGGTTTTGATAACAATTGACGGATCTGCCGTGAGTTCCTTGAATGCCGCCTTTTCTTGTTTGGTGAGGTTGGATTTCTTCAAGAAATCCACTATACCAATAGTGGTAACACCACACCTTCAAAATGCAGGATGGAAGTTTTGTAAATGATGTGATTGTTCACACAATACACAGAGGTATTGAAACCTGAAATATATAGGAAATGCTGGTCTGCTTGAGCTAGTCAAACTTACCACAAGGCATTGGTGAAAGGAGATTAAAACGAAAAAAACTTTATTGAGGCACAAAGCCAATGATTAAGAACTGAGTACGAAGTGATCACATTGGACAAACATACAACAAGAAGAAGAATAAAAAGTGTTCAATTTGTTCAGGCATCTCCATATGCATAGCGTATCTGAAAACTAAAATTTCTCATTCAAATCAGCTGGCACTGTAATATATATTGAAGAGGTGAAGTTCAAATATGGGGAGCCTGGAGAACACAGAAAAGAATAGGAGCAGAAACCCTTGGTGTGAATCTATACATAAATATACTGTATATATGTATATGTATATAGCCCCTAACAAAATCTGTAGTGTTGGAGAACTTGTAGACCACCAGATACCCTAATGATGTATTAAAACAGCAATGGTCGAAAGAATATATCAGCTGTCAGAAAATGCTTGGAAATATACCATCCATACTAGAGTTGAATGTCAATTACAATGCCACAATTTTTGCACCAAAGAATTCACTCAATAGGAAGATTTTAGGGGGTAGGGGCTAATTGCCCACAGTAGAAAATACACCAGCATCCGCAGTATTGAGGTTTTTGAATCACCAAATGCCCTTATGATACGACTACTGGTCACATAAACAGTTGTTCAAAAGTACTTGGACACATGCCGTCCATATAAGGGTTAAATGCCGGTTACAGTGCCACACATGGGAAACCAATTAATTGCTGCATAAGGGAAATTTGGGGGTAAGGGTTAAATGCACACAGTAAAAAATACAACAACTGTCAACAACAACAACTGTCCTTTCAAAAGTCAGTGACTGTTTATCTGGCATCTCCTCCTGGATGGCCTCCCACCACCTAAAGATCAACATGTCAAAGACTGAGCTCCTACTTATTCCTCCCTCTAATGCCTCCCCACCTCCTGACTTCTCTATCACGGTGGAGGGTATCACCATCTCCCCATCAAACCAAGTTCGCTGTCTTGGAGTTACACTGGACTCTGCTCTTTCCTTCATCCCCCACATCAAGTCTCTTTCCTCCTCCTGCCGATACCAACTGCGTAATATTTCCAGAATTCGGCCATTTCTTACCGCTGTCACCACAAAACAACTCATACACGCCCTGGTAATCTCCCGACTCGACTATTGCAATAATCTCTTATCTGGCCTCCCTCTGTCCCGCCTCTCCCCCCTACAATCCATCCTGAACGCCTCCGCCAGGCTAATTCACCTCACCCGCCGCTCTGTCTCTGCCGCTCCCCTCTGCGAGTCCCTTCACTGGCTCCCCATCCACTGCAGAATTAAGTTCAAAATCCTTATCCTTACCTACAAAACCCTCACTAACTCAGCGCCCCACTACCTGTCCTCACTAATCACCAAATACACCCCAGCCCGCTCCCTAAGGTCAAACAGTGACCTGCGCCTAGCTTCTCCCCGCATCACCTCTTCCCATGATAGACTGCAGGATTTGTCACGCGCAGCCCCCACTCTCTGGAACGCTCTCCCTCGTGCTGTCAGACTTTCCCCTAACTTCTCTTCCTTCAAACGCTCCCTGAAAACATTCCTATTTAGGGAAGCCTACCACCCAACTCACTGACACAACCATCAATCACTCTCACCTTACAGTCCTCTCCTCCTGTTTCCAACCCCAACCCTCCTAGATTGTGAGTTCCTACGGGAATAGGGCCCTCATCTCCTCCTGTACTGTTTGTCAAATGTTGTTCAATGTATTGTAACCCTGTCTGTACTGTGCTTATTGTACAGCGCTGCGGAATATGCTGGCGCTTTATAAATAAATAATAATAATAATAACAACATCTGCAGTATTGAAGGGTTTGTAAACCACCAAATGCCCCTATGATGCACTGTTGCAGCAATGGTCAAATGATCGGCTTCATGCTCCTCAAGGGGATCCTTGGGAGGCCCCTGCAGGCTGCCCTCTACAGTGCCTGATTAGAGGGCCGTGTCTGCCTGATGTTTTAGTAACAAGAATCTTTTATCCCATAGGCTTCAATGTTAAAAATATTCCCTTTTTAATTCAATATCTAATAAACCGTTTCTTATAATATTCTGCAGTAAAGAGTCTCTTTATTTCTAGATTTGTTAGTATTTTTTTAAGCATTTTTTAAGCATTTTTTATACTTTTTTCAATTTATTTATTTTTCGAACTTTTGGCGAATGCCCAAAAAGTTCGAAGTTCGCGAACTGTCGAACGGGCCAATCGAACCAAACAGCTCCTCCTTAATTTAATGGCCTTGGTCTAGATATTTGTGGAATTTCTCTTTCACCTCTGGTGTGGGGTCTTTTTTCAGCCTGTTGTAGGTTGTTCCGTCGTTTAGAATCCTGTATGCCTCGTTTTCATAGTAATCTTTGGTGAGGATTACTATGCCCTCTCCTTTATCTGCGGTTTTGATAACAATTGACGGATCGTCCGTGAGTTCCTTGAGTGCCGCCTTTTCTTGTTTGGGGAGGTTGGATTTCTTCTTATTTTCCTTAATCTTTTCGATTTCACTCATTACCATAGTTTCGAAGGTATTCATTTCTTGGGACATCATAGAGCGTGGGAAAAATTTTGATTTTTCTTTAAGGTTGGTATGTTGATATACCTGTAGCGTCTGTCGTTTCATATGGATTTTTTTTTTATATTTCTTAAGGCATAATTTTCTTTTGAACCTCTGCAGGTCTATGAAGAAATCAAACCTATTGATATTCTTAGTGGGAACAAATTTAAGGCCCTTGCTTAGGACTAGGGATGAGCCGAACACCCCCGAGTTCGGTTCACATTCAAACTCGAACTTTTCAGAAGTTCGAATTCGAACACAAACTCAATACAAGTCAATAGGACTCAAAATTCGATTTTTAGAGTGCCCTCCAAGAGGGCATGTATGCTAGATATTTGCCATAAAAGGTGAATGGGGGTCCGGGTAGTGCCCTGGAGACAGGAAACAAGGACAAAAAGTTTTAAAAAAACGTTTTTAAAGGGACAGTGAGTTTTCCATGAAATAAGGGTTGATAACAGGGTTTTGTGTATAGATTACGGCATTGTATAGAGATGCTGTGAGGTTGCGTTTAGAGATGCTGTGAGGTTGTGTATAGAGATGCTGTGAGGCTGTGTTTAGAGATGCTGAAGGGATTGTGTATAGAGATGATGTTTGTGTATAGACCCGTTCCCTAAGGTCAAACAGCGACCTGCGCCTAGCGTCTCCCTGCATCACCTCTTCCCATGATTGACTGCAGGATTTCTCACGCACAGCCCCCACTCTCTGGAACACTCTCCCTCGTACTGTCAGACTTTCCCCTAATTTCTCTTCCTTCAAACGCTCCCTTAAAACGTTCCTATTTAGGGAAGCCTACCACCCAACTCACTGACACAACCATCAATCACTCTCACCTTGCAGTCCTCTCCTCCTGTTTCCAACCCCAACCCTCCTAGATTGTGAGTTCCTACGGGAATAGGGCCCTCATCTCCTCCTGTACGGTTTGTCAAATGTTGTTCAATGTATTGTATTGTAACCCTGTCTATACTGTGCCTATTGTACAGCGCTGCGTAATATGCTGGTGCTTTATAAATAATGAATAATAATAATAATAGAGATGCTGATGGGGTTGTGTATAGAGATTCTGTGTGGC
Source organism: Leptobrachium leishanense (assembly GCA_009667805.1). Lineage (NCBI taxonomy): Eukaryota > Metazoa > Chordata > Amphibia > Anura > Megophryidae > Leptobrachium > Leptobrachium leishanense. The sequence goes on along the minus strand of CM019067.1, from coordinate 203,958,228 downwards.
TGTGTATAGAGATGCTGATGGGGTTGTGTATAGAGATGCTGTGAGGCTGTGTATAGAGATGCTGTGAGGTTGCGTTTAGAGATGCTGTGAGGCTGTGTATAGAGATGCTGTGAGGCTGTGTTTAGAGATGCTGAAGGGATTGTGTATAGAGATGTTGTTTGTATATAGAGATGCTGATGGGGTTGTGTATAGAGATGCTGTGAGGCTGTGTATAGAGATGCTGATGGGGTTGTGTATAGAGATGCTGTGAGGTTGTGTATAGAGATGCTGTGTGGCTGTGTATAGAGATGCTGTGTATAGAGATGCTGATTGGGTTGTGTATAGAGATGCTGTGAGGCTGTGGAGTTGTGTATAGAGATGCTGTTTGTGTATAGAGATGCTGATGGGGTTGTGTATAGAGATGCTGATGGGGTTGTGTATAGAGATGCTGTTTGTGTATAGACATGCTGATGGGACTGTGTATAGAGATGCTGTGAAGTTGTGTATAGAGATGCTGTGAGGTTGTGTATAGAGATGCTGATGGGGCTGTGTATAGAGATGGCTTGCGGCACCGAAGTGCGGCCTAGCTCCAGTGGGGGCCGCCATCTTGGATGTCGGCTCCACCCCCGGGTCCCCCCTCACTGCCTGACGTCCTCACCGCATAGTACAATCCAAACGCAAACAGGTTAAGTAATTTGTAAGAAGAATAATTAATGCAGCATATGAATCCTCACACTGCCGGGCAGCACCTTTACAGTATAATTAATGTAGCATATGAATCCTCACACTGCCGGACAGGACCTTTACAGTATTATTAATGCAGCATATGAATCCTCACACGGCCGGGCAGCACCTTTACAGTATAATTAATGCAGCATATTATAAATACTGTGAGCAACCTTTGGTGTAAGAGTGTTCAGGGCTACGTAGAGCAGAAGAGTGTTTCGACCTGGTGGGATGAGGGCAGGGGGGGGTTTCAGATGAATTGGGCTTTGACCCACTAAGGTCAGGGAGTGACTCTCCGTATACGGGGCAGGCATGTGGTCATCCAATAGTACCAGGATTGGTGATGGTCTGCAGTTTTACCCTGGTGCAGGGCGACCCTTTCTTCTGCCGATCTAATGTTTTCTACTTCTTGCAGCCATACAGTTAGTGGGGGAGCATTGGGTTTACGCCAGAACCGTGGTATGACCAGGCGCGCAGCGTGTAAAAGTCTAACGGCGATCGACTTTCGGAAAACTTTGGGCGGGGCGTCAGAATGATTAAGCAGACAGTATTCTGGGGTGAACGGAGGAGGGGGTTCTGCGACGTTACAGAGACAGTCGTGTACAGAGCGCCAAAAGTCAGATATAATGGGGCAATCCCACCATATATGAAGTGGAGAGGCACCGGGGGCATCACATCTCCAGCATTTATCAGCTCCTTGACCTGCGTAGTGGGTTAGGACTTGGGACGTCTTATGCCATCTCGTCAGCACCTTATAATTAGCCTCCTGAACCCTGACCGCGGTGGAGCTGGAGTGTGCTAGTTGGCAGATTGCACTCCACTGATGGTCTTCAAATGTGTGGTTCAGTTCACGTTCCCAGTTAGTGCGTGAGGTGCTAGTCAAAGGGGAAGTGCTTGTAGCATATCATACATCAAGGAGAGGCAATGTGATGGGTATCTGCCTCTCTCAACTAATGCCTCAAATTGTGTGGGTGGTCTAATATAGTCCTGAAGTGGGGCGTGAGATCGCAGTGTTTGTATGAGTCTAGGGTGGTGGAATCGAGTCAGAAAGGATCCCGCGTGTGGTACGGGCAACTGGCTACAGGGAGTGGGTCCCCTCTCGGTCAGGAAATGCTTGGGTCGGGGAGGGATAGGTTGGCCTTCGGGGTTCGTCGGTGTCAGGGTTCTAGAAAAGGTCGGGAGCCATTGCAGTGGCATAAGTGGTGAGGGAAAGGGGGCAATGCCCTCTCTGCGTGTCAAGGTGCGCCAGGCTCGTATGGTAGCATGTGTCAGAGGGTGCGGGTCCATTAGGGATTTTTGTACGGAGATCGGAAGCCATGGGAGGCAGGGCAGGGGGCACCGTGCCGTTGCCTGTTCGAGAGCAACCCACGGTCTGGTTACTGAGCCAATGGTCCACTCTACAATGCACTGCAAGTGCGAGGCTATATAGTAGTGCCAGAAGTGTGGAAGCGCAGCTCCTCCCAATTGTTTGGGGGCTGTTATCAAGGCCATGCTGATTCTCGGTTTTTTAGAATTCCACACATAGGTTGAGATCATGGTGCGGAGCTGCGCAAAAAAGAGTGTGGTAGCAGGACAGGGAGCATTTGAAATAGGTATAGGACGCGGGGCAGGATGTTCATCTTCACTGCATTAATACGCCGAACCATGAGATATGTGGGTATGACCATTGTTGCAAGTCTTTTGACAGAGCCGCAAGCAGGGGTTTATAGTTTGCCTGGTACAAATCCCTGCATGTCGCCGTGAGAGTGATCCCCAGGTATTGGAGACCAGCTGTGCACCATCGAAAGGGAAACATTCCCTTCATGTGTGTCTGTTGGTCTTCAGGGACAGTTAATGACAGAATTTACGATTTATCCATATTGATGCGGAGATTACTAATGGCGCCATATTCTGCGAATAGGTTAAGTAAATGCGGTAACGTCTCGGCTGGTCGACGGATGAAAAACAGCATGTCGTCAGTGTATGCTGCCACACGATGTTCCACTCCCGCCACCGTGATTCCATGTAATTGAGGTTGCGAGCGGATCGCCTGCAAGAAAGGCTCTAGGGTAAGGGCAAATAGGGGGGAGGAAAGGGGTCAACCCTGCCTCGTGCCGTTGTTGATGCGGAAGGGGGTCGAAAGAGCCCCGTTCACATTAAGTCGGGCAGAGGGATTGGTGTAAAGCGCTTCTATCCAAGCCATCATATTGCATCCCAATCCTATATGTCTCAGGGTGCCAAAAAGAAATTGCCAGCTGACGCGGTCGAAAGCTTTGTCCGCGTCAGTGGATAATAGAAGCATGGGGTCCGCTTTGCGTCCGGAGGCAATATGAATTAGGTTAATGGCGCGCACAGTGTTTGCCCTGCCTTCCCTCCCCGGGATAAATCCTGATTGGTCATCGCAGATAAGTTGCGGCATGAGAGGGTTAAGCCGGTTGGCAAGGATTTTAGCAAATAGTTTCATGTCCTGATTCAACAGTGAGATGGGCCTGTAACTGCCACAGAGTTCTGGGTCCTTGCCTGGCTTAGGGATAAGGGTTACAGTTGCCATCAGGGTCTGAGCAGTCAGGGGGTCTCCATTCGCAGCGGAATTAAAGGCTACAAGCCATTGGGGATCCAACACCTCAATGATTTGTAATATACTAGTGGGAGGCCGTCAGGGCCAGGGGCTTTACCCGTCGGGGTCTGCTGAATGGCCTCAGATAGTTCTTCCACTGTGATCGGTCGGTCAAGCAGCTGTCCGGTCTCCTGGGAAAGGGTTTTATCGAGGTGGGTTTTCAAGTAGGCCTCTATTTTAGGTTGTATCTATGGGGCAGGTGGAGTGGGTAGATTGTAAGCGTCCATAAAGTGTCGAAGCAATAAGTCCATCAAATCTCACGGGTGTGTAAGCAGTGCGTCAGTTGGTGTGCGTAATTTAGAGATGTACATGGCGCGATTACGTTTGCGTAGTGCGTGGGCCAATAGCCTACCGCACTTGTTCCCCTGATCGTAAAAGAGCTGTTTGGTGCGTTTCATGGCAGTTAGGGCGCTAACATTAAGCAGGGAGTGCAATTCCGCTTTGTATCTCAGAAGTTCTGTGTAGGTCTGGTCAGAGAGTGTCATCTTATGTGTAGATTTAAGATCGTGTATGAGGGAGTTCAGTTCGGTCAGGCGGTTGGTCCGTTCCCGTTTAAGGCGCGCGCCCTGTGTGATCAGGTAGCCCCTCGCAACTGTTTTATGTGCCTCCCAGATCACTGGGGTGGAGACGTCAGGAGTAGTGTTCTCTATGAAATAGTGTCGGAGCGTGTCTCGTAGGCCCTCCAGTATCTGAGGGTCATTTAATAGAGTCTCGTTTAGGCGCCAGTGTACGGATTTAGGTCGGTGGAGGGAGGTGGCTAAGGTCATAATGACTGGGCAGTGATCGGCCCAGGCTGTGGTGCCGATGGTAATTGACTGTACAAGATGTGCAAAATTAAAGGGCAAGAACAGGTAGTCAATACGAGAGTAACGGTCATGAATGTTGCTATAATAGGTGTAGTCCCTAACAGTCGGGTGCAATGCTTGCCAGCAGTCTATCAGTTTATGATCATGGAGTTGAAGTCGAGCCTGTCGGTATACTGAGGATGCCACACTGGATGTGCCTCGGGAGGTGTCCATGCAGGGTTCGAGAGCTAGGTTTATGTCTCCACCTATGACTAGTATTCCTTCTGTGAACGACATGATGGCTTGTAATATATGACGGAGTGCTCGATGTTGACCCTTGTTAGGGAGATAGACCGATGCAAAGGTGTAAGTTTGGGAGCCTATTGACCCCTTAACTAAGGTGTACCTGCCCCTTCGTCGTATTGGGCTTCCATGAGTGTGAAGGGGACATGTCTGGAGATCAGTATGGCTGTGCCTCGTATCTTTCCCTCCCTGCAATTCCCAAAGTAACCCGTGGAGAAGTGTTGATTGCGAAAGCTTGGAGCTTTGTCGTGTGCAAAATGCGCGTCTTGTATTAGGGCCACCGAGGTGCGTAGTTTAAGAAGTTCCCGAAGGGCAATATGTCTTTTCGTGGGGATGTTTAAGCCCCCTGCATTTAATGTCAGTACCCGGAGGGTGTCTGGGGTAAACGCCATTAGCCTATGATCGCGTGAGGGTAGTGAGTGGAGTAAAATTCACTAACCAGTGAAACAGAATCAGTAACAAAGTCAATAACAATCGAATAGGTAACGAAATAGAAACAATTCAACAGAGCTATCGCAACACTTGTGGTATACAAACCCGTGGAACCAAACGAGGTGTCGGGAGAGACCAGTCGAACCACCTAAATAGTGGTAGGTTGCAGCTCGGTGGGGTACGTGAAGTGAACGCCTCACCAACTCCGGCGCGTTTTGTCCGGGGGGGTAGTGTGGTATAGGATCTCCGCTACCTCCATAGGTGGGAAACAGTTGTAACTTCCAGGTATGGTGGTCCTGTCTCTAAGTCATGGCCGGAGCAGTAGGGGCTGGTTGTCAGCCAAAACAGGCCGTGAGGGTGGTGTCTGCGGCCAGGCGAGCATCCAGACTTCTCAGGAGTGCGTGTAGCAGAATCAGAGTGGATGGGAACTGGGGAGTCTCAGCCGTCTTGGGAGCTGGAGGGCGTGAAGACAGGTGAATGCAGGGGTGCCCCTCTCGGTCTCCGCGGATGTGAATTACGTTGCGGGAGGGGGGCTCAGAGGCGTAGGCAGCGGTCGGGTCAGGCCATGCAGTCAGGGTGGTAGATGGAAGGTTTAGGGCCCGAAGGAAGCCTCCCAGGTCAGATTCATTACGGGCTGTAACTGGGCCCTGAGGGGTACGTACCTGGATCCCAAAAGGGTGTAGCCATCTGTACTGCAAGTTCTCCTTCTGTAATGTCATAGTGAGTGGTTTCAAAGCTTTGCGGGTGTGTAACGTAATAGGGGAGACGTCGTGATATAGGAAAACAGTGGCTCCTTCAAATTTGATGTGGGGCATTTCACGCGCTCGGCGCATAATCTCTTCTTTGACGCCGAAGCAGAGGAGGAAGCAGATGACATCCCTCGGCGGGGCATCCGCTGGCCCTTTTGGACGAAGTGCTCTATGGTAGCGTTCAATATCAATATGTGAAGCGTGTTCACGACCCAAAACAAAGTTGAATAGACGGAGCAAAATCCTACCCAATTCTGCCGGTGACCCTTCTCCTTCGGGCAGGCCTCGAATTTGTATATTTTGTCTGTGGCCACGATTCTCAAGGTCCTCAACGTGGTGTGTCAGTGTGATCAGGTGTCAGGGTCGGGGGAGCGGGAAGCAGGAACCAGGTGTAGAAGCTATAACGCAGTACAGAGTAGGGAATATCCAGAAGAAGAGTCGAGACTTTCCAGGTTTGGTACACAACAAGGATATATTAGCATTCGTTTAGCAGGTATACAACTCCTAAGAGAAGCGACGCTGTGGCAATGATAGTGTGCAAGGACTGGGTATATATAGGCAGTTCTGGTGGTCACGCCCCTCTGAGCGGTGATGATTCGTCTCCCTATTGGGTCCCATCTGGGAGGTAGGCTCACCCTGGGGGCGAGCCCAGTCCCTGTCCATCAAGGGCTCAGCCACGCCCCCCAACCTGTAAAAGGGAGCCTCCAGATCCAGACGCTGGTTTGGGCCACGCCCCTCAAACCGCGCGGTGAGGAGTCAGGCACCGTGGTGTTCTGGGGCTCCAATCGGCGCCATGAAGGCCCACCGGCCGCTCGGATCAGGCGTGGTCCGCCCAACGCCGGAGGAGGCAACCCCCGTGATCGGGGCAGCGCCACTGCGACCACCGCAGGTGAGGGTCCAGGCCGCGAGGCGGCACCAGGTGGGTCCCGGGGTCGCCGAGATCCCGCTTTGGGGCATGACATCAGGAGATTGTGGTGTGTCTCGACACGCGCTGCCGTCTCCGAGACAATCGTGGTCTGGGCCTCTTGTCGATTTTCAACCTGCTCCAGGCGCTCCTGCAGGCCCCCTGTATCCCCACGCAGCATCTGGATTTCTGTTGCCAGAGATTGTCTCAGGTCCGTGGTGGCGCTGATCAGGTCGGCCTTAGTGGGGAGTGAGCGCAGGAGGTGTACAACGTCTGATGGGGCGTCCCATGAGCCTGCTGTGGAGGTCGTGGGTGAGACAGAGCCGCATGGTGAGGACGGCGCCATATTGGGAGAGGCTGGGGCTTCATTCTGTCCCGGCGTTGGGGCAAAAAACTGCCTAATCCCAGGCGTGGTGGGGTCGCCGCCGGTCCCTGGTGTTTCCGGCGCCTGGGGGGCTTCTTTTCACGTCCCATGGCCAAGGATTTGGAAGCGGTGCAGGGTTGTAAGCGGAGGTGAGCCGGAGCTCCTTCTTTAGGCGGCCATTTGGCTCGGCGTCCAGACCACGCCCCTCACATATCAATCCTCAAACTGCCGGGCTTACGTACCTTGCACAAAAGTTTTATTTATTTTGTATGGGCAGGCTCAAGGCCTAGATTGCAACTTTCCATCATGTGTCGACCCAAGTCACAAGGGGGGCTAGCTCTCCCTGACATTCGACTATACTACTATGCCTCTCACCTAACCAGGATACTAGATTGGTTGTTAACCGGTTCTAGAAAGAAATGGCTGGACATGGAGGCTAAACTTGCCGGCAGACAATTATGGGCTATCCCGTGGCTACTTTCTGGTCAGATAACATTGTCACAAAACAAGAGCCCACAGTGGCATGCACGCTCCTTTTATGGCATAAACTCAGGATGCGTTACTCATTGTCCTCATTCCCCACTCCACTACTCCCCCTCTCTCACAACCCAGGTTTGCCTGGGGGAGTTTGACCTCAGCTACGGGAAAAGTTCATTACATACCCGGGCCTAATGGCTATGCACGTATTGTCGGATTGACAGTTCAAACAGATTCCCCCTTCAACGGACGGGGTGCAACTGTCCCCGTTGGAACATTTTAATTTCCAACAAATTAAACACTTTCTGAAAGCACTGCCAAATGGCACATCCCTGACGAGACCGCTAACACCGTTCGAAAATTTTTGCGCCTTGGGACTTATTCTCTCACGTAGTCTCTCTACCCTGTACAGTCAACTTCAGGCGACTGATACAGACCTACCGATGTACATGGAATGTTGGGACACACAATTAGGTACTGTCATCCCTTAATCTCACTGGTCCAAAGCTTTTACAGTACTACATCGTGGGACTCCGATTACCAAACTAAAGGAGACGTCTTATAAGATCATCGCCATGTGGTATACCACCCCAGCATGGCTGGCCCGTGTATACCCCACACATACAGCAGATTGCTGGCGTTGCACTCGGGAGACAGGGACATATCTCCACTTATGGTGGAGTTGCCCCCTACTTACTCCATTTTGGGGAACCGTCCTCTCTTTGATTTTTCACACCACGGACATAACCCTGGACATGGACCCCAAAATTTTCCTCCTCGGCCAGCTGGCCGCGTCCGCGAAACTGCTGAAACGATCAGTGCTTTTTAAGATCTTACTGACTGCCCGCTCCTTAATACCACTCCATTGGAACTCAATTTCCGTCCCATCTCCAAGAGCCTTGGTGGACAAAGTTGAGCTTATCAGATCTCAAGAAATGGCCGCTATATCCCATGAGAGCTGGACTGAGACACACTAGGCTACGTGGTTTCACTGGGAAGCTTTCAAATTGTCGGCCACCTTTCGGCGGTGACTAATGTCGCAATGTCTCTGAGCACATATAAGATGGGTCTAACTTCCTGATTGCCCTGTGCCCGGAGCTCTATCACCATCTTTACACTCACTTAAGCTGATTGACCCTCTGGAGTGTTCATTGGACACATTTTATTAATGGCTCATTGTTTTGATTTTTCCTCTCACCTCTCCTTTGTCTGTGACGTAATATCTCCTTTTCCCCTCCCCTAACCTCATCCCACTTTTTTTTCCCTCTCTTCTTTCTCTTTCTCTCTTTCTTTCTTCTCTCCTTTCTCTCTCTCTTTCTTTGCTCTTTTTCAATTAAATACTCCTTTATCTTCTCTCAGTCTCTTATATTACCTCTTTACCTTACGATCCATCATGATTGGCTGATGAGTCTGCCTCAGGACACGTAATGATACTGCTTCAATTACTGTGACTTATGGTCTTTACTGGGGATGGGCTGGTGGTTCGATGCGAACATGAGTTTGCATCGAACATTGGGCATCCGACCGTTCGTTGAACAGCGAACATTTCCGCGTGTTAGCTGCATGTTCGCCCACAATGCACCACAATGGACCACAATGCACTTTTCCACTGGCCTGAAGCTTGTAATTGGCTACAACCTTGCACCTGACCACAGGTCAGGTGCAAGACTATGCCAATCAGGGCCTAGAGTCCTGATTGGGACAATTTTGCCCAATCATTGGCTCACAAAGCTAAGTCCCGCAGCACACTATATAAGGCTTCCCCGCAGCCCCAGCGTGGTTGCTGCAGGAGTGAATCAGAGAAGAGAGGAGATTGTTGCATATCAGTATGTATCACTGAGTTAAACCAGAGTTCTGGGAATTTGAATCTGTGTCTTGGCACTGCCAGCTATCAGGGTGTATCACTGAGTTATAGCAGATTTCTGGAAATTTGAATCTGTGTCTTGGCACTGCCAGCTATCAGGGTGTATCACTGAGTTATAACAGAGTTCTGGAAATTTGAATCTGTGTCTTGGCACTGCCAGCTATCAGGGTGTATCACTGAGTTATACCAGAGTTCTGGAGATTTTAATCTGTGTCTTGGCACTGCTAGCTATCAGGGTGTATCACTGAGTTATACCAGAGTTCTGAGAATTTGAATCTGTGTCTTGGCACTGCCAGCTATACGGGTGTATCACTGAGTTATACCAGAGTTCTGGGGATTTTAATCTGTGTCTTGGCACTGCCAGCTGAGTTATACCAGAGTTCAGGAAATTTGAATCTGTGTCTTGGCACTGCCAGCTGTCAGGGACAGGGTGTATCACTGAGTTATAGCAGAGTTCTGGAAAATCTGTATATCTTTAATCTAACTCTAGATACCATAGAATACCACAGTTGAATCAGAGTTCATTTGTATCTTTATCTATTCAGAGTTGAATCTGGGTCTCGCCAGATATCAGGGTGTTGCAGCCTACTGGAGAGGAAGTGAATCAGAGAGAGAGTAGAGGACATTGGCAGCCTTGCAGGGAAAATGTCAGTGAAATAGCTGACTTATAGCAGAGTTCTGCATATCTCCAATCTTTATAACAGAGTTGAATCAGAGTTCTGTATATCTTAATATATATAAATCACTCACCATGTCAGAAAGACCAAAAAGGACATACAGACGCTCCCAGACATAGATAAGAGGGCAATCAGCCCCTGTGTTAGAACGCTGTGCCCCTGGTCGTCATTGACGTGGTGCATCCTCTGCAGGGGCACGCTTGCCCTTTCTAACTGGTGCTGGCCATCTTAACCAGCAGCAACATACAGAGGATTTGCAGGATTGGCTAACCAGGCCATCCTCATCCTCTGAGTCCTTTGCCAGCCTGTCAGGGTTCAGACTCATTTATGCAGCAGGTGCGGTAGTGAGTAGTGATGAGCCGAACACCCCCGTGTTAAGTTCACATTCGAACTCGAACATTTTCAAAAGTTCGAGTTCGAACTCGAACACGAACCGAACTCAATGCTAGTCAATGGGACTCGAAAGTTTGATTTTTAGAGTTCCCTCCAAGAGGGCATATATGCAAGATATTTGCCATAAAAGGTGTATGGGGGTCCGGGTAGTGCCCTGGGGGACAGGAAAAAAGGACAAAAAGCTTTAAAAAAACGTTTTTAAAGGAACAGTGAGTTTTCCATGAAATAAAGGTTAAGAATAAAAATGAAAAATTCATTCAAATATCATGCTTAGGAGGTCCCCATAACCTGCCCGTGAAGTGGCGGATTTGTAGGATGTATAGAAACATTTAAAAACAAAAAATGACATTTCAAATGATGGTAAATGGTTTTCCTTTAATCTATTCATAAACAACTGCTTGGAGCGGCAGTCTGTATGAAAAGAGGAGACGTTTTAGGACACGCAGAACAAGTTTAGTGATTTTTTGGCTAAATTATGGTGAAACTTATGCAGGCTTTGGATGAAAGTAACAATAGGTGCTTTAAAATTGGGCCTTTAGTGTCAGCAACAGTGCCGTCACACCGTAATCCCTCTGTGGTATTGTGGAAGAGTGCAGGGTTGGACCCTGCGGTCAAATATTAAAATTATATCAATCTGGTATAGGCGTCAGTGGCAGTGCACCCAAATATTGTGCCTTTGGTGACAGCAAGTGCCTTCACACACCGTAAGTAACCCCTCTGTGGTATTGTGGAAGAGTGCAGTGGTGGAGGTTTTGGTAATGCAGAAGAGATCCCCGATCTATTCAGTTACATCAGCAGCTATAACAAAACCGGGTCAGCAATGTTTAGACACTTGTACTGCACTACTGTATATGGTGAGAATCGGCGCACACCAGTAGCAACAGGAAGCAAATAGAACAGTTAGGGAATACACAGAGAGAATAGTCAAATGGCAGGCAAAGTCGGCAACAGATCGAGTCCTCAGAACAAGCAGGGTCAGTAACAAGTATACAAACTGATTCGGTAAACTAGCGATGCGGGAATAAAGGCTGAGACACACTGAGCATGTAGCGACGCACAGCGTAGCGAAGCGAAGAGAAGCAAACATTTTGCAGGCTTGACTTCACTCCACTCCGCTCCGCCTCGCAGCATGTCTACACTACATTACGTTTGCTTCTCACCGCACTGGACAGGAATCCACTATCTAAATTAAAATGTACACACAAAACTGTTTTATTTTCACAAAGCACATGTTATATAGGCAAAAAAAGTTTCTACTGAATAAAATACATAAAAAATTACTGTTAATTTAATAGGAATCGTATAAAAATATAAAAAAAATGTAACCCCTGATCATATATATTATAGAAACATAGAAAAATGTCGGCAGAAAAGAACCTTTCGGCCCATCTAGTCTGCCCAATTACATGGATACTTTACCTGGATTTATCTTTTGTTTAGGATAGCCTTATGCCTATCCCATGCTTGCTTAAATTCAATTACTGTTTTGGCCTCTACCACTTCAACTGGAAGACTGTATCCACCACCCTCTCAGTACAATAATGCTTTCTGATGTTACTTTTAAACCTTTGCCCCTCTAACCTAAGACTATGTCCTCTTGTTTTGCTACTTTGCTTCTGTTTAAATATGCTCCCTTCCTCTACCTTGTGGATTCCCTTTACGTATTTAAATGTTTCTATCATATCTCTTCTGTCTCGTCTTTTTTCCAAGCTGTACATGTTAAGATCATTAAGCCTTTCCTGGTAACTTTTCTCCTTCAAGCCGTACACCCATTTTAGTAGCCCTTCTCTGAACTCTCTCTAAGATGTCTATATCCTTCTGGAGATACGGTCTCCAGTACTGCACACAGTACTCCAAGTGAGGTCTCACCAGTGCTCTGTACAGTGGCATGAGCACTTCCCTTTCCTACTGCTAATACCTCTCCCTACACAACCAAGCATTCTGCTAGTATTTCCTGCTGCTCTATTACATTGACTACTTACCCTTAGATCCTCTAAAATAATAACCCCTAAATCCCTTTCCTCAGATGTTGAGGTTAGGACTGTATCAAATATTCTATATTCAGCCCTTGGGTTTTTATGTCCCAGGTGCATTATCTTGCACTTATCCACATTAAAACTCAATTGCCAGAGCTCCGACCATTTTTTTAGTTTACCTAAATCATTTGTCATTTGGCTGATCCCTCCAGGAACGTCAACCCTGTTGCAAATCTTTGTGTCATCAGCAAAAAGACATACTTTTCCATTAATACCTTCTGCAATATCACTAATAAAAATATTAAATAGAATGGGTCCAAGTACTGACCCCTGAGGTACCCCACTGGTAACAAGACCTTGCGCCGAATAAACTCCATTTACCACAACCCTCTGTTGTCTGTCACTCAGCCACTGCCTAATCCATTCAACAATATTGGAATCCAAGCTCAAAGATTGCAATTTATTGATAAGCCTTCTATGCGGAACAGTATCAAAAGCCTTACTGAAATCTAAATAAGCAATGTCTACTGCACCACCTGTGTCTATTATTTTTGTTACCCAATCAAAAAATCAATAAGATTAGTTTGGCATGATCTCCCTGAGGTAAACCCATATTGTTTCTGATCCTGTAATCTATGTGTTTTTAGATGTTCAACAATCCTTTCCTTTAACATGGTTCCCATTAATTTCCCCACTACTGACGTAAGACTAACTGGCCTATAGTTCCCAGATTCCTCCCTACTACCCTTCTTGTGAATGGGCACAACATTTGCTAATTTCCAGTCTTCTGGGACGACTCCCGTAGGGCCGTGTATTGAGTAGGGATGCATTGATACCACACACAGACATATACGTACAGTATATATCAACACGCAGACCTATATATACGTATATATCAACACGCAGATTATATATATATATATATATACACCCACCCGCAGACCTCAGACTATATATACACATACTCACATGGGGGTGGCATGTGGACAATCTCAACTAAATGCGCCCCCCCCCCCCATTTGGCTGATCCCTCCAGAAGAAATGTTGAACCCGACAGAGCAGAGAATAGATTCTCTGCTCTATCGGGTTCAACATTTCTTATGGAGGGATCAGCCAAATGGGGGGGGGCAATTAATTGCCAAAATGTGTGTGTAATACAAGTCTGGATATATATATTTATAAGAATATATATATATATATATATATATATATATATATCATACCTGCCCTTACCTTCCCCTATAAATTTGCTAAAAATATACACACAAAACAAACAAACCACTGCCTGAGACCCCGCGCAGTCCACATGCCACCCCCCTCTACCTGGCTGAAAGTATCTGATAAGGAATAATTATCCTTGTTCTCCTGCTGTCTGGAATTATCTCAGCCATTGGCTCTCATTTACTTCCTTGTACCCAGCCGGGCCTTTTCCTTGTTCAGAGTTGTAGAAAGCATATTCCCAATGTATACATTGATTATGAGAAATGAATTGAGCTCAAGACGCTGATGTCACATCTCTTTACTATTCAGTATCTGCTGGTTTCACAGTTTTCACAGAGTTAAATACAGAAATACACGTCAGACTTAAGACCGCACCTCAAATACAGAATTGGATAAGCTTTAGGCACATTTTCCAAATTGTCTCAGACAAAGAAGTTAGATAACAATACATCCTTCAAATTAACCCTAGTCATTGACACTTTACACATCCTGTTACACCTAATCAATGATCAGTTCCTTACATCAAAGAAAGCTTAGAACTCTTAGAGTCTTTGTCTCAGGCCACAAGGATGTTGACTTAATGAATCCTTCCTCAATAAATGCTGGAAGCCATAATTGATGATCCTTCAAGGATTGAGGCAGGCGTTCAACATCTGTTTCCTACTCTCATACAAAGAGTTTATCTGAGGATCAATTTGATATAAGAATACGCATTCATAGAAAGATTAAAATATTCCTCAACAGTATCTAATATATATAATTGAATAAATTCAGCCAGGTAGAGAAAGGAAAAATAAGTTTTATTTTATGTTCCCTGGTGGTCAGTGGGGGCTCCCTGGATCCTGGTTGTGGGGGCGTCTGCCATGGCCAAAGGTGCAGTGGCTCCCTCCCTGCGCTGCCTGTCTCTGCCACATGCACCCGGGCGGCTAGCCTGCACAGTTGCAGCTCTGTCATCCGGCGGCCGCATGTTCCTCAAGGGGATCCTTGGGAGGCCCCTGCAGGCTGCCCTCTACAGTGCCTTATTAGAGGGCCGTGTCTGCCTGATGTTTTAGTAACAAGAATGTTTTATCCCATAGGCTTCAATGTTAAAAATATTCCCGTTTTAATTCAATATCTAATAAAACGTTGCTTATAATATTCTGCAGTAAAGAGTCTCTTTATTTCTAAATTTTTTTGTATTTTCTAAGCATTTTTTATACTTTTTTAAAAGAAACATTTTTTTTTTTTGAACTTTTGGCGAACGTCCCAAAAAGTTTGCGAACTGTCGGATTGCCAATGTTCGATGCGAACTCTGAACAGATCGAACCGAACAGCTCATCCCTAGTAGTGAGCCCAAGATGCAGTGAGGCAGGTTTGCAAAGTAAACAAAGAGTTTATTTAGATAATAAACACAAGGACAAAAAATGCACGAAATAAGCAACAGATCAGACCTGAACAATAGAGGAGACTGGGCACAAAGGGGAATAGCTAGGGCTGCACCGATACTAGTACTAGTATCGGTATCGGGGCCGATACTGGGTACTGCAGGAGTACTTGGTACTCGTGCAGTACCCCCCGATATTTTTACCGATACCGGAAGCCGGCATTGAGCTCTATCGGCATTCGGACAGCCGCCCCTGGAGCTGCTCACACAATACTTACCTTCCTGGGCGCCGCCAAAAATGTCTCCGCGCGTGCGCTCGTTGGAAGGACCCCAGCCGCGACCACGTGGGACCATGTGATCACGGCTTGGGTCCTTCCAACGAGCGCACGCAGAAGCTTTCCCGGCGGCGCCCAGGAAGGTAAGTATGAACACAGTGAGCAGCTGCAGGGTCTGTCCGAATGCAGATAGAGCATTCGGACAGGCCCTACAGCTGCTCTCCGCGACAATACTTACCTTCCTGGGCGACGCTGGGAAAGTTTCCCCACGCGCTCATTGGAAGGACCCCAGCCGTGATCACATGGTCCCACGTGGTCGCGGCTGGAGTCCTTCCACCGAGCGCAAGCACGGAGACATTCCCGGCGGCACCCAGGAAGGTAAGTATCGTCGGGGGGGGTGTAACGTTGGGAGCTTCCAGCCCTACCTGTGTGCTTGAGGGCAGCATATCTGATGCTGCTCGCTGACCAATGCCCAGTTTAAATGGAGACAGGCAGGGAGGTGGCTGCATGAGGCGCAGCTTGAGTGGGGGGCGTGGCCTGGTGAAGGTCTTTAAAAACCCTCAGTGTATTCTCAGCAGTTGCCAGATCGTGGTTATCCATACCTGAGCTCCTTGTACCTGACTGCTATATTGAATTAACCCGTTATTGACCTCTGCTTGTTTCTGACTATTCTGCCTTCTGTTGCCCTAGACCATTTTCTTGTACTACGCCACTGCTCTGATATCGACCCGGCTATTCCATTTGACCATTCTGAACTCTGTATTCCTGATTCTGGCTCGGCTGACTACTCCCTGTGTTGTTAACCCTTTCTGTCTAGCTAGTTTACCTGGCCAATTCTAAGGACAAGACAGTCAGAGATCTTTCACGGCTACTCTGTTGGTAGCTTCTGGGCTCTGTGGAGTGTGGGGTGTTAAGTACTGCGTGGTGGGATCTGGGAACCGTGACAGGGGGCATATCCATGTGTGAGCTGTGGGGGCATATCCATGTGTGAGCTGGGGGGCAAATCCATGTGTGAGCTGGGGCAAATCCATGTGTGAGCTGGGGCAGTATCCATGTGTGAGCTGGGGCAAATCCATGAGCTGGGGGGCATATCCATGTGTGAGCTGGGGAAAATCCATGTGTGAGCTGGGGCAAATCCATGTGTGAGCTGGGGCATATCCATGTGTGAGCTGGGGCATATCCATGAGCTGGGGCATAGCCATGTGTGAGCTGGGGCATATCCATGAGCTGGGGCATATCCATGTGTGAGCTGGGGCATATCCATGTGTGAGCTGGGGCATATCCATGAGCTGGGGGATATATACATGTGAGCTGGGGGCATTTTTATATGGTCTGTTCTTATTGGAAAGCGTCACATGACATTAAAGAAAAGTATCGGTACTCGGTATCGGTGAGTACTTTTAACCCCTTAGTGACCGGGCGGTTTTACACAAATCCGTCCTTTAGTGACCGCTGCTGTTTTTACGTTTCTGCGCTGTTAGTGTTTAGGACAAATTTTCCTCTTACTCGTTTATGCAACCTACACATGTTTTACACTGGTTTTCTCGTCATTAAATGGACTTTATAAAGATACCATTTTTTTCATCATTTCATATAATTTACTATAAAAAACATTGTGAAATATGACAAAAAAATTGAAAAAACACCACTTTTTCGAATTTTGACCCCCAAAATTTAATTCCTTAGTAGTTTCTAAATTTAGTTCTGAGTTTAGCAATACCCAATGTTTACATATTCCTCACTTTTTTCCTTATTTTATGCAACAATAAGTGCAAGTAGCACTTTGCCATTTCCAAAGAGTTTATTTTCAAAACTAGTGCTAGTGACATTGTAACACTGATATCTGTCACTAATTCCTGAATAACCGTCCACATATACATATTTTTTTAAAGTACACAAATCAAGGTATTAAACTTGGGGTATTTTGACTCTTTCCATGCAAACCATTTTACCACAAATCTATGCCAAAGTTTGAGAAAAAAAAAAGGTTTGGTGATTTTTTTTTTTGGACGCAATTTAAGAATACATGTACTGTGAACTTTAAGGTTTACTGCCAAAAAGCACCCCAAAATATGTTCAGCAACATCTTCTGAGTAAATTTATACCACCCATGTATAGTTATGTCGGGTCATTTTGGGGCTAATAGGCCTTATTTGGGGGGGTGCGCATTTCAGTTTTCCAACTTGGAATTTTCACATTTCGTCATCATGCACCCATGTCCTATTTGGGCCATTTTTGAAGCCGGCCAAAGTAATTTACCCCCATCAAACCATATATTTTTAGAAAGGGCACACCCTAGAGTGCTTCAAAGAGTTGTATTTTAACACTTTCCATGCACTAGCTCTATGTCAAACTTTCAGGTAGTCACTTTTTGTGTTATTTTTTCACACACATTGTACTTTAGGCATGAATTGTCAAATCCAGTTATGGGTTACTGCCAAAAAACACCCCAAAATATGTTCAGCAACATCTTCTGAGAGTAAATTGATACCACCCATATATAGATTTGTTCTGTTGTTTTTGGGGTGCTACGCCAATCTTTTGACATGTGCTTGTGAATTTTCTAATTTGACATACAGTATCTTCTTTGCTTATCTTCTTTTTAGGGGCCTTTTTACATACCCCAATTTTATTAACGTGCATATATTTGGTAAGCTAACACCCCAAAGTATTGTAAATGGAGTGTTTTATGCCATGGATGCAACCGTTTGCTCCAAACAAATTGGATACTGTTTGTGGTCATTTTTCATTTTCACACCCACATCAGTTTTGGACTGTGATTTAGGAGACACTGTTGTTTGTTACTGCATGAAAACTCTCCAGGTTGTTTTCTGCAAGGTCTCCTGAGTACACCCATGCCCCCATGCATAGGTTTGCCAGGATTTTAGGAAGGTTCAAATACAATTTTTATGACTTTGTCATTGGAGTTGAAATTGAGATTATTTCTTCAGCTAGGCCTATCTTTGGTTTTGGGTCTACCGCATACCCCAGTTTGAATTATTGCCAGAAAATTGATTATATTTGTTATGTTGACACCCCAGGTATTGCATATGGAGTGCTTTGATGCCATGGATGCAACGGTTTTAGCCCAAAACATTTGAGAAGGTGTGTGGCGGTAATTTTTCAATTTTCAGATTTTTACGCCCACAGTAGTTTTGGACTGTGATTTAGGAGACACTGTTGTTTGTTACTGCATGAAAACTCTCCAGGTTGTTTTCTGCAAGGTCTCCTGAGTACACCCATGCCCCCATGCATAGGTTTGCCAGGATTTTGGGAAGGTTCAAATACAATTTTTATGACTTTGTCATTGGAGTTGAAATTGAGATTATTTCTTCAGCTAGGCCTATCTTTGGTTTTGGGTCTACCGCATACCCCAGTTTGAATTATTGCCAGAAAATTGATTATATTTGTTATGTTGACACCCCAAGGTATTGCATATGGAGTGCTTTGATGCCATGGATGCAACGGTTTTAGTCCAAAACATTTGAGAAGGTGTGTGGCGGTAATTTTTCAATTTTCTGATTTTTACGCCCACATTAGATTTGGACTGTGATTTAGGAGACACTGTTGTTTGTTACTGCATAAAAACTCTCCAGGTTGTTTTCTGCAAGGTCTCCTGAGTACACCCATGCCCCCCATGCATAGGTTTGCCAGGATTTTGGGAAGGTTCAAATACAATTTTTATGACTTTGTCATTGGAGTTGAAATTGAGATTATTTCTTCAGCTAGGCCTATCTTTGGTTTTGGGTCTACCGCATACCCCAGTTTGAATTATTGCCAGAAAATTGTTTATATTTGTTATGTTGACACCCCAAGGTATTGCATATGGAGTGCCATGGATGCAACGGTTTTATAGTCTTTGATGCACACTGGCTTCCTGATGCGCTCAGCTCTGTCACGTACAGAGACCTCCACAGACCTCTCAGTGTGGATGGTGGATAGAAGGTATACATCCTTCTTGTCTCTGTACTTGACCGCCAACAGCTCCTCTTGGCGCTGAGCTGAGGGCTCCCCCCTTTTTAGCCGGGTGCAGACAAGCTGTGCTGGGAAACCTACGCGGTTCTTGCGAACAGTACCGCATGCTGCTGTATCAAAACAATACAGCAGCTTGAACAAAGGGACACTCGTATAAAAATTATCAAGATACAAGTGGTACCCTTTGTTCATCAGGGGAAAAAGTAGGTCCCACACAATCTTGCCACTGGTTCCCATGTGTTCTGGGCAACCTGGAGGGTCAAGGCTACTATCCTTTCCCTCGTACACCCGGAAGGCCTGAGTATACCCACTCTCGCTGTCACATAGCTTATACACCTTCACTCCATACCTGGAGCATTTGGAAGGAATATACTGCTTGAATCCCGCCTTCCCTTGTATTTCATTAGGGATTCATCCACGCAGATATTCCTTCCAGGTGTATAAGCCTCTGCAAACCTGGCGGCGAGGGGGGTAATCAGGGGGCGGATTTTATACAGCCTGTCAAACTGGGGATGCTCTCTAGGAGGGCACAGGCTGTTGTCACTGAAGTGCATGAAACGCAAAATGTTTTCATACCTTCTACGTGACATTGATTGGGGGTAAATGGGGTAGAGCAGATGGGGCTACTGCTCCAGTAGGAGCGAAATGAGGGCTTCTTTATGATGCCCATCAGCATAGTAAGTGCCCAGAATTTCAGAAATTCTGGCACATCTAGCGGGGTCCATTGCTGCCTTGCCAAGTAGGAGTCTGGCTTCGCAGCACAATGCTGATGGGCATACAGATTTGATTGGGCCACGATGTGGCCCAACAAATCATCCCCATAAACACCTGCAAAAACTGTGTGGCGGTAAATCCTGCAACATCAATATTGATGCCAGGATTTGCCGTGAAAGGAGGGATATCTGGCCTCTGGCGATGAGGCACTACCCACTCCTCAGCTGGAGCTGTGCGTCTCCTGCTGGCAGGTGGTGACCCAGGATCTGCATCAGAAACATCACTAGATACATCAGCCAGCGTAGATGATGTATCTAGCGACGTCTCTGAGCAGTTAGCGGGGTCAAAATCAGGGTCTGAGTCTGACGCAGATGCCTCAGATTCTGACGCCAGGATGGCATATGCCTCCTCGGCGCTGTACACCCTCTCAGACATTATATATAATAGATTATAAAATTTATAATTATTATATATATAAGCGGATTATTGGTTCTTAGAAGAACCGTTGGGTTTCACAAGAAAATACAAATAAACACGTAAATCTCTCTAAATCACTCTAAACCTGCCTCAATTCTTCTAAATCTCCCTAAATTCTCTCTAAATCTGCCTCAATTTTTCTAATCTCACTAAATCTACCTAAAATCTCTAACCTGTCAAATCTGATCTCTCTCTCTCGCTCACCAAAACACAAGTGAGGAGAGGGAGGGAGAATCACAGAGGTCAGAGCCAATATTTACAAAATATTGACCTGACCTGACAAATTCGAAATTTTATTTAGATTTTTTATAACTTCTGATTGGATGTTGCTAGCCTGCCTCTCTGATGAGGCAGGCTAGGAACATCCCACTCAGCCCCAAGATGACCCTGCCCTTAGAAGGGCAGCGCCATCTTGGCTGTCAGTTTATTTTATTTTATACCTTTTTATTTATTTTTATTTAACTTTTTTTCTTTTTTTACACTTTTTTTTACTCTGCTGGGTGCCTTGATCCCTCGAGGCACCCAGCAGAGCACCTGATCACTCATGTGATCTATTATGTACTGAGTGCCACGATACCTCGTGGCACTCAGTACTTCCTGCCGCTACCGGAAGTGATCGCTCGGGGGGAGTGATCACGGACGGACCGGCGGCAGGTAAGCATATTGCAGGGATGCCTCGATGTCGAGGCATCCCTGCAATATACACAGAGCAGCTGGAAGCGATACCGATCGCTTCCAGCGCTCTCTAGAAGTGCCGGGCACCTCTCCGGTAAAACCGGATGTTGATCGCTCCCGGGGAGCGATCACAAGGTGCCTCGGCACTTGTAACCGCCATTGCATGGATGCCTGGACTCCCAGGCAGCCTGCAATGGCGTTTGAGCTGCTGGAAGCGATCCGATCGCTTCCAACGCTCAAAACACCGCAGGACGTTCCATGTACGTCAGCGGGTCTAAAAGAGACCCGCGGCCATGACGTACATGGTACGTCCAAGGTCCCTAAGGGGTTAAGAGAAAATACATTAGGTGAAATGAGACGCAGAATTGTAAGATCACCTTGCACGAATTAAGTTTCTAAGTTAGATGGGTGATGGGTCCAGCTGGATGAGAAGAGTCATCAGCTTGCAGCGTGAGTCAGGTAAGAGACTGAATGAATTTTGGGCGTATGCTTGCACGAATGAAGTTAATATGTTAGATGGTTTAGATGGTTTAGAGCAGGGGTCAGCAACCTTTTGCACACCAAGTGCCATTTTTTTAAACCATCAGGCAACCGGGTGCCAGTGAACAACAGCGCTCCATAGTGTTAGTTAGATTTAAATTTTTATACTCATAGTTGTACTGCTAATAGTAAGTTTAACTCACAGAATTTTATGTACCAGCAGACCCCAGAATTTTATATATCCAGACAGACCCCAGAATTTGATATACCCAGCAGAGCCCAGAATTTGATTTACCCAGCAGAGACCAGACTTTGATATTCCCAGCAGAGCCCAGAATATGATATACCCAGCAGAGCCCAGGATTTGATATACCCAGACAGACCCCATGATTATACTTGCCCAGACAGACTGACCTCCTCCTGTCTTGTTCCTCCGAGCTCCTGCACGCTGCCTCCGGCTTCTTCTGATCTGAAGGCTGTGACGCAAACTCGCGAGATCTTGGCAGTAGGCCGCGTCACAGCCTTCACAAGTGGGTGGGTGACAGCCACTCACTCGTGCCAGCAGAGACAGACTCACGTGCCATGCTAGTGCGTGCCGCGTGCCAGGGGCTGCCGACCACTGTCTTAGAGTGATGGACGATGGGTCCAGCTGGATGAGAAGAGTGATCAGCTTTCAGCGTGAGCCAGGTAATAAACTTCACACTTGGACCAACCAACTCCAATACCATAATCCCTTTTTAAAGCTAAACTAAACCACCTCTTTCAAATGGTTGGCTTCACCCACTGGTTAACAAAGAACTCCAAGTTTGCAGTTAAAAAATGTTATTGGTACATTTCAATGTTATTTTCCTTCCCTAGAATGGTCTATGCACTCAACGATCCAGACATCTCTCCAGTACACGGCTTGGTACTCTTCGGAAATAGTAGCAGGCCACAACCCATTGGCACCTTTAGATCTCAACCCTTAAGAAGCCAATAAGAGGCAAAGTTCCCAAGTCTACTAGCTTCTTTATCCCACATTCAATGTAACAAAGGTTTTGACCGGGCACTTCTTTTTATTTGATTTGTTATATGTAAATACTATATTAGCCTATGTTTAGCTCATAATGTTCCCTCCCTCCAACAGTAATTTTCTTCTCAATTCAAATTATCTTTGGAAAAATCGTGCAGCTTTGTTGTTATGAATAGTTTGACAAGATTTACTCTCTAACATAGACTCTTCTTTGAAATGTTCTTTTGCAATGTTTTATGTTTTTTTGTTCCAACATAAAATGTGTATGCGTTGATTACACTACATATATCCATACATTATATATTCCTCGTATATTGATGCCGTTTATTTGTCTTCAATGCATCCACAAAAAACTCCTCTTAGATTGTAAACTCTCGAGCAGGGTCCACCCTCCTACTGTTCTGTGTGTGTAAAATGTTTGTATATTTCTTATCCTGTCTCTCATCATTACACAGTGCTAAGGAATTTGTTGGGGGCTTTATAAATACTTGTAACCGTAACTGTAACTGTTAAATTGTAAAAAAGACATTGTGTTGAACCAAATATTGTGGAGTCATGTGAGAGTGAACAAAAATGTATGACCGATTATAATAATATTTTTACATTACAGAACAGTCAAACAAAACACAAAGACAACTGAACAGAAAATATCAGCTAGCATTATTAGGCATCCAAAACATGGAATAGAGAAGGAAATCTTGTGGTATTCAAGAGTGCCAAGAATAGCTATGATGAAGTAGGTACAACAATTGAAAGGAAAAGGTACTATCAAAAACATTAGATGAAACACGATATATGAAGAACAAAAAATGCAGAGAAACAAATGTAGAACAGAAACAGGTGTAGCGCTGTGTTTAAACTTGTCCTGAATTGAAACAATATTGCCACTAGGGGGAGCCAGAGTATAATGTATGAAAAAGACTATGCTGGACTTAACGACTACATCCCCTAGAAACCCCTTGGGACAAGAGGAAGGAAGAAAGCTCTTGTGTCAGGAAGTAAAGGAGAGCCTCGTGCATGGCATGGGGAGAACGAGCAGAGCAGCGTGTGGAGACAGACGTATGAGACACAATGTCTGGGATCGAAACCAGGTTGGAGCGTGTACAGGTGGCGTTATCCAGTGCTGGAGATCGGGGAAAGAGTGTGCATCATCGTGTACCACATTCCGCTGAGCAGTTCGGATGACAAGCGTGTTCCAGGAGGACCTCGAGTAAGGAGGCAGTGGATGAAACGGGAGTGTAGGCGGCGGATCGATTCCTGACTGCGGAGATTCAGCATCGGGAGAGTGGATTTCGTTGGCACCGGGTTCCAGTCGGCGGAGAGAGAGATCTTCTGGTCAAGTCATCGGTTCTGTACCAGTTGTTCACCAGATGGGTGAGAGGCCATTCCATAACAGTGCACACTTATTTGATTGCTTCAAATTACAGGGCCCCAACATTGACTAGTCGAAGATATTTTTGTTCATTCACTGGCCAGTTGAGTCTAGTACCCGGGTACCCTAGGACACCAATTTATGAGCCTTTTTGAGTGGGACTTAAACCCACGAACTGAGGGGTATTAACCGTTTCTTTTCCGCCGTGTTTTCAGCATGCATATCACGTCATTCAGCTAAGCTTAATTGCTTTATGCTTCAAAGTATGTGTATTTAATGCCACTAAGTACATAACTTAGAAAATCCACAACAGTGTGTTGGTGTATAGTAATTCTTAGTGCGTGAGACTATCCTGGGTTTATTCAGCGGCTCCTCCGGGTGTGAGCGCTACACTTGTAACGAGTCTAGTCCACTATACATGATTTTGGGGAACGGGGTAATCGGAGGATGTCTCATTAAGCAAGAGATGGATGTCTTAGCAATGGGAGCTGCATATACCATGGGTTGGTAAAATAGGATTGGATCCACCTTTATAAAGAGGGATCAAGGATGGTAAGGTAAGGGCCTCAGCAGGCTCGTGACACTTTTACCCTTTATTGGCTTGCTATTACTGGCTGAGCTGGAATATGGTCTGTAATGTATGGAACATATAAAATATTTTTTGCAATTCACTGATCGAATTCAAAAATGTGGAAAAAGTAATGTCAGTCCTACCTCACATTGTCATGTCTCTGTATGTAGATTTTGTGGAAAATTCTTTCTGGTGGTTTTAGTAAATCTTCTTTCATTTCCATAGCAACATTTCTGGGGAGAAGGCTCATTAAAAGGCGTTCCTTAGGATGAAAAACAAAAATAAGAAAAAAATGTTTAAGAACACATAACCATAGTCAATTGAATGAAAATAGAGTCAAAGTTTACAAAAATCAAGTTCGATACGAAAAAGAAAATATACAGAAACGTACCACTTTGTGTTGTCTTACCTAAAAGCAAAAGTAATGCTCAAAACATAAATTTTGTATATGTAAATCGTACTAGACAATAATTAAGACACATATACTAAAATAAATATAGATGGGACAGATCTGGAATATTCCAATTGACTGTTATCCACCT
Source organism: Leptobrachium leishanense (assembly GCA_009667805.1). Lineage (NCBI taxonomy): Eukaryota > Metazoa > Chordata > Amphibia > Anura > Megophryidae > Leptobrachium > Leptobrachium leishanense. Next base: position 203,933,326 of record CM019067.1, on the reverse strand, counting down.
TGCCTCGTTGCTAGCGAAATAGCGGAGAAAGTATACAGAGTTATTCAGAGAGCGGTGAAAAGCAGGAGAATGACTGGAGAATGGAAAATTCTAGGCCAAAATAGCTGATTTGGAAAGTGAGATGAATGGGAGAATTTTTCTGGTTTGGATATTTTGACCTAGAATTTTCTATTTTCCAGTCATTCTCCTGCTTTTCACCGCTCTCTGAATAACCCTGATAGTGTTTATAGCAGGGCTTCTACTAAGAACCAGGCAATACAGGTTTAAAGATTAGGGATGAGCCGAACACCCCCATGTTCGGTTCGCATTCGAACTCGAACAATTTCAAAAGTTCGAGTTCGAACGCTAACACTAACCGAACTCAGTGCAAGTCAATGGGACTCAAAAGTTTGATTTTTAGAGTGCCCTCCCAATATGCAAGATGTTTGCCATAAAAGGTGTATGGGGGTCCGGGTAGTGCCCTGGGGGGACAGGAACCAAGGACAAACAGTTTAAATAAAAACGTTTTATAGGTACAGTGAGTTTTCCATGAAATAAGGGTTCAAAATAAAAACGAAAAATTCCTTCAAATATCGTGCCTAGGAGGTCCCCATAACCTGCCCGTGAAGTGGCAGATTATTCGGATGTATAGAAATATGTAAAAACCAAAAAAATACATTTCAAATTACGGTAAATGGTTTTCCTTTAATCTATCCACAAACAACTGCTTGGGGCAGCAGTCTGTAGGAAAAGAGGAGACATTTTCGGACACGCAGAAAAAGTTTAGGGATTTTTTGGCTAAATTATTGTGAAATTTATGCAGGCTTTGGATGAAAGTAACAATAGGTGCTTAAAAATTGGGCCTTTAGAGTCGGCAACAGTGCCGTCACACAGTAACCCCTCTGAGGATATGAATCTGGTACAAGCGCCAGTGGCAGTGCACCCAAATATTGTGCCTTTGGTGGCAGGCCAGCAAGTGCCATTATACAGTAACCCCTCTGTGGTATTGTGGAAGAGTGCAGGGGTGGACCATGCAGTCCTATATTAAAAAGATATTAATCTGGTAATGGCGTCAGTGCACCCAAATATTGTGCCTTTGGTGGCAGAAAGTGCCATCATACAGTAACCCCTCTGTGGTATTGTGGAAGAGTGATGTGGTGGAGGTTTTGGGAATGTAGAAGAGATCCCCGATCTATTCAGTTACATCAGCATTCAGCATCAGGGGAGTGATAGCTGCTGATCCAGGACTGATTCATTTTTATAAATGTCAGCCGGTGTACAAAGTCGGTGGACAGACGCACGCTTTTGTCTGTGACAAAACCTCCAGCGGCACTGAACGTCTTTTCAGAAAGCACGCTGGATGAAGGGCAACCTAGTAGCTGCATAGCATATTGGCTAAGTTCTGGCCAGTGATCCAATCTCAACACCCATTAAGACAGTGGATCATCTGCTGCAAAGGTATCCAGGTCTGCCCTTGCCCCTAGTTAGTCCTGCACCATACGGTGAAGACGCTGGCAACGGGTGCCTACATTTGATGTCCCTGGGTGTCGTGGACTAAATTTTTTTAAAAAGGCATCTGTCAAGCGACACTGGCCTTCACCACTATTCCTCTGATCATCCGCAGCCTCAGAAGCACCTGTGTCATCACTTGGAAACCTACCAGTGCCTGGAAAGGTGTTACAAATGTGTCGCTTTAGAGGGTCCTCATGTTTATTCATCCTGTGCTCCCTCTGTGCGGGCAGGATGAGCTCTGCAACTTTACCCTTGTATCGTGGATCAAGAAGGCTTGCCAACCAGTAATGATCCCTCTCCTTGATAGCACGAATCCTGGGGTCCTTTACCAGGCTTTTCAGGATAAGGGAGCCCACGCAGCGTAGGTTGGAGGTGGCATCAGCTTCTGAGTCTTCCTGGTCAATGAGGAGGATGACCCCATCGTGCACTTCATCCCAGCCACGTACTAGTCCTTGTGTTTCTAGGCACACAAAACCCTCACTTGAGGAATCCCCAACTTCAATGCCCCCAATACTTATATATTCCTCCTCATCCTCCACATCCTCCTCCTGTCTGATCTGAAGAGGACCTGCTGGAATGCTGTCTGTGGAAAAAATTAAAGGAATTGTGTCACTGATGCATGCACTGTGCCAGCTCACCATCCTAGTTGCCTCCTCAAATGGTGACAGTACAGTGCATGCATGCATCCTTGATCATCAGCCACTGCGGGGGGGGAACAAGTTGACCTGAACCTGTCCTTGTGCCATACTCACACAGGTACTCATTAAATGGCCCTCTGCTGCTTGTGCAGACGCTGCAGCATTGCTAATGTCGATTTCCACCTGGTGGGCATGTCACAGATCAGACGATTTGTGGGAAGGTGGAATTCTCTTTGAATTTCTGACAGGCGAACACTTGCTGGGAATGACCGTCTGAAGTAGCTGCAGACTTTTCTGGCCTGGCTGAAAAGCTCTGCCAGCCCTGGGTACCTGGTTAGGAATCGCTGTACTACCAGATTTAGGACGTGTGCTAGGCATGGTACATGCATCAACTTACCCAGGCGTAAGGCGGAGAGAAGGTTGCTGCCATTATCACAGATGACCATTGTCGGGTATATTACAGAAAGGAAAAATTAAAATGGATGCCTGTAGCCATTTGGTTTTTAAAGACAGTTTTTCTTTCTATTTTCTCTAGGTTTAGAAATGAATGAGATTTTTTTTTTTTTTTACAGAGTTCATTCCTGGGTGAAGTCTTTTATATTTATTTAAGAAGTGCCAGACATGAAGGAATCTAGAATGTTTTAGTTTGATAAGGCTAGAGTTAAGTGCTAAGACGTATCATAATTAAATTTATTGGTCTGTCTTAAGTTTTTATAACAAAAGATATTTTGTCTTTTGGGTATAGGAATAAGAGTTAATATTCTGTAATATAGATTTATATTCACAAAATATATGTTTATAATCAAGGTATATTTTATTATATTTACAGTAGGAAATATATACTCCAATAAATATTGTAGAAAGTATATAATTGGTAAATAATAAAAATTACTAAAGAATAGATTCTGTTGAGTTAACCAGAAAAGAATTTAGCTGATAGGACTCTGAGTAACCAAAAGGGAGTGAGGATATCAGACTCACACCGCAATGCATTCAGACGTCCATTCTGAGAGTCCGAGATTCCAGCATTCAGACTCACACCGCAATGCATTCAGATGTCCAGTACACATAGCAGACCCCAGGACATGAGGCAATCAAGATTCTCACCAAATCTCTAACTCCCATGCATTGATTATCTGATATCGATAATCTTCACACATTCCAAAAATATTACATCAGGAATTCCAAGGCAGACTTATCAAAATCCAAATTGGACAGGTAATGTATGAAATTAAGGAACTAATATAATTATATATATTTGTAGATATTCTTGCAACGTAGACTGAGATTTCTCAGATACAGTTAGATCCAGAATCTAAATATCTTTATTCTGCAGATAAAGATGTGAAGAAGTGGATATAAGGATTTATTCAAAAGAAATGTTGTAAGATTGATACCAATATATATTGAATTTGGAAATTACTGTGATTAAAATTAATAAGCAAGGAATTATATAACTACAAAATAAAAAGCAAAAGATTAGAAGTTTAATTCTTGATTAGGGGAGGATTCACTAAATAAATTTTTATTACTTATCATTAAATTAGCTCATCTTTTGTTGATCCATGTAGCATAGAGATATATATATATATATATATATATATATATATAAGAGCTGGCTGGTTAAACATTGTTTGCTGGGAAATGCATGTTGTATTAAGCAGAAATGTTTATTAACCATTTGTGTATTAGTTACTAACTGATAAGGTAAATGATATTAATCATATATGCAGTTACTAACCGGAGATACATATTTATTTATTTATTTATTTATTTATAAAGGATTTTACCAGGAAGGATACATTGAGATTTCTCTCGTTTTCAAGCATGTCCTGGGTTACATATATTGTGAAGCTAGTTTTTATATGCTGATGGACTGTGGTTTATAAATTTTTGTTTATGATATGAGATTTGAAACTTTTTTGTATACGTAATAAATATATATATATTTTTATCCGATTATTGATTATTGTATTTTTCGAAGCAAAACACAGACAATTAAAAGAATTCAGGAGAATTTCTAAGAAATATAAACGATTGATATTTGTGTCTCGTATGGATTTCTTATGAAATAATAATCCCTGATATATTGGAGGCAACTGCCGAGATAGGTCCAGTAAGTCCAATATAGACATATTGGAGGCTTGGCTGATAAATCCAATATATATATAACGTGTTGTATTCACGTGCAGAGATTATATCCGACACCATTCCCAGCTGAAGCTGGCGTGGTGTTGACCATCTCTGCACCTGCCCCTGCAGAGCTGACAGAATTTCTGGCCCGATGTGGCTCCTGTACCCTAAACAAACAAGCTCAAGCACAGTATGGCATCTTTTTGCTTGAGCCTTTGCGTAGCCCCTGCCACTTAAGTTCGGTTTAACTGCCACTTCCCAAGAGACAGAGAAGAAGGAGGAGGAGGAAGAGGGAGAGGTGGTGGTGGAGCAGACAGACCTTATACAAGCAGCTTTCTGGAGGCGTGGTGGATGAACAAGCTCCAGCACAGAGCCCCATATTGGATCCCTCCCAGCTGCAATCAGAGTTACCCAGTGTGCCGTGAAGGAAATGTCTAAAGTCACATGCACCTTGCTGCTGACTGCCTTTCCTAATGACTCCATAACATTGACTTCCACGTGCTGGTATAGTCCTGAATTGGCCTTCCGTGAAAAGTAATGGCGTTTTGGAACCTGCCACTGTGGTACAGCACATTCAGCAAATTCACGGAAGGAAGCAGAGTCCACCAGCTGGAAAGGCAGCAGCTGTAATGCGAGTAATTTTGCTAAGCTGGCATTTAGACGCTGTGCTTGGGGATGGTTGGGACTATATATTTTCTTACGCTGCAGCAGCTGGGGCAATGTAATCTGACTGAGTAAAATGGCAGGACATATAGTGGGGGTAGAGACAGATGAGGAGGAGGACCTATGCAAAGTGTTGTGCCAATGCGATGCATGGCAGGTGGTCATATGTCACCTCAAGCAGAGTTCCTGGATGTGTGCTTTGAGACAACAGCGCTCTGCACCTGAGCAGCTCTGACATTCGATGCCTTAGACTGGCTAGTGCTACGGTTGGTCCTAGAGGACGTTGTGCCTCGTGTTTGTTGTGCCTCCTCACTTGACTCCTCTGTTCGATCAGGCACCCGGGTGGAGTCAGTGACCTCATTATCATTGTCATCACCCCCTATCTCCTCGTCACTGGAGCCAACTTGGAAGTATGCTGCAGCTGCTGGGGCAACATGATTGCCAGTTATTTGTGTGCCATCACTGGCACCCCCTTCCTCTAGTTGATTATATTCCCTTCCTCAACCTCAGAGATTAAATCAGAGCACTGTAGTTGCTGCGCATCCTCAAGCAGCATGTCACTGTCATTGTAGTCAAACAATTCAGCTGACTCCTCCATGTGTGATAGTGAGGCTACGGCAGGAGTAGCTGTGGACATGGAGGCTGCATTAGATGCTTTGGCAGCCGAGGTGGACTGTAAAGCACTACAAGCCTGGCTGGCAGAGGACTCAGAGGATGAGGATGGCTTGGTTAGCCAATCCACCAAATCCTCTATATGTTGCTGCTGCTTAAGACGGCCAGCACCAGTTAGAAAGGACAAGCTTGCCCCTGCAGAGGATGCACCACGTCCACGACGACCAGAGGCACAGCCTCCCGACACAGAGGCTGCTTGCCCTCTTATCTGTGCCTGGGAGCATCTGCCTGTCCTTTTTGGTCTTTCTGACATGGTGATTGATATATAGATTAAAGATATACAGAACTCTGATTCAACTCTGTTATAAAAATTGGATATATGCTGCAGAACTCTGATTCAACTCTGGTATAAAGATTAAATATTTCCAGAACTCTGGTATAACTCAGTGAGACACCCTGATAGCTGGCAGCCAGTGACAAGACACGGGTTACAATTCCCAGAAACCACCTACAAGTCAGTGTGACCCCCTGATAGGACCTCCTGATAGCTGGCAACAGTGACAAGACACAGATTACAATTCACAGAAATCTGCTAGAAGTATGTGGGACCCCCTGATAGCTGGCAGTGAGAAGACACAGATTACAATTCCCAGAAACCTCCTATAAATCAGTGAGACCCCCTGATGGGTGGCAGTGAAAACACAAATATTAGAACAATTTCCAAATATTTTGTAGAATTGACTGACCCCCAAACCTGCTGGTGGCAGTGAGAACACAAAGATTAGAACAATTCCCAGATATTTTGTATAAATGATTGACCCCCAAAATTGCTGGTGGCAGTGAGAACAAAAAGATTAGAACAATTCCCAGATATTTTGTATAAATGACTGACCCCCAAAATTGCTGGTGGCAGTGAGAACACAAAGATTACAACAATTCCCAGATATTTTGTATAAATGACTGACCCCCAAAATTGCTGGTTGCAGTGAGAACACAAAGATTACAACAATTCCCAGATATTTTGTATAAATGACTGACACCCAAAATAGTTGGTGGCAGGGAGAACACAAAGATTACAACAATTCCCAGATATTTTGTATAAATGACTGACCCCCAAAATTGCTGGTGACAGCGAAAACACAAAGATTACAACAATTCCCAGATATTTTGTATAAATGACTGACCCCTAAAATACTTGGTGGCAGTGAGAACACACAGATTACAACAATTCCCAGATATTTTGTATAAATGACTGACCCCCAAAATAGTTGGTGGCAGTGAGAACACACAGATTATAACAATTCCCAGATATTTTGTAGAAATTAGACCCCCAAAATACTTGGTGGCAGTGAGAACACAAAGATTACAACAATTCCCAGATATTTTGTAGAAATGAGTCCCCCCCCAATAGCTGGTGGCAGACTGGCAGTGAGAACATACACTAACACAACAATATCCTCTCAAAAAACACGTGCTGAAGCGCTGTGTGTAGCCTTATTTAGTGTGCTGCTGGATTTAGCTCTGTGAGCCCATGATTGGGCAAAATTTGCCCAATCAGGACTCTGAGCCGTGATTGGCATAGTCTTGCACCTGACCTGTGGTCAGGTGCAAGGCTGTAGCCAATTACAAGCTTCAGGCCAGTGGAAAAGTGCATTGTGGTCCATTGTGATGCATTGTGGGCGAACATGCGGCGAACACGCGGGAATGTTCGTAGTTCGCGAACATGCTAAGTTCGAATCGAACTCCGAATCGAACTCCGAACCGAACAGCTCATCCCTATTCAAGATCAGCAAAACAGGATCAATGTTGGTATAGAGATGCAGCTCCTTTTATATACATAAACAATCAGATAAACAAAACAAGATTAACAAGAACAATGGAGGGCGCTAGACATTCTGGTGCCAGGGAAAAATAAGTATTCACATATACAGCAATGCGGGTACAGTAAACAGGGGAATTCAGGGGCTTCCCGGGAGTGTAGCAAGATGGTTCATGTATTCCAGGAAAGCCGAGTGTCTCAAGTACAAGTAGTCCAAAAAGCACTGATAGCACCAAAAAGGGGCCGATCGCTACTGGGAGCAAACTCGGTGTCCTTGGGTAGCTTGGGCAGGGGATGCTCCTTTACCTGGCTGGCAAGGGCAATCTGAGGGGGTGGTGAGGCCAAAATGCAGGGGATACCCTGGAAGTGTCATCCCATAATTTGATACAGGGGTGCTTCTTTTAGGGCCAGACATGAAGCACCTGATAGAACCAAGGATTCAGTCTCAAACAGGCTCACAGTTCTAGGGAATGTGGGGACCCCAAACTCAGGGTTTCCCTGGGGGCTTCTCCTGAAGCTTTGAGGGGGTAGTAACTGATAGTGTTCCATAGGTTGTCCCCAAAGAGCAACCTGTTCCCAAGTAGGGGAACGGAGCAGTTGGGTTTAGAAATGTGTGCTTCTAGACACTGGGGTCACTTCGGAAAGGGGAATCCCGGGGACAGAGATATAATCCAGTGGAGTCCCAACAGGGCAAACAAGTCTGGTGCATGAGAGAAACAACAGGGTAATGTCACAATCCAAGGGAAAACATACAGGGGGGAAACGTTTTACATAGGCCGAAATAAGACATACGTCCATCGGGTTCAGCCTCACACATATCACCTACTGCTGTTGATCCAAAAGAAGGCAAAAAACCCAGTCTGAAGCGCTCACTAATATGCAACACACTGGGAAAAAATTCCTTCTTGACCCCAGAATGGCATTTACACAGGGATTTAAGTGTATGATGGTTTCCAGGTCCGTGACAAAAGATACAGGAATGCCTTTTCTGTATCAAAGAAAAAACTAGGGATGCACCCAAACGTCAGCCATCGAAATGTATCAGCCAAAAATTGTGTTTTCAGGTTTTGGCCGAAAGGAAAATATGGCTGGAAACATCAGTCGAAAAATGGTCATCCGAAACTGGGCCTGGAGGTTGGGCGAGTCAGGGGCTCGTCTGGACCTGGAGGCAGTGATGTATCTTGGCCTAGGCCGACAAGGCCTAGGCCTAGGGTGGCAATTTACAGGGGGTGGCACAGGGGCGGATCCAGGGGGGACAATTGCCACCCCCGAGAAAATATTACTGACCCGAATGCCAGCTAGCGCTAGAGTGAGAACAAGCTTCAGTTCGTTCACTCTGAATTGCCGGTGTTCCGTCGAGGATTGCCTGGGTGTCGAGAAATGCCTGGCCCGCACTGCGCATGTGCCTGGTGCACCTACGTCACAGAAGCTGTCAATCAAGCGGCCGATCAGCTGATTTCTGTGACGTAGGTGCACTCTGACACGAGCGTGTCGAATAATGCCTGGCCCGCTCTGCGCATGCGCAACGCGGACGCCAGCGCCATATCGGGCACGAGCGTCGGATAATGCAAGGCAGCGTCTCCTCCCCCAGCAGACCGCCACCCCCGGCCACTCGCCCCCCCCCCACCCCGGGCGCTCACACAGTAAGGGAAGGGGACCAGCCGTCCCAGCCTCTCCTCCTCCCCGTGGCCACTCGCCCCTCCCCCGCGCTCATACACAGGAAGGAAGGGAGTGTATCAGCCGCCCTGTCCCAGCACTTCTCCCGGCACTGAGAGTCACAGACTCCGGGTGGGAGTTGCTGCTTTCTCCCCTGGGGGAAGCTTGGATTGCAGGAGCCCTGTATCTCCGTCCCTGAGCATGGCAGCGGGCTGCTCGAGGTGTCATTGGAAAGTGCAGAGGCTGTTCTTTCTAATGATACCCACCATGACTGTGTAATGTGTAAAATTAATCACCAATAATCTATTAAATAAAAATTACTCTTTTTTGCACACTGACTTTTATTGAATTTTCTCTTGGTTTTATGGCATTTTATGGTTATTTCAGCTGTAATGGCATCTTAGGGGTTAATGGGGAGTCTGTGTGTTAATCACAATGTTTTCCCCTGGTTTGTTGGCATTTCGGGGGTTAATGAGCGGTTACTATTTTATATATTCCCTTACATTTATGTTATTAATTCATTGAATTTTCCGTGCTCTCGTGTTCGTCCCCCTCCAGCGAGTTCAATTCCCCGACCCTGCGGTGAATCCAGCATCCACCGTGAGGGCCACGCAATGTGTAGCAGGGACCAATAAACCTGATGGACGCAGCCGACGAACCGCTGAACAGAAGCCGTCAATGCCACTGCAACCTGCTGAACAGACTGTCGAAAGCCACTGCAATCTGCTGAACAGACCACCGAAAGCCACCGCAACCCGCTAAACGCAGCAGCAATCCGCTGAACAGACCGTCAAAAGCCGCTGCAATCCGCTGAACAGACCGCAGAAAGCAGCCGCAATCCGCTGAAAGCAGCCGTGATACGCTGAACTGACTGCCAAACGCCGTTAATCAGCCGGCCAAACTGTGAGTGGAGAACTGCAATACACCCATGAAGAGTAGCAGGGACCCCAGGCAGGGGCGTCGTAACGTGGGGGTGGGGGGTGGGGCCCGCACCAGGTGACACCCGCCCTTAGGGTGACACCGTCACCCTAAGGGCGGGTGTCTGACCCTGGCCTGCATGTTCGCTCCCTACGAGCGTCCGAAGCTATGCAGCTTCGGCGCTCGCCTGGGGGAAACACGTCACCAGCCGAGTTCTCGCGAGATCGCGGCTTGTCACGTGGCTCCCCCCCAGAAGAGCGCCCAAGCTCCATGCCGGATGCTCAGAGGGAGCAGAACACGCAACACAGGAGGTGAGCTGGGGACATTATCCATGAGCTAGGGGCATTATCCATGAGCGGGGGCATTATCCATGAGCGGGGGCATTATCCATGAGCTAGGGGCATTATCCATGAGCGGGGGCATTATCCATGAGCGGGGGCATTATCCATGAGCTGGGGGCATTATCCATGAGCTGGGGCATTATCCATGAGCTGGGGGCATTATCCATGAGCTGGGGCATTATCCATGAGCTGGGGCAGTATATCCATGAGCTGGGGGCATTATCCATGAGCTGGGGCATTATCCATGAGCTGGGGCAATATCAATGAGAGGAGCTGGGGGCAGTATATCCATGAGAGGAGCTGGGGCAAAATCCATTAGAGGAGCTGGGGCATTATCCATGAGCTGGGACATATCCATGAGCAGGGGGTATAATTCATGAGAAGGGGCATTATCCATGAGCTGGGGGCTGGTGCAGTATATCCATGAGCTGGGGCATATCCATGAGCTGGGGCATATCCATGAGCTGGGGCATATCCATGAGCTGGGGCAATATCCATGAGCTGGGGCATATCCATGAGCTGGGGCATTATCCATGAGCTGGGGCAATATCCATGAGCTGGGGCAGTATCCATGAGCTGGGGCATTATCCATGAGCTGGGGCAGTATCCATGAGCTGGGGCAATATCCATGAGAGGAGCTGGGGCAGTATATCCATGAGAGGAGCTGGGGCAGTATATCCATGAGAGGAGCTGGGGCATATCCATGAGAGCTGCTGGGGCATATCCATGAGAGCTGCTGGGGCATATCCATGTGAGCTGGGGCAGTATCCATGTGTGCTGGGGCAGTATCCATGTGTGCTGGGGCAGTATCCATGTGTGCTTGGGGCAGTATCCATGTGTGCTGGGGGATATCCATGAGAGCTGGGGCAATATCCATGTGTGAGCTGGTCTGGGGGCAATATATCCACGTGTGAGCTGAGGCGCAATATATCCATATGTGAGCTGGGTCAATATATATCCATGGGTGAGCTGCTGGGGGTAATATATAATTGTGAACTGGGGCAATATATCTATATGTGAGCTGGGGGCAACATATATCCATAGGTCTGCTGCTGGGGGCAATATATCCAAATCTGCTGGGGGCAATATAGATCCATGTGTGCTTTCACTGCCTTCGAACAGGCACCGTACTTGCTGGCAGTTGGCTAAAATTTGTGTGAGCATATGAGAGAGCAATAAACCTCACAGTAATGTGCGCTGTGTGTATGAGCATTCAGTGTTATATGGGAGTACTGATTTAGGAGTAAGAGTAATTAAAAAAATCCGTAAAACTCGGGGGTGGGGGTGACACCATAAGTTACCGCACCGGGTGACACCAACCCTAGTGACGCCACTGACCCCAGGCAGGAGTCTGCGCTCACACTCACAAAGCCCCTGCCCCAGGTGCAGCTATCAGATAGCCAGCCCCCCCAATGAGCTCCACCTCATCGTTGCCGCGTTCTGACGTCACTGCAGAGACGCCGCAAGGCTCTACATTCAGACTGTAAGGAGGATCACGTGGCACCTCTGCAGTGACGTCAGGATGGGGTGACGATGAGGTGCCCTACGGCCGTGACTGATCCCACCTCTCCCGAATCTGGGAGTTCCTGAAGTGTTTGCGGGCGTCAGGAACCCACATTCACTTAATGGAGACTCCTGAAACATCTCGGAGACTTGGTATCCCTCCCAATGGGGGCAGTAACAGTGATATATAATAGACATGTGCACAGCACAAAATTTCGTTTTGAACTAATAGATTAGTCCTAAAATGCAATTTATTTAGTTACTAAAGAAATTCGTTTTCAGTTCTTTAGTATGAAAACTAATTTCATTCATCCGAAAACCAATGGATACAATTACTATTGTAGTGGCTCCTCAGAGGGCTGAGATCGCTGCTTGTTACATTATCTCTCACTCTCAGCACAATGTGGGCCATATTACATAGTTGGTGCTAACATAACCAGAGCTGTTGTAAACTTCCCAGAGCCATTATAGCCTATGGAGGTTTTCAGTTTACAACAGCTCTGGTTAAGTTAGCACCAACATTGTAATACTGCCCCGTGTCAGGCAAAGCTGTTACAGTAACTGACTGCTGCTCATCACAGCGCTCAGAGTTTCAGTAAAACTAGTAAATAATATTTTTATATATTAGAGGTTAGAACAATATTATTTCCTTGTTTTACTGAAGCTCTGAGCGCTGTTACAGTCAGTTACTGTAACAACTGAGCCTGGTACATTGTACTGAGAGATAATGTAACAAGCAGCCGATCTCCGCGCTCACAGCCACTGGATTTAAAGGGCTGAAAAAAAAAGGATCCTCTCTGTATAATGTTTAGAACATCCTCCTGCATTAATTAATATCCCTCTCTGTATAGAACATCCTCCTCAATTTATACCTTTCTCTGTATAACGTATAGAACATCCTCCTGCATTAATTAATGCCTCTCCTCTCTGTATAGAACATCCTACTGCATTGGTATGTGGAGGGTGCAGATCTTCAGATGTTGCGATGTTGCGCTCTTCATTGCTGGTCTCCTTCACTCAATGTAATATCACAAAAAGGACTGAAACTAAAATGTAGTGCATTTTATTTTAGTTTCTTTCGTTTTTTGTACTGAGCAGTTTCGTTTCTCCTGAGTCATACTAAAACTAAATTATCCCAAAATTCTGACTAAATCGTTTTAGTACTAAAACGAATGCACATGTCTAATATATAATGGGTATATTGCCCCCACGCAGAGGTTAGTCCATGTAACATTGATATAGAAATGGGTTTATTACCCCCACTCGGAGGTTAGTCCATGTAACAGAGATATAGAAAAGGTATATTGCCCCCAGGTGGAGGTTAGTCCATGCAACAGTGATATAGAAAGGGTATATTGACCCCACGCGGAGGTTAGTCCATGTAACACTGATATGGGAAACTTTTTTTTGCATTTAAATGTTTTTTAATCGTTTTCTCCTTCTTGCAGTTGGAGTTCTGGAGTCACTTCAAGAACATTTCCAGAATATTGGACTGTGGGGGGTGGTTTAAAAGTCATCGTTGGGGGAAGCTTCAGGTGCGCAAACAGTCCGGTGTATTACAGACTCGGTAAATAGCCTGAATATCTGCGTTTGTGACCGTTATGTGGTTTTTCCTCCGGCAGACGCAGGGCCTGGGCGCCGCATTGAAAATCCTCTTCTCAGACACCCAAAATGCAGATATCCCGGAACAAGGGCCGTGGCGCACATTCTACCTCAAGTGTCAGCACAGCGTAGTTCTCTTCAACGCCTTCAAGCGGTTAGTACTTTTTTTTTTGTATACATGACCTGGGAGAGCCGGGAGGTGTCGCTGGCGCTGTGCACTTATCGCTGCTGCTGGGATGTCTCGGATCAATGCCAGTCTCTGTGGGCAGAAGGATCCGACTCGCAACAGCAAGGAGTCAGATGTGAGATTCACGTGGAAAGGTTCCACGTCCTCCCCAGATGGCCAGAAACTTCTCGATGTTCAGTCTCTATGCTGTTATTGCATTCTGCCAGCCGCCCCAGCCCTCACAAACCGCCCACAAGTCAGTCCTGTGCTTGCTTACAGTATCAACCCTGCTCAAGAGCTTACAATCTAAGAGGAGAGGGGTGACACATTAGGTGAAGGTTAACAGGGTAAGTGAAGTAGCAGGGGTACATGTGGGTGTGTGGGAAGATGGAGTTATGAAATGTACAGTTGGGTAATAATGGAGTGAGCCGATAGGCTTCTCTGAAGTAATGTGTTTTCAGAGACTTCTTGAAGCACTGGAGAGATGGGAAGAGTCTGATGTTACGGGGGAGGGTGTTTCATAGAAAGGGGGCAGTTTGGGAGAAGTCTTGAAGGCGTGAGTTGGGTGTCTGGGTACCTAAAGCTGATAGTATCAGAGCATTAGCCGAGTGAAGTGGTCAGTATGGGATATACCTGGTAATGAGGGAGAAGATGTAGGCAGCGGCGCGGTTATTATTAATCTTCATTTATATACCGCCAGCATATTCCGCAGCGCTGTACAATGGGCACAATATAGACAGGGTTACAATACATTGAACAACATTTGATAAACCAGTACAGGAGGAAATGATGGCCCTATTCCGAGGGAACTTACAATCTAAAAGGTTTGGGGTGGAAACAGGAGGAGAGGACTGCAAGGTGATAGTTATGGACTGCAAGGTGAGAGTGATGGACTGCAAGGTGAGAGTGATGGACTGCATGGTGAGAGTGATGGACTGCACGGTGAGAGTGATGGACTGCAAGGTGGGATTGATGGACTGCAAGGTGAGAGTGATGGACTGCAAGGTGGGAGTGAACGACTGGTTGGGGCAGTGAGGTGTATCAGTGAGTCGGGTGGTCGGCTTCCCTAAATAGGAATGGTTTAAGGGAGCGTTTAAAGGAAGGGAAACTAGGGGAAAGTCTGACAGTACGAGGGAGAGCGTTCCAGAGAGTGGGGGCTGCGCGTGAGAAATCCTGCAGTCTATCATGGGAAGAGGTGATGCGGGGAGAAGCTAGGCGCAGGTCACTGTTTGACCTTAGGGAGCGGGCTGGGGTGTATTTGGTGATTAGTGAGGACAGGTAGTGGGGAGCTGAGTTAGTGAGGGTTTTGTAGGTAAGGATAAGGATTTTGAACTTAATTCTGCAGTGGATGGGGAGCCAGTGAAGGGACTCGCAGAGGGGAGCGGCAGAGACAGAGCGGTGGGTGAGGAGGATGAGCCTGGCGGAGGTGTTCAGAATTGATTGTAGGGGGAGAGGCGGGAGAGCGGAAGACAAGCTAAAAGATTATTACAATAGTCAAGTCGGGAGATTATAAGGACGTGGATGAGTTCCTTTTTTGGTTTCAGTGGTAAGAAATGGCCGAATTCTGGAAATATTACGCAGTTGGTATCGGCAGGAGGAGGAAAGAGACTGGATGTGGGGGATGAAGGAAAGAGCCGATTCGAGTGCAACTCCGAGACAGCGAACCTGTTCGATGGAGAGATAGTGATACCATCGACCAAGACAGAGAAGTCAGGAGGTGGGGAGGCATTGGAGGGGAGGAATAAGTAGGAGCTCAGTCTTTGACATGTTGATCTTTAGGTGGTGGGAGGCCATCCAGGAGGAGATGCCAGATAAACAGTCACTGACTTTTGAGAGGACAGGGGGAGAGAGATCAGGGGTAGAGAGGTAGATCTGAGTGTCATCAGCGTAGAGGTGGTAATTAAAGCCAAAGCTGTTGATGATTTTGCCCAGGGAGGAGGTGTAGATGGAAAAGAGCAGAGGACCAAGGACAGAGCCTTGAGGTACACCAACAGATAGAGGCAATGAGGAGGAGGAGTTACCAGCAAAGGACACACAGAAGGACCTGTTGGATAAATAGGAGTCAACCCAAGCAAGTGCAGTGTCACCGAGACCCAGAGAGTTGAGGGTCTGTAGAAGGAAGGGGTGATCGACAGTGTCAAAAGCAGCTGAGAGGTCAAGCAGGATGAGAATAGAATAGTGGCCATGTTTTTTAGCAGTTAGGAGGTCGTTGGTGACTTTTGTGAGGGCAGTTTCAGTTGAGTGTAGGGGACGGAAGCCAGATTGCAGGGGGTCAAGGAATTGGGGGACAGGAAGAGGGAGAGGCGGTTGAAGACTAGTTTTTCTAAGAGCTTTGATGTGAAGGGAAGCAGGGATACAGGGCGGTAGTTGGATGGAGAGTTGGGATCGAGGGATGGTTTCTTTAGTAAAGGGGTAACTAGCGCATGTTTGAAGGCGGATGGGAAGGAGCCGGTGGAGAGAGATAGGATGAAGATGTGTGTGAGAGAAGGGGTGAGGGAGGAGGAGAGGGGAGGTATCAGATGTGAGGGAATGGGGTCGAGCGGTCACGTGTGAGATGTGAGGACAGTAAGGAAATGACTTCCTCCTCAGTGGTGGGGAGGAAGCGGCAGAGGGTAGCAGAGGGGGCTTCTGGGATTGGAGGTGGTGGATTACTGTATTGTGTTGGGATGTTGCTTCTGATAGTTTTATTGAGGAAGTAATCTGCCAGGTCTTGAGCGCTAAAGGCAAATGTGGTGGGAGGTGCGGGTGGGTAGAGGAGGAAGTTGAAGGTGGACCAGAGTAGTTTAGGTTTGGAGAGTGGATATGAGATGAGAAGAAGGAGGGTTGTTTTGGCCAAGTGGAGGGCAGAGGTGTTTGAACGCAGAATAAACCTGAATGAATGAAATCAGCTTCAGAGCGGGATTTCCTCCAGGCATGCTCTGCAGTGCGGGAGCATCTTTGCAGGTAGCGAGTCTGGAGGGTGTGCCAGGGCTGAAGCTGGCGGCGTGGGGCCTTACAGAGGTGAAGAGGAGCGAGCGTGTCTAGAGCAGAGATAAGTGTGGTGTTATAGTGGTCAGTGGGAGCATCAGGGCAGGTGAAGGATGAGGTATGAGGGAGGTGGTGAAGTAGATTGGAGAATTGATGTGAGTCCACAGCATGTAGATTTCTGCGTGTGTGTGTGTGGGGTGGGGGAGCAGGGTGTTTAGGAAGTCCAGATAGGTTGAAGGAGAGAATGTGGTGATCAGAGATAGAAACTGAGCAGAGGTTGAAAAAAACAAGGTCAATAGAATGACCTTCACGGTGGGGAGGGAGGAGGGAGGATTATGTACAGATCATCTATGGGAATGTTGAAGTCCAAGAATTAGGCATGGGAGCTTAGTAGACAGAAAGTGGGAAAGCCAAGTAGTAAAGTGGTCAAGGAGGTTGGTCCCGGTGGGCGGTAGATGACTACCACCCTGAGAGCCAGGGGAGAAAACAGGCAGATGCAGTGTGTTTCAAAGAAGGAGAAGGAGAGAGACGGGGGAGGAGGGAGATGCTGGTAGGTGCAGGTGGGAGAGAGCAGAATTCCGACCCCGCCACCATGTCTCTTGCCCGGTCTGGGGTTATGGCTGAAGTGTAGACTGTCATGAGTGAGAGCAGCAATGTAAGCAGTGTCAGAGGGAGGTAGTCAGGTTTCAGTAAGAACTAGGAGGTTGAAAGGTTGGAGATAAAATGGTCATGGATAGCTATGAGTTTTATGGAGACCTTTGTACGTGAGGACCAATATAATGAATTGGATTCTAAAAGGAAACAGGAGCCAGTGTAGAGGTTGACAGAGGGGGAGGTGTGAGAGGTGCAGGGGGTGAGGTGGATGAGCCTGGCACAGGCGTTCATTACAGACTGTTGAGGGAGAAGCTGGAATCTCTTAATGCCAGAGAGAAGGAGGTTACAGTAGTCAAGGCGGGAGATAATAAGAGCTTGGATGAGCATTTTAGCAGAGCCCTGATTAAGACAGGGACAGATGTGTGCAATGTTTATTTAGTTGGAAATAGCGGGATTTGGTGAGTGACTGAATGTGAGGAGATCAGAGTCTAGGAGGACCCTGAAGCAACGAGTCTGAGAGGTAGAGGTAATAGTGGCACCATTCACCTGAAGGTAAATGGGAGCAGGAATGTTGGTTTTAGAGAGAGGGAAAACGAGAAGTTCAGTTTTAGAGACGTTAAGCTTTAGGAAACAGGAAGTCACCCAGTCGGAGACAGCTGAGAGGCAGACTGTAACACGGTGCAGCACTGGAGGAGAGAGATCGGGAAATGAAAGGTAGATTTAGCTGTCATCAGCATAGAGAAGATATTGGAATCCATAGGAAGAGATGAGACTGCCAAGAGAGGCCATATAGATTGAGAAGAGTAGGGGACCCAGAACAGAGCCTTGAGGTACCCCAACAGAGAGGAGTTGGGGTCGGGGAGAGGCACCGAGCGAAGAAGACACTGAAGGAACGAAGAGAGAGGTAGGAAGAGAACCAGGAGAGAGCAGAGTCACTGAGGCCAAGCTTACACAGCGTGAGCAGCAGGAGAGGGTGATCAACCATGTCAAATGCAGCAGAAAGATCGAAAAGAATAAGGAGGGAGAAGTGACCTTTGATTTTGGCAGCAACTAGATCGTTAGTTACCTTGATCAGAGCAGTTTCAGTGGACGATGTGAGCGAAAGCCAGACTGGTGCGGATCAAGTAGAGCGTTAGCAGTGAGATAACCAGTGAGCTGGTTATAGACCAGACGTTATAATATTTTGGAGGCAAAGGGGAGGAAAGAGATGGGACAGTAGTTTGAGAGGGAAGTGGGATCAAGAGATGCTTCTTTAGGATGGGGGTGATCAGAGCAGAAGGGAAGACTCCAGAGGAGAGGAAGAGGTTAATAATGTGAGTCAACGCAGGGACAGTGACTGGTAGAACAGACCGAGTAAGGTGTGAGGGGATCGGATTAAAATGGACAGGTAGTCGTGCAGGAGGACATGTGAACTTCAGAGACATCCTCCTCCGAGACCGGAGAAAGGGAAGACATAGTAGAAGAAGGGGCAGGGAGTCAGTGGAGGAGAATGATTAAAAGAGGAGGGCAGTGATTTCTAAGTAGAGGGGGTTCCTGGGTGGACTCTCCTAACATACCATCGGGCCAGGTGGGAAACAAGGGTGCCTTCCCAGGGCCCCTTTCCACCTCCTGGGAGCAAGCCCCCACCGGCCCAAGGACCTGGCGGGAGGACCCCCTCTACCTCCCTTCAAAGGTGTGTTTTTGTGATTGTGTTTTTAGTAGGGATGCACTGATGCTAGTATCGCTGTTGGTGCAAATGCCCCGATACCTATACCGATACTGGAAGCAAGCACTGGGCTGATTTGTGGGTGGTTTGTGAGGGCTGCGGCGTCTGGCAGAATGCATTAACAGCATACAGACTGACCATCGAGAAGTTTCTGGCCATCTGGGGAGGACGTGGAACCTTTCCACGTGAATCTCACATCTGACTCCTTGCTGGTGCGAGTCGGATCCTTCTGCCCACACAGACTGGCATTGATCCGAGACGCCCAGTAGCAGCGAGAAGTGCACAGCGCCAGCGACACCTCCCGGCCCTCCCAGGTCATGTATACAAAAAAAAAAGTACTAAACGCTTGAAGGCGTTGAAGAGAGCTACGCTGTGCTGGCACTTGAGGTAGAATGTGCGCCACGGCCCTTGTTCCGGGATATCTGCATTTTGGGTGTCTGAGAAGAGGATTTTCAATGCGGCGCCCAGGCCCTGCGTCTGCCGGAGGAAAAACCACATAACGGTCACAAACGCAGAGATTCAGGCTATTTACTGAGTCTGTAATACACCGGACTGTTTGCGCACCTGAAGCTTCCCCCAACGATGACATTTAAACCACCCCCCACAGTCCAATATTCTGAATAGTTCTTGAAGTGACTCCAGAACTCCAACTGCAAGAAGGAGAAAACGATTAAAAAACATTTAAATGCAAAAAAAGTTTCCCATATCAGTGTTACATGGACTAACCTCCGCGTGGGGTCAATATACCCTTTCTATATCAGTGTTACATGGACTAACCTCCGCGTGGGGTCAATATACCCTTTCTATATCACTGTTGCATGGACTAACCTCCGCCTGGGGGCAATATACCTTTTCTATATCTCTATTACATGGACTAACCTCCGAGTGGGGGTAATAAACCCATTTCTATATCAATGTTACATGGACTAACCTCTGCGTGGGGGCAATATACCCTTTATATATATCACTGTTACTGCCCCCATTGGGAGGGATCCCAAGTCTCTGAGATGTTTCAGGAGTCTCCCTTAAGTGAATGTGGGTTCCTGACGCCCGCAAACAATTCAGGAACTCCCAGATTTGGGAGAGGTGGGATCAGTCACGGCCGTATGGCACCTCATCGTCACCCCATCCTGACGTCACTGCAGAGGTGCCACGTGATCCTCCTTACAGTCTGAATGTAGAGCCTTGCGGCATCTCTGCAGTGACGTCAGAACGCGGCAACGATGAGGTGGAGCTCATTGGGGGGGCTGGCTATCTGATAGCTGCACCAGGGGCAGGGACTTTGTGAGTGTGAGCGCAGACTCCTGCCTGGGGTCAGTGGCGTCACTAGGGTTGGTGTCACCCGATGCGGTAACTTATGGTGTCACCCCCACCCCCGAGTTTTACAGATTTTTTTAACTACTCTTACTCCTAAATCAGTACTCCCATATAACACTGAATGCTCATACACACAGCACACATTACTGTGAGGTTTATTGCTCTCTCATATGCTCACACAAATTTTAGCCAACTGCCAGCAAGTACGGTGCCTGTTCGAAGGCAGTGAAAGCACACATGGATCTATATTGCCCCCAGCAGCAGACCCATGGATATATATTGCCCCCAGCTCACATATAGATATATTGCCCCAGTTCACAATTATATATTACCCCCAGCAGCTCACCCATGGATTTATATTGACCCAGCTCACATATGGATATATTGCGCCTCAGCTCACACATGGATATATTGCCCCCAGACCAGCTCACACATGGATATTTCCCCAGCTCTCATGGATACTGCCCCAGCACACATGGATACTGCCCCAGCACACATGGATACTGCCCCAGCTCACATGGATATGCCCCAGCAGCTCTCATGGATATGCCCCAGCAGCTCTCATGGATATACTGCCCCAGCTCCTCTCATGGATATACTGCCCCAGCTCCTTTCATGGATATACTGCCCCAGCTCCTCTCATGGATATTGCCCCAGCTCATGGATACTGCCCCAGCTCATGGATGATGCCCCAGCTCATGGATACTGCCCCGGCTCATGGATACTGCCCCAGCTCATGGATATTGCCCCAGCTCATGGATATTGCCCCAGCTCATGGATAATGCCCCAGCTCATGGATAATGCCCCAGCTCATGGATATTGCCCCAGCTCATGGATATGCCCCAGCTCATGGATATGCCCCAGCTCATGGATATACTGCCCCAGCCCCCAGCTCATGGATAATGACCCTTCTCATGGATAATACCCCCTGCTCATGGATATGTCCCAGCTCATGGATAATGCCCCAGCTCCTCTAATGGATTTTGCCCCAGCTCCTCTCATGGATATACTGCCCCCAGCTCCTCTCATTGATATTGCCCCAGCTCATGGATAATGCCCCAGCTCATGGATAATGCCCCAGCTCATGGATAATGCCCCCAGCTCATGGATATACTGCCCCAGCTCATGGATAATGCCCCAGCTCATGGATAATGCCCCCAGCTCATGGATATACTGCCCCAGCTCATGGATATACTGCCCCAGCTCATGGATAATGCCCCAGCTCATGGATAATGCCCCAGCTCATGGATAATGTCCCCAGCTCACCTCCTGCGTTGCGTGTTCTGCTCCCTCTGAGCGTCCGGCATGGAGCTTGGGCGCTCACCTGGGGGGGAGCCACGTGACAAGCCGCGATCTCGCGAGAACTCGACTGGTGACGTGTTTCCCCCAGGCGAGCGCCGAAGCTGCATAGCTTCGGACGCTCGTAGGGAGCAAACACGCGGCGCAGGGTCAGACACCCGCCCTTAGGGTGACGGTGTCACCCTAAGGGCGGGTGTCACCTGGTGCGGGCCCCACCCCCCGCCCCCACGTTATGACGCCCCTGCCTGGGGTCCCTGCTACTCTTCATGGGTGTATTGCAGTTCTCCACTCACAGTTTGGCCGGCTGATTAACGGCGTTTGGCAGTCAGTTCAGCGTATCACGGCGGCTTTCAGTGGATTGCGGCTGCTTTCTGCGGTCTGTTCAGCGGATTGCAGCGGCTTTGGGGTGGGGGGGGCGAGTGGCGGGGGGGTGGCGGTCTGCTGGGGGAGGAGACGCTGCCTTGCATTATCCGACGCTCGTGCCCGATATGGCGCTGGCGTCCGCGTTGCGCATGCGCAGAGCGGGCCAGGCATTATTCGACACGCTCGTGTCAGAGTGCACCTACGTCACAGAAATCAGCTGATCAGCCGCTTGATTGACAGCTTCTGTGACGTAGGTGCACCAGGCGCATGCGCAGTGCGGGCCAGGTATTTCTCGACACCCAGGCAATCCTCGACGGAACACAGCACTGCCCCCTCTAGCATGACTCACCGACATCACGGTCACATGATGCTGCAAGCTTCGCAGAAGAGGCGGCAAACGGGCTCTCTGTGTTGGAGGACTCAGCTGTGGAGCATGGCACGCACTCATCCAGCCTTTCGTCTGTAGCCCCGCCTATAGACTCGTCGCCAAGGTAACGTGTAGCTGAACTCTCACCGGGCCCATGCCATTTCCCGGGGAGAGAGTCCTGTAATGGTTGCAGCATAATCTCCTCTATCCATGGTGTAACTCTACAGCACCGGACAGCCTACAACGGGTAATGTGTTATCTATCCCTGCAGCATTCTGATACACACTATCCTCAGAGTTCTACTAGATCTCCATGCATTGGACTTGTTGCATGTGTAGAGCTGTATGTGCTTCATATTTGTTTGCATAGAGCTCTGTGTGCTCCATATTGCATGTTTAAAGCTCTGTGCTTCATATAGAGAGAGAACGAGAGCTCTGTGCTTCATAGTGTATGTATATAGCTCTGTGCTTCACAGTGTGTATATAGAGCTGTGTGTGCTGTATATTGTGTGTATAGAGCTCTGTGTTCTGTATAGTGTTTGTAGAGCCCTGTGTGCTGTATATTGTGTGTATAGAGCTGTATATAGTGTATGGAGCTGTATATTGTGTGTGTATGGAGCTGTATATTGTGTGTGTATGGAGCTGTGTGTGTATAGAGCTGTGTGTGTGCTGTATATTGTGTCTGTATAGAACTGTGTGTGCTGTTTATTGTGTATAGAGCTCTTTACCACATAGCATATCCTATAAAGCTCAATGTCTATATTTCTGTATGTAACGCTCTTTTGCCGCTGGGGGCCGCCCCCGCTGGCACCCTCCAGCTGGGTTACACCTTCTTGCTTTACCTGTTGGTCCTGAGTTTCCGCATTTTGGGAATAAGGATACATAGTGTTGGCAGTGCCTCCACCTGTCTGGGCATCCATGGCATGGACTGTTTGCCCAGGCAGGAACCTAATAATAACAAGTACACAGTGGTACAATAAACAATATAAACTTGTATTGAAATGCAAGTGGCAGCATAAAAGGATTTCAGGTAATACAGTAGCTAACTAGACACACCAACTGCTCTCTAACCTCCCAGCCCAGGACCCTCCCAAACAACCTGGAACCACCCTGATCTTCGTCCTAATGACAGCGATGATGGGTACCAGTTGGTGCACATAAGAGATGGGGCCCTTTTAGCATAACGTAGCTGCCAGTACAGGAAAGGCTGTGGGTAAAATCCGCTCAGCAGCTGTGTGATTCTTAGTTAGTGTAAAGATGGATAGAATGCTGTCAGCGAGACAGAGAGAAAAGATGCTCGTTACCGCACAACTTCAGTTGCTCACAGTCCCAAGAAGGCCTCTTGAACGTTGTAGCAATCTGCAGCCTCTGGATCAATTCTTCCCCACGCAGAATGCAGAATCTCCTCTGCCTGAAGTCAATGCCGCCAGCAAATCCTCTGCCTGCGGCCTCCTTAACACAGGGCCCCTCTTCAAACACACTTGCCTCCTGAACAGTCCAGCACAATATACAGCAGACCAAGGTACACTCTCCAGCACTGGATGCTGCTGATTCTCTGTGCTCCAGCTTGCACAGATCCTGGAAAATCTCTCTTATCTGACTGCTCACTCTCTTTGCTCACTTTGTTCTGCCCACGCTGCATGCATGCTTTTTACTTCCTGTTTCTTTTAGCTTGGGTCCTTCCTTCCCATACATTGTCCTCTGGCTCCCCCTAGAGGCATAACAGCTGCAGTCCTCAGAGCCAAATTAATCACAGGACTACATTCTCCCCCTCGAAAAAAATTCCTTGCCTTCCACTGGCAAGACCAGCCAGGTGCAAAAACACACACAAAAAAAAAACAACGGCAACATATATATTTCTGCATGACAGTCCTGCATAACAGTCCTATCTAGACAATTGTCAACTATCTTGAAGTCTGCTCTAATAAACAGGAGTTCCCATATTCATCATTTCTGTAAAAGCATACAGGAAATCAACAACTTTACAGTGTAGCTGAGGCACTGGGACATAGCTAGGTTCTCCAACGTGATCGTAAGTAAGAACCCTGGGAGGTTGTCTCGCTCTAGTGCCCTGTCTCAATTCTCTCTGAGGAAGTCCATAGTGTGCCTGGAATCTTCGGCTCCTGCCATTGGGTTGGGGAGGTCACCAGAGGCTTGAGGCCCTGGCTTTCCCATGATACAAGAGTCTCTTTCAGGGATCCCAGGCACAAAACTAGGGCTGTTTGGATCCAATGTAGAAGAGGCTATGGGAGGAGAGGGAGGTGGCTGCTGAGAAGTGTCTTGTACCATCCACCACTCGTCACTGTGGTCAGTGGATTCTAGGGTCTTTTCTTTAGCTCTCTCCACATTACAGTCTTGCACTGTCTCCTCCATGCGCCCCTTACAGGTGGTGCGGATATATTCTCACTCTCTTCATTTCCTTTCTGGAACTCTTCTTGGGAGTATAACACTGGCAGCAGATGGTTCCTGTGCCATGCCTTGATACGACCTTCTGGTCCCTTGATCTTGTATACAGGAAGTCCTGGCAACTTGGCGACCACTTCAAACAGAATGTCTTTCCATCTATCTGCAAGCTTATGTTTCCCAGGCACCCCTAGATTCCGGAGAAGAACTTTATCCCCGGGCTGTATCTCTCTATATTTTACTTTGGCATCATAGCGCCTCTTGTTTTGTTCATTCAACTTAGCAGCAGACTGAATAGATAATTCATAAGCTCTCTGAAGGTTCTGTTTCAGTGACTTGACATATTGATAATGAGAGACAAGACTCGACCCATCTGAAGAAACTCCCAGCCTCAAATCTATGGGCAAGCGGGCTTCCCTCCCAAACATTAAGAAATATGGTGAAAATCCAGTAGATTCATGTCTCGTACAGTTGTAAGCATGCACCATAGCTTCCACATGCCGACTCCAAGCTCTTTTTTCTACGTGTGGCAGTGTACCCAACATATCCAAAAGGGTCCTGTTAAATCGCTCAGGCTGTGCATCGCCTTCTGGGTGATAGGGAGTAGTCCTTGACTTATTAACGTTGAGCAAGCTCAGGAATTCCTTGATGATTCGACTTTCAAAATCTCTGCCCTGATCAGAATGTATCCGATTGGGCAGACCATAATGCACAAAGTACTTTTGCCACAAAGTCTTGGCTACCGTCAATGCCTTTTGATCTTTGGTGGGAAATGCTTGTGCGTAGCGTGTGAAATGATCTGTAACCACCAGGACATTTCCAATGCCAGCAGAGTCATTTTCAATACACAGAAAATCCATGCAGACCAGATCCAGGGGACCATTACTTTTAAGATGGCCCATGGGTGCAGCCTTTACGGGTAGGGTCTTCCTCTGTATGCATCTTTTGCAGGTTTTTATATACTGCTCCACCGTCTCTCTCATCTTTGGCCAAAAAAATCTATCTTGCACTAGACCATATGTTTTGTCTATTCCAAGATGTCCATGCTGATCGTGTAGGGCTCTCAGAACCATCCCCCTGAACCGGTGAGGGAGCACCAACTGCTTGCGATCTGGGTGATCATGGTACTCAATAATCCGATACAACAACCCTTCCTCCAGATGCAATTTGCTCCATTCTCGCCGAAATATCTCCTTCAGTCCTGAGGGAAGACTGGTCAGAAGGTCAGGATTCTTCGCCTTCACGGCCTTGATGACATTGCCTACATGCCAATCTTGAGCCTGAGCTCTCTGCTTGTCCGCTGTCGTGATATCTGACCAATGCTGTAGAATAATGGGAGCACTGAAGGCTTCGGGCACAACTCCAGGTGAACAGCTAATGGAGTCTATTCCCCTAAATTCGGTAAAATCTTCTGGGTGTTCTACAACTACCGCCGTATTACATAGAGCCCTCACTCCAGGTCCAGGGACTTCTTCCCACTCCTCTTCTTCTTGATGAGGAGGAAGCCCGGGTCGCCGTGATAGCGCATCTGCACTGATATTTTTGGGGCCCGGTTTATATCTCAGATGGAAACGGTAATTCGCCAACGCCGCCAACCATCGATGTCCGGTGGCATCCAGTTTTGCTGTCGTCTGTATGTAAGTAAGGGGATTGTTATCCGTTCTTACTTCAAACTCTGTCCCATACAGATAATCATGAAGTTTGTCTACTATTGCCCATTTAAGAGCCAAAAATTCCAGCTTGTGGACCGGGTAGTTCTTCTCACTCCCTGTTATGCTTCGACTAATGTAAGCAACTGGTCTCAGTCCCTCAGCATAACTCTGGTGTAGTACACCTCCTACGCCCTCCAGACTAGCATCTACATGGAGCACATAAGGCCTTTCAGGATCTGCATAGGCCAGCACTGGGGCTTCAGTGAGCTTCTTCTTCAGGGTGAGGAAAGCCTGCTCGTATTCAGAGGTCCATTTTTCCCCGAAGGAATCTCTGGAATATAACACTTTAGAACCATCTGCACTTAAAGAGCCTTTTAGGAGATTATGCAATTCGTGCGCTATCTTGGAGTAGCCTTCCACAAATCTACGGTAATACCCACAGAATCCAAGAAAGGACCTTAGTTCTCCAACATTATCCGGCTTGGGCCAGTTCACCACAGCTTCGATTTTGGCCGGGTCAGTTGCAACCCCTTGGGCAGAAACTATATGTCCCACGTAGGTGACAGAGCTTCTAGCGAACTTGCATTTGTCTAAGGATAGTTTTAATCCCTCAGCTTCAAGTCTATCCAACACTTTCAATAGTCGGTGCTCATGCTCCTCTGGAGTCTTCCCAAACACTATGAGATCATCCAAGTACACCAAGCACTCTCGAGGGTTCATATCCCCAACGGTTTTCTCCATTAGACGTTGGAAAGTGGCGGGAGCTCCAGTGATACCTTGGGCATCCGCGTAAACTGGTAAAATCCCAGAGGACAGATAAAGGCGGTTTTTTCCTGATCATCTACCTTCATGGGTACCTGGTAATACCCAGACCTTAGATCAAGTACACTGAACCACTGACTTCCAGACAGAGCATTCAGCAGATCTTCTATCCGGGGCAACGTATACTGGTCTGGTATGGTGCGCTTATTTAGTGTCCTGTAATCTATGCACAGCCGGACTGATCCATTCTTCTTGCGTACTACTACGATTGGGGATGCATAGGGGCTACGAGATTCTGTAATAATCCCTGCTCCTTCCATCTGATGGAGAATATCCCTGACATCTTGTATGTCACGGGGTGGAATACGTCTAGATCTTTCCCGAAAGGGGGCAAAGTTGGATAATCGGATGGCATGGGTGGCACTTTTTGCACAGCCTACATCCATCTCTTCTTTGGAGAACACACTCTCTCTGGCTTGGAGTTTAGTTCGGAGACTATCCTTCCATTCCTGGGATAGGGGAGAATCCTCTAGACTGAAATCCGCAGGAGTCCCGGGCATCTTCCCCTCTTCAGCTGTCACTGCCATAATCGAGGAGATTTGGTCTAGCAGGTGGATCACTCCCAGCAGCTGACCCCGGTCTATACGCACTTCAGTGTGAGTTAGGTTTTGCACCATCACCGGAAAGGCTTGCCCCCGGTGGTTCTTCCAGTCTTTAACTTCAGGTATGACCATCCATCCTTTCTGAGCGTCATCCTCCGGAAGGGATTCAATTAAGTATTGTCGCCCACCATCTAAAATTCCATCATGTAGAGTTGCCGAGGCCCGTAGGGATAGTGTTTCACCTGGTCTGATGAACACAGCTCCAATTCCGATGTAATGGCATTTCCCAGCTTTAGCCTGCAATGCCAGTCGCTGACACTCTTCTCCAAGGTGCGGACTAACTTCCATCAGATGATCCAGTGAAGCACCCCTCGTTCCCCCAAGGTAGTTTCTGAATACATCCTGCACCACCCTGGCATTGGTCCCGAGTATGATGGGGGCACAAACTTTCTTCACATCTGGGCAGATTATGGCCTCCAACTCCATGCTCTGTTCTGTTCCGGTATTCAACTGAGGAATGGTGATGGCGACCTTGATGCTTCCATCAGTCTTGCAGACTTGATCTCCCATGCCCCATAGCTGCATCTCTTCAGTGGGCAGTAAGGGCAAATGCTTTAAATGCTGCTCATAGAATGACCTGTAAACTATAGTCACCTGTGACCCAGTATCTAACAGTGCTGAAGCATAGATGCCATTGATTAGTACATGGATGATAGACCTGGGCCCTACTTTGGGATTGGCCTGTAAACGAGGAGCTCTTTTTTTAGTCCAGTTTCTCCTTTTTTTCTTAATTTTCTTTGAGAAAACTGTACTGTCTTCCAGGGGTCCTATCACTAGCACATGCCCGTCTTCTTCTCCCGAAGGGGCAGGGCATTCCCTGGCAAAATGTCCTGGCTGGCCGCAAGTAAATCATTTCCTCTCCCTTGGTTGATTTCGAGTCAGCCGGGTGGGCTCTGCCCTTTTCGGATCCCGCTCGGACCGTGGAGGATGTGACTGAGACTCTAATTCTGCTAGTCTTTCCCTGAGGCTAGCCATTTCAGTGTTCTCTTTTTCCCGAGGTTTCGTCAGGTTTTCTTTGGAGGTGGCAGGAGAAAATATCTGACTCTCGATCTCCTTCACTTGGGTTATGAGCAATATAAAATCTAAATCTTCTTTAGTCAGTCCTGCTCGCAAAGTAACAATTACTGGGTCATCGGACAAGGCACCCCGCAATACTTGTTTTGTCAATTTCACATGAGCTTGAGCAGGTAACACTACATTCTTTTCCATCAGTTTTCCCAAAAACACTTGCAATCTGGTAACATAGTCAGACAACCTCTCATGTTTCTTTTGACGGGTATTATAGAACTTATTAAGAAGACTTTCGGCATCCTCCACATCTCCATATACTCGTTGTAATACCAGTAGGTACTCCTGAGACTCAATTTCTCCTTTTAAGATTTTATGTGCATTCACAATGTCCGTAGCTGGGGACCGCAGACTCTCCATTATTCTCTGTCGTTTCATAGCATCAGTACAGGTCCATTCGCCCAGCAATTGTGCTACATTCCGCTTCCATATTTCAAAACTCTCTTCTCCCGATGGAACGGGTTGCATCCCTGAGAATACCCTCAACTTGCGATAGCTATGAGTATGATTAGCTGTCACAATTGCCTCTGAGAGTTTCCTGAGTACAACTGGTATATCGCCATTACTAGCCTCAGTTGGGTTTGGCACATTGCTAGGTCTTGAAGACGTGGTCGGTATTTCATCCACAAAATCAATGTGGTTGACACGGAGCCTCTTCTCCTCTTGGGGTGGAATAGGTAATGTCCGGTGCCATCTCTTTGGAATGGCCCCTGCTTCTTCTTTGACACCGGCATATACAATCGGACAAAACTCTGATAGTTCATCGCTTAAATGAAGACCTATTGGCTTTGTGCAGTTCCTGAGATCCTTCAATGCATAAACCAGGATATATTTCTCTCCTGTTTGGTTTCTCAACACATCCTTGATGGTCACCATAGTCTCTGGTATAAGATTCTCTAACACGCGAATGCATTGCATAGCCTGTCCTTGGGGTGGTATATTGCATACCATCAGGGCCTGGTATATGGGTATCCTCTGATTAATAGCCCACTCAGTTACAAACGACACCGTGGGTCGTGGCTCAAATGTAAGGTGGAAAAATGTATCCTTTTTCATCTCAGCAGTGCCTCCATCTGTAACGCTCTTTTGCCGCTGGGGGCCGCCCCCGCTGGCACCCTCCAGCTGGGTTACACCTTCTTGCTTTACCTGTTGGTCCTGAGTTTCCGCATTTTGGGAATAAGGATACATAGTGTTGGCAGTGCCTCCACCTGTCTGGGCATCCATGGCATGGACTGTTTGCCCAGGCAGGAACCTAATAATAACAAGTACACAGTGGTACAATAAACAATATAAACTTGTATTGAAATGCAAGTGGCAGCATAAAAGGATTTCAGGTAATACAGTAGCTAACTAGACACACCAACTGCTCTCTAACCTCCCAGCCCAGGACCCTCCCAAACAACCTGGAACCACCCTGATCTTCGTCCTAATGACAGCGATGATGGGTACCAGTTGGTGCACATAAGAGATGGGCCCTTTTAGCATAACGTAGCTGCCAGTACAGGAAAGGCTGTGGGTAAAATCCGCTCAGCAGCTGTGTGATTCTTAGTTAGTGTAAAGATGGATAGAATGCTGTCAGCGAGACTGTCACGGATCCCCCTGATTACCAAGATGGTGGTCCCTTTACGCAGACCGCTCACTACCCTTCCGATCCTTAGAGTGGTCGGCACGTCTAGACAGGCTACTAGGATGGTAGTACAGAGCACATACAACATACAAGGGGTGGTCTGGTGTGCTTGGGGTGCCACACGGACTGACCTCCGTACCAGAATAGAGGAGTGATACAAATGCCAGGGGTCGAGACACAGAATAATCGTTTTGCCAATGCCAGGGTTCGGTACACAGAGTAATCGTTTTGCCAATGCCAGGGTTCGGTACACAGAGTAATCGTTTTGCCAATGCCAGGGTTCGGTACACAGAATAATCGTTTTTCCAATGCCAGGGGTCGAGACACAGAATAATCGTTTTGCCAATGCCAGGGGTCGAGACACAGAATATCGTTTTGCCAATGCCAGGGTTCGGTACACAGAATAATCGTTTTGCCAATGCCAGGGTTCGGTACACAGAATAATTCGTTGCCAATGCCAGGGGTCGAGACACAGAATATCGTTTTGCCAATGCCAGGGTTCGGTACACAGAATAATCGTTTTGCCAATAACACACAAGAGCTCTGCGGGAAGTAACTACCACGTCAGGGCACCAGTGAGAATGTGAAGCCGGGCTTTAAACTCTGCGGGTCCGCGTCATGCGCCTGGCCCCGCCCCCCGGCGCCCCACGTGTGCGGAAGCGTTCCGCGATATCACTCGGCGCCTGGCCAGCGAGCAGCGAGGAAGCCGCTGCCAGGCGCCGGGGGTGTGCGGGGGCCACCGTCACAGAACCCCCCCCTCTACGGGCGGCCACTGGACGACCCCCAGGGGCACAGGGATGAGCCAAATAGAAGGCCTTCACCAAGCGAGGGGCATGAACCTCAGTAGCCGGAAGCCAAGAGCGGTCCTCCGGACCGTAACCCACCCAGTCCACTAAGTACTGAAGAGCCCCCCTAGAAACCCTGGCGTCCAGAATGGCCTTAACCTCAAACTCCTCCTCGCCCTCCACAGAGACCGGAGGAGGGGGACATGGGCCCTGGTGTATCGATTACACAAAAGCGGTTTTAAAAGGCTCACGTGGAACACGTTGTGTATCCTGATATGGGAGGGCAGTGCCAAGGCATAGGAGACCGGGCTGAGTCGCCGCAGTATCTTGTAAGGGCCTATGTATCTGGGGGCTAGTTTCATCGATGGCACTAAGAGCTTAATGTTCCGCGAAGAAAGCCAAACCCTGTCCCCGACTTGATACACAGGTGCTGGTCTCCTACGTCTATCGGCCTTCGTTTTCTGGACAATACTGCTCCTCTCTAGTGCCTGTTTAACCCTCCTCCAGGTCTCAGTCAATGACGCCAAGTGCTCATCCAGAGCAGGAATCGCGGTATCAGGAAATGCAGAGGGAAGCACGGGAGGATCAAATCCGTAAACTGTGAAGAAAGGGGAATAACCACTGGCTTCACTCACGGCACTGTTTAGGGCGTACTCGGCCCAAGGTAGCAGGTCTGACCAATTATCCTGTCGTTCAGATATGAAACACCTGAGATATTTCTCAATATTTTGATTGGCCCTTTCTGCTGCCCCGTTCGTTTGGGGGTGATAGGCCGAGGAGAAGGACAGGTCTATTCCCACGTTCTTGCAGAACCCCCTCCAGAATCTGGAGACAAACTGGGTCCCCCTATCAGAAACAATCCCAAGAGGGATACCGTGTATGCGGACCACGTTGGCGACGAAAATGGGCACCAGCTCGGCTGCTGACGGTAGCTTCCGAAGAGGAACATAGTGACCCATTTTGGAAAAGCGATCTATAATCGTGAGTATAACAGTATTCCCTCTGGACTCGGGTAACTCTACTATAAAATCCATGGCTATCTGCGACCATGGTCGTTCGGGAATAGGCAGGGGCTGGAGTAAACCAATGGGCGCTGTCTTAGGACTTTTATTTCTTGTGCACACCTCGCATACGGCTATGTAATCTTTAATATCCCGGCGCATCGTGGGCCACCATAGCAGTTTTTGGATGCTAGCCACCGTTTTGGTGATCCCCATGTGTCCAGAGGTTTTATTGTCATGGTAAATTTTAAGGACTTCTTTTCTCTCCTTCTCAGGTACAAAGAGCTTCGCGGGAGGCCTCCCCCCCGGAGCCTTATCTTGGATAGTCTGCAATCGAATCATCAGAGGGGATGAGACACTGATCGTGGTAGAGGCTATAATCCTTTCCTGAGGTACAATGGGATGTTGATCCTGAACGTTATGTTCATAGGATTCGTACTGTCTAGATAACGCATCTGCTTTAATGTTTCTTGACCCAGGTCTATATGTGAGGACAAAATTAAAGCTTGAAAGGAATAATGACCATCTCGCTTGTCTGGCATTCAACCGTTTAGCGTCACCAATGTACGTGAGATTCTTATGATCGGTAATGATGACAATGGGGTCCCTAGACCCCTCCAATAAGTATCTCCACTCCGTCAAGGCTGCGATAACTGCTAACAACTCTCTGTTTCCGATATCATAGTTCCTCTCTGCCGGGGACAACTTTCGGGAATAGAAGCCGCATGGATGCAAGGGTTTGTCGGGTGCCTCCCTTTGGGACAAGACTGCGCCAAGACCTAGCTCGGAGGCGTCAACTTCAACTTGAAAAGGCAGAGCCGGATCAGGATGTCGGAGAACAGGGGCAGTCGTGAATGCCTGTTTGAGGACCTCGAAGGCTTGCCTGGCCTGGGGTGTCCATTTCTGATTCCCCACCCCTTTCTTAGTCATGGCCGTGAGAGGAGCTACCAAGGCCGAAAAGTCTTTGATGAACCTTCGATAATAGTTGGTAAAACCTAGAAACCTCTGGATGGCTTTAAGACCTTGGGGTAGGGGCCAGTCGAGGATTGCCGACAATTTACCAGGATCCATCTGAAACCCCTCAGGGGTTATGATATACCCAAGGAAGTGCACCATCTCTATATCAAATAGGCACTTTTCTAATTTGCAGTATAAGCCGGCCTTCAATAGTCTCCTTAACACTTGTTGCACATGGGCGTGATGGGTCTCCTTATCTGGAGAGTATATCAGGATGTCATCGAGATACACTATGACGAATGTTTGCAGAAAATCCCTTAGGGTGTCATTTATGAGATCCTGAAACACAGCTGGCGCATTACATAACCCAAAGGGCATCACCAGGTATTCGTAATGCCCGCTACGCGTATTAAAAGCCGTCTTCCACTCGTGCCCCTTTTTCACCCTTATCAGATTGTAGGCCCCGCGTAAATCGAGCTTCGTGTATATACGGGCCCCTTTCAGTCGGTCGAACAACTCTGTTATAAGGGGGATAGGATATGCATTTCTTATGGTTATTCTGTTTAAACCTCTATAATCTATGCATGGTCGCAAGTCTCCCTCTTTTTTGGAGACGAAAAAGAAACCAGCTCCTGCTGGGGAGGAGGACCGTCTAATGAATCCACGCTCAAGATTCTCTTTTATATATTCCTCCATAATATCGTTCTCCTTTTGCGACAAGGGGTATACATGTCCTCTGGGAGGCATAGTACCGGGGAGTAACTCTATGGCACAGTCATACGGGCGATGTGGTGGTAAAACCTCAGTCCTGGCCTTCGAAAAAACCTCCTTTAATGCCTGATAACAGTCAGGGACTACTGTGGATAAAGGAGGTGCTGTGGCGATATTAAGGCTACCAATAACGGTGACTCTGCCCATGCATTTCAACTGGCAACTGGGACCCCAACATTTTATGTCTCTCTGGACCCAATCAATCACCGGGTTATGCTTAGTCAACCATGGAAACCCTAGGACGACGGGGCATGAGGGAGAGTCAATAATCTGGAACCGTATGGTTTCCTGGTGCAAAACCCCTGTTTTCATGCATACCTCTATGGTGTCGTGGGTGATATGGGGACATGACAAGGGTTCCCGTCTATGGCCTCCACCAGTAGAGGTCTTTCTTTGAGAACTAGAGGCATGAGGTTCTTGGAGGCAAACACCCTATCCATAAAGTTGCCTGAGGCTCCAGAGTCTAGGAACGCCTCAGTCTCGAGGTGTACCCCCTCCCAGGTTAAGGAGATGGGCACCAGAATCCGGGTTTTTTTTTTTTTCGTTATCGACAAAGGAGGCATAGAGCGAACCGATTACCTGGCTAGTAGGTGTTCTCTGGCCCGGCTTGCCAGTGTCACCCCTGCCACCCTTGGGTCTTTGAGGACATTGAAGACGAAAATGCCCTGCCCCGGCACAGTAGAAACAGAGCCCCCTTTCCCTTCTGTAAGTTCTCTCAGCCTCTGAAATACCTGTTCTACCTATCTGCATAGGTTCCACGACCGGTAGATCGGTTCTTACTGGCTCTGGAGTACCTGACGTATTGGTGTGTCTGGGTACCAAGGGTAAAGGAGGCAAAACCCTTCTGGGTCTGTCTCTAGAATGCCTCCTGTCCCTAATTTGGTCGTCCATGGCAATACAGAAATCAACCAAATGGTCCAGATGTTCTGGCAACTTCAAGGGAGCCAGCTCAAACATCAAGGCCTCGTTCAGGCCTTCGGTAAATGCCAAGGTTAGAACGTCGTTAGGCCAGTGTACCTCAGAAGTCAAGGTCTTAAATTCTATAGCATAGTCGGAGACTCTCCTATTACCTTGCTTAATGTGGAATAAGGACCTGCCTGCATTGGTGGCCCTTCTAGAGGGATCAAACGTACGTTTTAGTTCAGAGGTAAAGCCCTCATAGTCATATATGACGGGCTTTTTGTTTTCCCACAATGGCGTGGCCCACAGTAACGCTTTATCAGTTAAATGGTTAATTAGGTAGCCTACTTTGGCCTTATCGGATACACAGGACCCTGGATTGTTCTCGAATAGAATCTCTAGTTGGGTCAAAAAACCCCGACACAGGTTAGGCGTACCATCATAGCGTACGGGCGCCTTCATACTGAGCCTACACCCTCGGGTGAGGCCGAACTGGCCCTAGGTACTACTGGTTCTGGAGGACTTGCAGCACCAGTAGTGGATCGATTCAACAGGGTTTGCAGAGCAAGAGCAATTTGGTCCATCCTGTGGTCCTGCTCTTCTTGTCGGGCTGCAATTCTTGTCAACTGAGATGAGAGGTCTGCGGGATCCATTGGCCCTGACGTAATGTCACGGATCCCCCTGATTACCAAGATGGTGGTCCCTTTACGCAGACCGCTCACTACCCTTCCGATCCTTAGAGTGGTCGGCACGTCTAGACAGGCTACTAGGATGGTAGTACAGAGCACATACAACATACAAGGGGTGGTCTGGTGTGCTTGGGGTGCCACACGGACTGACCTCCGTACCAGAATAGAGGAGTGATACAAATGCCAGGGGTCGAGACACAGAATAATCGTTTTGCCAATGCCAGGGTTCGGTACACAGAGTAATCGTTTTGCCAATGCCAGGGTTCGGTACACAGAGTAATCGTTTTGCCAATGCCAGGGTTCGGTACACAGAATAATCGTTTTTCCAATGCCAGGGGTCGAGACACAGAATAATCGTTTTGCCAATGCCAGGGGTCGAGACACAGAATATCGTTTTGCCAATGCCAGGGTTCGTACACAGAATAATCGTTTTGCCAATGCCAGGGTCGGTACACAGAATAATCGTTTTGCCAATGCCAGGGGTCGAGACACAGAATATCGTTTTGCCAATGCCAGGGTTCGGTACACAGAATAATCGTTTTGCCAATAACACACAAGAGCTCTGCGGGAAGTAACTACCACGTCAGGGCACCAGTGAGAATGTGAAGCCGGGCTTTAAACTCTGCGGGTCCGCGTCATGCGCCTGGCCCCGCCCCCCGGCGCCCCACGTGTGCGGAAGCGTTCCGCGATATCACTCGGCGCCTGGCCAGCGAGCAGCGAGGAAGCCGCTGCCAGGCGCCGGGGGTGTGCGGGGGCCACCGTCACAGAGACAGAGAGAAAAGATGCTCGTTACCGCACAACTTCAGTTGCTCACAGTCCCAAGAAGGCCTCTTGAACGTTGTAGCAATCTGCAGCCTCTGGATCAATTCTTCCCCACGCAGAATGCAGAATCTCCTCTGCCTGAAGTCAATGCCGCCAGCAAATTCCTCTGCCTGCGGCCTCCTTAACACAGGGCCCCTCTTCAAACACACTTGCCTCCTGAACAGTCCAGCACAATATACAGCAGACCAAGGTACACTCTCCAGCACTGGATGCTGCTGATTCTCTGTGCTCCAGCTTGCACAGATCCTGGAAAATCTCTCTTATCTGACTGCTCACTCTCTTTGCTCACTTTGTTCTGCCCACGCTGCATGCATGCTTTTTACTTCCTGTTTCTTTTAGCTTGGGTCCTTCCTTTCCCATACATTGTCCTCTGGCTCCCCCTAGAGGCATAACAGCTGCAGTCCTCAGAGCCAAATTAATCACAGGACTACATGTACAAGTATAAGAACACTTACACTGCATCTATACTTTACAGTGTATTTCCTCAGGCCTAAGCATTTTCTTTAGCTGTCAAGTTTTTGTTTTGTCCTGTACTCTGTACTGTAACAGTTCATCTCATTGTAGCACCTAATCTCCATTCCTTGTAGTTTATTAATCTGACACCCCATTGACTCCGGTTCTGTCTGGCATATTCCTCTCTTCGTACTGAACCCGTGTTCAAGAATCCGCTACAATGCTTCCTGTAACCAAAGACAGAGTCATCTCCAAGATGCCACAGGCAAGTCCTCATGACGGTAATTAGCTGTTTAGACAACCCCTCCAAAATAAAACAAACCCCCTAAACTCAGGCAATATGACAATGTCAAAATAGGAAGTGTGCCCCCCCCCGAAATTAATCTCTGGATCCACCCTCGGGGCGGCGTCCCGCCGCTCGGTGTGACCTGCTGCATGGTGGGACCCGCCACCTCGCCACTCGATCATGGGACCCACCGGACGTGAGACCTGCCCCCACAGCCAGCGGTTCGAAAATACGGCCGCCAAGCAAAAGCGCTGGGAGGAAGTGGTCATATGACGTCACTTCCTCCCAGCGCTCCGCCATGCTGCAGAGCAGATGCCGGGAAGGAGAGGTGACTCCGCCGCCAGCTCCCAGCCCAGCCACCAGGCCAGGTCAATTAACCCCCCACCTCTTACATTTAAGTGAGGGGGGGTTAAATGAAATGGGTGGAGGGGGTGAAATGAAAGAGGGGGGTTTAAATAAAATAGGTGTGGGGTGAAATTAAAGAAGTGGAGGGTTTAAATGAAATGAAAGGAGGGGTTATGAATTGAAAAGAGTGGGGGGTTTAAATGAAATGAGTTTTATTGCTGTGCAGCTCTGTGATACGCTCATACACAGCACACGGTTCTATGGGTTTTATTGCTGTGCAGCTCTTATACGCTCATACAGACTGTTATGGACAAGATATATGTATTTGTTTTTTTATAAATCGATAGGCTTATAGCAAGACCTACAAAAATTATAGGAATAAGCGAAGATGACAGCTTTTTTTTTCTTGTTATGTTTTATACATGTTGCTGGGCTTGTGTCATGCCTCACGCCGCCGTCGCCGTAAGAAGGGCCAGGCTGGCACCGTTCCTGAACTGCACCTTTGCAGCACAGGAAAAGTGCTGCCTCTCCCCAGCACTAGAACCACAGGTCTTCAAACATTTAATGCACAACACACACACCACACCTTTCCTCATCTGAAATAAAGTTCCCTCCCTCTTTCCCTTCTGTGCTTCAGGATTGTTATCCCTTCCTAGCAGAGAGAGGTGACTAGCTCTGCGGTCTTAGTTTGCTATTCCCTATATCCAGAATACCCCTTTTGTGTCTTCCAAGATTCCCACCGTGTTTCCACCTGTGTCCTTCCAATTTCCAGTCTGCAGTCTTCAGTTATTCCTCAAGATCTGGTCAGTCTCCTCCAACTCACCCTCCTCCACCCACTATCCTGTTGATAGTAAATATCGCATTTGGGCCATATCTCCACTACCAGGTTCCACCCCAGAACTGAAGTGGAATCAGGCTGAAAGATGGTTGCTACTATGAGCCAGGCAGCCATCTTGTTCAGAATATTGGTTCACCAGTAAATAGAATAGATTTTATTAGATGTGAAAAACGAAGCTTACATAGAATCTTAGGAATGTGTGGTAGATTAGGGAACTAGCAATAAAACGAGGCAGAATCCGGCCAGTTCTTGGCACGGAGAGACAGGAAGATGAATGAATGGGGCAAGGTCATTGAGACTTGCAGAGAAACAAAGAGATCGTAGAAAACAGACCAGGCCCCAAGCTATCTCAAATAAACACAGCCGGTAGGGAGGAGGGCGCAGCTCAGAAAAAGCACAACAGCAAATCACAGACTGTCAAACTAACATGAAGTGTATCAATTTATTGCTAAAATGTGGAATTTCTTTGTACTAACGATGGGAGGTATTAACCCACGTGGGGTGGAATAAAGTGTCATTGGGAGGTGGGCTAATTGGGATGTACCTAATTTACGTATTTTTGGGTATAAGATCCCTTGCAAGGGGGGGAGACGGGGCTCACTCTTTGCGATTGAATCCTGTGTGAGCACTTGTGTGACGACACAATAAAGTTTGCCTTTCCTGAAGAGACTCGTGTTCAGACAATCCTTGCTTGTGTCCGGTCCGGCGCCGTGTTGAAAGTGAACCTGATTGACTCCGGTAACAGAACCAGAACCTGACAGCTGGATACATTTGGTGGTTGCAGCCGCCCCATTGGGGAATAGGTGCGTCCCCACTCTTCCTGTACTATATACTTTTTTCCACCAATGCCTGGCGACCACGTGGTGCCCCCCTCCTGGGCCCCACCCCTTGGCATGTTCTGGATTGTCCTCGCTGTATCTGACTATCCCACACGTGTTCTAGTCATCCAGCTCCAGGCTTGCTGTCTTCCGTGATCATGGCACAGAAGCAGAGAATGCCAGGGAGGAAGACAGAGCGGACTGATTGGGAGCCTGCAACACACTGCGTCCCTGTGCAGTGCCCTCTGGTGGGCAGGCATCCTCCAGGCATTGAGGGAGGGGAGCGCTCCTCTCCTCTTTCTGTTTATCACATGGAGGGGGGAAATGGCTAATATTGGACGAAAACGATGGGGAGGGGTAGAATACGAATTGTAATGGGAAGAAGGGGGGTAGGAACAGGGGGTGTCAGTATGGTGTGTGTTCTGGCAATCATAGATTTCCATGCATTTAATGTATTAGGGTACTGTTGCTTTAATTTGTCAGCCATTACTAAGCAATACATTGCAGCTACTTCCTGGTCAGAAACCATTTGATGTTC
Organism: Leptobrachium leishanense; assembly: GCA_009667805.1. Lineage (NCBI taxonomy): Eukaryota > Metazoa > Chordata > Amphibia > Anura > Megophryidae > Leptobrachium > Leptobrachium leishanense. The sequence continues at coordinate 203,893,796 of CM019067.1, read as the reverse complement.
ACAGAGCAACAGAAAGTCAGCTCCACAATTCTTTCACACAGGACTTGAAATTATATGTCTGTAAGTAGAGCATCAATGTTTTTACGTTAAAGTATATGTTTTCAGCAACTCAAATACTGTTCCATATTAGTTTAATAGTGTTTGATTGTCTTAGCATTAAGATACTAAACTTCCATTTCTGTTAGCTAGTATTTTCACATCTAGGAAGCAGGTTTGTCAGTTGTCTGTGTAGATGTGCATTCCTAGCCTAATATATTTTCATAATTTTGTATCTTTTGCAGTTTTACAATAAAAGATTGATGTAAATAAGAATCTAAAACGTAAGGATAAATAAAACTAAAGGATAGACTTCATGCAATCCTGCTTCTGGATTTTTTATTAACAATTTGTAAGCTGTCTGCCAAGCCTTGTACCTCATACACATCTTGAGGGCAGAACAGTAAAATTATTTTATACCAGTGCTGTATCTTGGCCTGTAACTGGAGCAGGCCATAAATTAGCTGCCATCTTGTTCTCTAGAAGCCATGGTTCCCGTAATTGTAAATAGCAAATACTAACTGACATAGAATAGTTTGCATATATTTCAGACATTCCAGAGACTTTCAGAGCAATTAAATAGAGAATCCGGCCAGAATAAACATAGGTGCCAAAAAGCTGATTTAGATACACCAAGGCCAGAGAGCCTCAGCCGAGAACAAAGGCTCCCATTAGACCAGCTGCACCCTTATCTCTCTCTGAAGAAAACAGGCATCTTAGGGGATGATAGTGACAGGATCTAGCTAGATGCTAAATTATCAAATTGTCATAACTGTATATGAAAACTGCCAATTTGTGGAATGTCTTTTGTGTCTGAGACTAGGGGGTGGCACATTTGCCCTGGGGAGGGAAAATTGCCCATGGGAGGGTTAATGGGATGTACCTTTTTTACTAATCGATGTATAAGAATTGTCCCCCGATCCAGGGAGCTCACTCAAACTTTGCGATTCAATCCTGTTTGAGTCTGACGTCAATAAAGAACGCTTTTCATACCATTGACTCATGTCTGGCCTGTCATTGTCCGCACCGTGCCGACCTTTCTCCCGACTGAACTGAGTGGATTCCGGTAACATTTCTGGGGGCTTGTCCGGGATCGGTCAGCAGTGGATCGGCGGTGGCTGCCGGACAGTAGCGGTTGACTGCAAGCCCGAGTGGTCCCGGAGACTGGGTGTCCGTTGAAGGTGAACTAGTGGGATTTCCCATAAAGTGGAGCTCGACTCGCCCATAACGGACTCCCGGCCCGGGAACTGGGACATCTTCGAGCCTGGAGAAACAGCGTCCAGCACAAGGTACGAGAGGAATGAGAATAATGGAGCTGGTTTTGTGGGTTTGGTGGGAACATCCTTTGAGGGACAAGCTTCATATTGACACAGAGCAGGGCTGATCCCACTCGGTACCAGCAAGCCCACGGTCATAATGAGAGTGAGGGATGAGGATAAAGTGTTTATGGTTGACACTGGGGCAGAACATTCTGTTGTAATGCACCCCTGGCAGGAGGGGAGGCGGCCATTGTTGTGCATTAGGAATATCGGCTAAATATCCTTCCCTAGCCTCACGTATCTGTAGCTTAGTGGGTCATCAGGTTGAACATCAATTCTTGTACATGCCTGATGTCCCATCCAGCTCCTGGGATGGGATATCCTGAGTAAATTACAAGCCCAAGTTACTTTTCTCCTGGGGGGGTCACTCTAATTTAGACTTACCCGAGAGCGGGAGCTCTACTCGGCAGCACTGTTCAGCCACACCAGATTCACTACCCAGTAAAATTGCACTGATAATGCCTAGAGAGGAAGAGTGGTGAACAGTAGAGATGAGCTGTTTGGTTTGATCGGTTTGGAGTTCGATTCGAACATCACCTGTTCGCATGTTCGCGAACTACGAACATTTCCGCGTGTTCGCTGCATGTTCACCCACAATGCTTCACAATGGACCACAATGCACTTTTCCACTGGCCTGAAGCTTGAAATTGGCTACAGCCTTGCACCTGACCACAGGACAGGTTCAAGACTATGCCAATCACGGCTCAATCATGGGCTTACAGAGCTAAGTCCCACAGCACACTATAGAAGGCTTCACACAGCGCTTCAGCACGTGTTTGAGAGGAGATTGTTCTTGTGTTAGTGTGTGTTCTCACTGCCAGTCTGCCACCAGCTACTGGGGGGGGTCTCATTTCTACAAAATATCTGGGAATTGTTGTAATCTGTGTGTTCTCACTGCCACCAACTATTTTGGGGGTCAGTAATTTCTACAAAATATTTGGGAATTGATCTAATCCGTGTGTTCTCACTGCCACCAAGTATTTTGTGGGGTCAGTAATTTCTACAAAATATCTGGGAATTGTGGTAATCTGTGTCTTGTCACTGCCACCCATCAAGGGGTCTCACTGATTTATAGGAAGTTTCTGGAAATTGTAATCTGTGTCTTGTCACTGACTGCCAGCTATCAGGGTGTCTCACTGAGTTATACCAGAGTTCTGGAAATCTTTAATCTTTATACCAGAGTTGAATCAGAGTTCTGTATATATTTAATCTATATATCACTCACCATGTCAGAAAGACCAAAAAGGACAGGCAGACGCTCCCAGATACAGATAAGAGGGCAAGCAGCCTCTGTGTCGGGAGGCTGTGCCTCTGGTCATCATGGACGTGGTGCATCCTCTGCAGGGGCACGCTTGTCCTTTCTAACTGGTGCTGGCCGTCTTCTTAAGGAGCAGCAACATACAGAGGATTTGGTGGATTGGCTAACGAGGCCATCCTCATCCTCCGAGACCTCTGCCAGCCAGGCTTGTAGTGCTTTACAGTCCACCTCAGCTGCCAAAGCATCTAATGCAGCCTCCATGTCCACAGCTACTCCTGCCGTAGCCTCACCAACATACACGGAGTAGTCAGCTGAATTGTTTGACTACAATGACAGTGACATGCTGCTTGAGGATGCACAGCAACTACAATGCTCTGATTCAATCTCTGAGGTTGAGGGGCATATATTCAACCTAGAGGAAGGGGGTGCCAGTGATGACACACAAATAGCTGGCACTCATGTTGCCCCAGCAGCTGCAGCACTGCCAAGTTGGCTCCAGTGACGAGGGGATAGGGGGTGATTACAATGATGATGAGGTCACTGACTCCACCTGGGTGCCTGATCGAACAGAGGAGTCAAGTGAGGAGGAGGCGGCACAACAAACACGAGGCACAACATCCTCTATGACCAACCGTAGCACTAGCCAGTCCAAGGCATCAGATGTCAGAGCTGCTCAGGTGCAGAGCGCTGTTGTCTCAAAGCACACATCCAGGAACTCTGCTGTCTGGGAGTTCTTTAAGAAATGTGCAGCAGACCCCACCGTTGCTATTTGTAATCTATGTCAGATGAGGCTCAAGCATGGGAAAGACACTGGAAGCTTGGGTACCACGTGCTTGAGGCGACATATGACCACCTGCCACGCATCCCGTTGGTGCAAAACTTCACATAGGTCCTCCTCACCTGTCTCTATCCCCACTATATGTCCTGCCATGTCATTGACTCCAACCTCCACTGACAGGGATGATGCTACAGTAATGGATGTACCAGGTCCTTCCTCACAATGTGACAGCATCCCATCAGCTGAAGACTTACACAGTCAGATTACGTTGCCCCAGCTGCTGCAGCGTAAAAAAAACATAGTCCCAACCATCCAAAAAGCACAGCGTCTAATTGCCAGTTTAGCAAAATTACTCGCATTGCAGCTGCTGCCTTTCCAGCTGGTGGAATCTGCTCCCTTTCGTGAATGTGCTGTACCACAGTGGCATGTTCCAAAACGCCATTACTTTTCACGGAAGGCCATTCCAGCACTATACCAGCACCTGGAAGACAATGTTATGAAGTCATTAGGAAAGGCAGTCAGCAGCAAGGTGCATGTGACTTTAGACACGTGGTCCAGCAAGCATGGACAGGGCCGTTATATTTCGTTCACGGCACACTGGGTAAATCTGATTGCAGCTGGGAGGGATCCAAGACGGGGCTCTGTGCTGGAGCTTGTTCATCCACCACACCTCCAGAAAGCTGCTTGTATGAGGTCTGTCTGCTCCACCACCACCTCTCTCTCTTCCTCCTCCTCCTTCTCTGTCTCTGGCGAAGTGGCAGTTAAACCGAGTTTAAGTGGCAGGGGTTACGCAATGGCTCAAGCAAAAAGATGCCATACTGTGCTTGAGCTGGTTTGTTTAGGGGACAGGAGCCACACCGGGCCAGAAATTCTGTCAGCTCTGCAGGGGCAGGTGCAGAGATGGTTAACACCACGCCAGCTTCAGCTGGGAATGGTCGTCTGTGATAATGGCAGCAACCTTCTCTCCGCCCTACGCCTGGGTAAGTTGACGCATGTACCATGCCTAGCACACGTCCTAAATCTAGTGGTACAGCGTTTCCCAACCAGGTACCCAGGGCTGGCAGAGCTTCTCAGCCAGTCCAGAAAAGTCTGCAGCCACTTCAGACGGTCATTCCCAGCAAGTGTTCGCCTGGCAGAAATTCAAAGAGAATTCCACCTTTCCACAAACCGTCTGATCTGTTGCATGCCCACCAGGTGGAATTCAACATTAGCAATGCTGCAGCCTCTGCACAAGCAGCAGAGGGCCATCAACGAGTACCTGTAAGTATGGCACAAGGACAGGTTCAGGTCAACTTGTTTCCCCCCCCCGCAGTGGCTGATGATCAAGGAAGCATGCACTGTACTGTCACCATTTGAGGAGGCAACGGGGATGGTGAGCAGGGACAGTGAATGCATCAGTGACACAATTCATTTAGTGTTCCTGCTGGAGCGCACTCTGCGGGGAATTATAGATGTGTCTCTAGAGGCAGTGCAGCTGGAGGAAGAGGAGGCCTTCCCTAGCTCTCAAGGCCACAGTCTTTCTGCAGACAGTATTCCAGTGGGTCCTCCTCAGATCAGACAGGAGGAGGATGAGGAGGAGGAATATTTAAGTAGTGGGGGCATTGAAGGTGGGGATTCCTCAAGGGAAGGTTTTGTGTCCCCAGAAACCCAAGGACTAGTACGTGGCTGGGAGGAGGAAGTGCACGATGGGGTCAGCCTCCTCATTGACCAGGAAGATTCGGAAGCTAATGCCACCTCCAACCTACTGTCACGGTCCGAACCACCAGACCCTCTGGTGCCCTCTTTCGTTCTCCTTTTGCCCTGTTTTGCATTGATATGCAGGTTCCAGGACTTTTTCTCCATATGCCTTCCTGGACTTTAATTTGCATGATGATCCTGGAACCTCACCTGCCCTTGATCCTCCCTAAGCAACCCTGTATATGAGGAAGCTATGCCCCTTACTCTAAGCTTCCTCATTGAAGTTGCTAGCCTTGCCAAGTGCAGACCTGCTTTCTGATACTCCTGAGATCCCTATCTAGAACCCCTATGTACCATAGACATTCCTGCTTTCCCTCTGCTCTGATTCTACAGTTATTTCCGGTATCCTCCTTGTCCCCCCAGTACCCCTCTGTTATTCTGATTGACTACCTGTGTACCAGACCCTTGCTTAACTCTGATTGCCCTTTTGCCTGCTCCATCTGTACCTTTGCCTAAGATATATGTTCTTTGTATCCTTTTATATTATATTTATCCAGTTCTCCCATTCCCACTACCCCTAGCCTCCTTCTATGGTTTTGTTTTGAGCCTTCTGTATGATTTCTTGTCTGTTTTATTTGTTGCTACAAATAAGGCAGGATACAGGGTAACAGGGTTTATCTGATATGTTTACTGCACCTTGGGCTCACACCCACATTTCTGCACATCTGCTAGGCCAGGCTCGTGACAGAATGAGGAAGCCAAAAAACAGTGAGCCTGCAGTGATCATAGCCTATGTACAAAGACTAAAAAATGCCAACCAAAAGGTCCAGCAGCACCTGCATTCGTTATGGGATTACCTGCAGCAGAATTCAATCGGCGCATCTACTAAGGTATGCACTCCGGTCCCAGAAGGTGCTCGAGGACCCCTGACCGAGGAGGAAAGGGCAAGGAGATGGACGCAAGGCCTCTGTTAATATTGCGGGGTCATTTGCATAGAGTGTTGACCTGCCCACTGCGCCCACCAAAGCCAGGCACCAAAATTGTTCCTGTACCTGTGTCTAAGAAGCCTGCGCCTACCCAACCCTCAGGGAATACTCCAGAAGTCCAGAATCCCTACACATAAAGAGAAAATGCTGTCCAGGAAGTTGTTGGTAAAATCGGTGCCTGCCCCGTAGAAAATAAATTCACCAACTGTCAGGTCAAGAAAACCTGCACCCAAGAAAAAACCCCTATTCGAACCTGCTCCCAGGAGAACTCTGGTGATTAAGTCACCTCAGCAAAACAACGCTCCTACCTCCCAGGAGATCTGTACCCATAACGCCCAGAAGAAGTGTATCGTTGGACTCCACCTCTGAAGAAGAATCAGAGACCCCAATGGAGTACACTGAACCAGAATCCACATATGAAGAGCCCATGGAGCAAGAATCCACAGAACGAGATCCAGTGGTGCAGATGGAGACCGAGCCTATCCTGCTTACAAGTGTGAGGCCCATCACTTCGAGCCATCAAGACTCCCCAAACTATTCTGACCAGGAGTCTGGTTCCTCTGAGTGGAGTTCCGTGGAATCAGAGGAGGAATGGCCTAAACAGTGTTACGACCTGGACCACCATGAGGATGTCTGGCTGTCTAAGTTAATGGGGTATATTGGCATTCCTGGATCTGTCTGCTGTCCTGCTGGAAAGCCTAATCGAGCCGCTGTTCCCCAGTACCATCAAGCCTTGACTCCGTACCAGAGAACAGCCTACATAGGTACTGTCTTTATGTCACCCACAGTTTCTCGTTTGTCTGAAAACTCTGAACCCCAATGGTTGGAGTTCGCTGCCCTGCACCTCGCAGGATCTCCAGAGGTCGCTGCCCTGCACCCAGCAGGATCTCCAGAGTTTGCTGCCCTGCATCCCGCCGCATCTCCAGAGGTCGCTGCCCTGCATCCCGCAGGATCTCCAGAGGTCGCTGCCCTGCATCCCGCAGGATCTCCAGAGGTCGCTGCCCTGCATCCCGCAGGATCTCCAAAGGTCGCTGCCCTGCATCCCGCAGGATCTCCAGGGGTCGCTGCCCTGCATCCCGCAGGATCTCCAGGGGTCGCTGCCCTGCATCCCGCAGGATCTCCAGAGGTCGCTGCCCTGCATCCCGCAGGATCTCCAGAGGTCGCTGCCCTGCATCCCGCAGGATCTCCAGAGGTCGCTGCCCTGCATCCCGCAGGATCTCCAAAGGTCACTGCCCTGCATCCCGCAGGATCTCCAGAGATCACACTGCCACGGGGCCGTCGCCGCCGCTGCCGTAAAGCCAAGCCGCTCACTGCCCAGCAGGAGTGCTGCGCCTTGGTCGCCCAAGAGCCGTGCTGCGCCGAGGTCGCCCAAGAGCTGTGCTGCGCCGAGGTCGCCCAAGAGCTGAGCCTTGCCAGGGGCACTGCCCCATCGAGCCGTGCCAAGGGCGCTGCCCCACCGAGCCCTGCAACCAAAGTGTCACCGCCGAGCTGTGCCCGTGACACAATTCCTGATGCCGAGTCTGAAAGGGCTGTTCTCCTTGCTCTCAATGAGGACTTCCAGAATCCGGGTAGTTGGACTGGCAAAATGTACCCTACTACAGGACCTGCCCCTACGGGCTACACCAGGACGCCCTCTGGCGTGTTGGTCCGGAAGGAGTACTTGGAAGTGCTCAGGCGCTACCCCGAGCTCTGGAGAACCCTCAACATCTATTCTGATGATTCTAGTTAGACTGATTCCACAGATCCTTGATTCTTCAAATTTTCTGGGGTTCGTCTTGTGTTTATGAACGTTGCACCTGCCAGTCTTCGGCCACTTCTGGGGCACCCGGAGGTTGCCCCTTGTCGGGGGGTACGGTCACGGTCCGAACCACCAGACCCTCTGGTGCCCTCTTTTGTTCTCCTTTTGCCCTGTTTTGCATTGATATGCAGGTTCCAGGACTTTTTCTCCATATGCCTTCCTGGACTTTAATTTGCATGATGATCCTGGAACCTCACCTTCCCTTGATCCTCCCTAAGCAACCCTGTATATGAGGAAGCTGCGCCCCTTACTCTAAACTTCCTCATTGAAGTTGCTAGCCTTGCCAAGTGCAGACCTGCTTTCTGATACTCCTGAGATCCCTTTCTGAACCCCTCTGTACCATAGACATTCCTGCTTTCCCTCTGCTCTGATTCTACAGTTATTTCCGGTATCCTCCTTGTCCCCCCAGTACCCCTCTGTTATTCTGATTGACTACCTGTGTACCAGACCCTTGCTTAACTCTGATTTCCCTTTTGCCTGCTCCATCTGTACCTTTGCCTAAGATATATGTTCTTTGTATCCTTTATATTATATTTATCCAGTTCTCACATTCCCACTACCCCCTAGCCTCCTTCTATGGTTTTGTTTTGAGCCTTCTGTATGAGTTCTTGTCTGTTTATTTGTTGCTACAAATAAACCCTGTTACCCCGTATCCTGCCTTATCTGATATGTTTACTGCACCTGGGGCTCACACCCACATTTCTGCACATCTGCTAGGCCAGGCTCGTGACACCTACGCTGCATGGGCTCCCTTATCCTGCAAAGCCTACTAAAGGACCCCAGGATTCGTGCTATCAAGGAGAGGGATCATTACTGGTTGGCAAGCCTTCTTGATCCACGATACAAGGGTAAAGTTGCAGAGCTCACCCTGCCCGCACAGAGTGAGGACAGGATGAAAAAGCTTGAGGACGCTCTAAAGCGACACTTGTGTAACACCTTTCCAGGCACTGGTAGGTTACCAAGTGATGACACAGGTACTCCTGAGGCTGCGGATGATCAGAGGAATAGAGGTGAAGGCCGGGGCCGCTTGACTGATGCCTTTTTAAATTTTTTTAGTCCACGACGCCCAGGGATGTCAAATGTAGGCACCCATTGCCAGCGTCTTCACCATATGGTGCAGGACTACCTAGGCGCAAGGGCAGACCTGGATACCTTTCCAGCAGATGATCCACTGGCTTACTGGGTGTTGAGATTGGATCACTGGCCAGAAGTTAGCCAATATGCTATGCAGCTACTAGGTTGCCCTTCATCCAGCGTGCTTTCTGAAAGGATGTTCAGTGCCGCTGGAGGTTTTGTCACAGACAAAAGAGTGCGTCTGTCCACCGACTCTGTACACCGGCTGACATTTATAAAACTGAATCAGTCCTGGATCACCAGCTATCACTCCCCTGATGTTGAATGCTGATGTAACTGAATAGATCGGGGATCTCTTCTATATTCCCAAAACCTCCACCACATCACTCTTCCACAATACCACAGAGGGGTTACTGTATGATGGCACTTTCTGCCACCAAAGGCACAATATTTGGGTGCACTGACGCCTTTACCAGATTTATATCATTTTAATTTTTTGGACTGCAGGGTCCAACCCTGCACTCTTCCACAATACCACAAAAGGGTTACGGTGTGAAGGCACTTGCTGCCATGAAAGGCACAATATTTGGGTGCAAGTGCCTTCACACCGTAACCCTTTTGTGGTATTGTGGAAGAGTGCAGGGTTGGACCCTGCGGTCCAAAACATTAAAATACACCAACGTAAAGTACACCGACGCCTGTACCAGATTTATATAATTAAAATTTTTGGAACGCAGGGTCCAACACTGCACTCTTCCACAATACCACAGAGGGGTTACGGTGTGACGACACTGTTGCCGACACTAAAGGCCCAATTTTAAAGCACCTATTGATACTTTCATCCAAAGCCTGCATAGGTTTCACCATAATTTAGCCAAAAAAATCACTAAACTTATTCTGTGCGTCCTAAAAGGTCTCCTCTTTTAATACAGACTGCCGCTCCAAGCAGTTGTTTATGAATAGACTAGCTTTTGCCCACGGCTTCGCTCGCGTGGATTTTAGGATTTGTTAAAATTGTTTTTTAAAAAAGGAACTTGAGGTTTTTTTTGTAGGAACCCCCCCCTTTTCCCCCCACTTGGGATATTTGGAAAATTGTAAAACAAGTGTTTTTTTATTTTTCAAGAAGAATGTAAGTGCCAAATTTCACACCTGTAACATCTTTGGTTTATGAAATATAGGTATACTGATAAAAGTATTCACATCCCTTTCCCCCACCCCCCCCCCTTAACTGGATTTTCGAAAAATGGTAAAACATGTATTTATTTCTTTTTTGGACGAAGATTGTAAATATTGAATTTCACACCTGTAACATAATTGGTTTTTGAAATATAGGTATAGTGATAAAGGTATTCATCCCCCTTTTTGCCCACCCCCCCCCACTGGATTTTTGGAAAATGGTAAAATATGTGTTGTTTTATTTTCAAGACGAATCTAAATACCAATTTTCACATGTGTAACATCTTCTGTTTTGAGATATAGGTATTCTGTTGAAAAGTATTCACACCCCTTTTTTCACCCCCCACTGGATTCTTGGAAAATGGTAAAACAGGTGTTTTTTGTTTCTCTAGACAAATCTAAATACCAATTTTCACATCTGTAACATCTTCTGTTGTTGAGATGTAGGTATCCTGTTTAAAAGTATTCAGTCCCCCTTTTTTTTACCCCCCACTTGGATTTTTGGAAAATGGTAAAACACATGTTTCTTTATTTTCAAAAGATTGTAATTACCAAACTTCACACCTGTAACATCTTGGTTTTTGAAATATAGATATACTGATAAAAGTATTCAGACCCCTTTCCCTCGACCCCCCCCCCTCCCTGATTTGGATTTGTGGAAAATGGCAAAACACAATTTTTTTTCATGATTGTAAATACCAAATTTCCACCTGTAACATCTTTGGTTTTTTAAATATAGGTATACTGATAAAAGTATTCAACCCCCCTTTTTTCCCCCTCCCACTGGTTTTTTGGAAAATGGCAAATTAGTTTTTTTTTGTTTCTCTAGACAAATCTAAATACCAATTTTCAAGTCTGTAACATCTTCTGTTTTTGAGATATAGGTATCCTGTTTAAAATATTCATCCCCCTTTTTTTGCCCCCCAGTTGAATTTTTGAAAAACGGTAAAATAAGATATTTTTTTTTATATGTCAAGATGAATCTAAATATCTTTTTATTTATTTATTATTATTTTTTTCACCTCTGTAACATCTTCTGTTTTTAAGATATAGGTATCCTGATTAAAATATTTAAAATATTCAACCCCCTTTTTTTCGCCCCCCCATCGAATTTTTTAAAAACGGTAAAATAGTTTTTTTTTATGCTTCAAGACGAATCTAAATACCGATTTTCACATCTGTAGCATCTTCTGTTTTTGAGCTATAGGTATCCTGTTTAAAATAGTCAACCCCCTTAGGGGCGGAGTTTCCAAAAATCCTTCCTTAGTGGGTGCCTACATCATAAAATCAGTGCACCTTCAAAATTTCACATTCCTAGGTTAAACGGTTTCAGCTGGGCGTTGATCAGTCAGTCAGGACTTTCACTTTTTTATATATATAGATTAAAGGAAAACCGTTAACTGTCATTTGAAATGTGTTTTTTTTAAATGTTTCTATACGTCCTACAAATCCGCCACTTCACGGGCAAGTTATGGGGACCTCCTAGGCACGATATTTGAAGGAATTTTTCGTTTTTTTATTTTTAACCCTTATTTCATGGAAAACTCACTGTCCGTTTAAAAACTTTTTTTTAAAACTTTTTGTCCTTGTTTCCTGTCCCGCAGGGCACTACCCGGACCCCCATACACCTTTTATGGCAAATATCTTGCATATATGCCCTCTTGGAGAGCACTCTAAAAACCAAACTTTTTACACCCATTGACTTGCATTGTGCTCGGTTTGAGTTCGAACTCGAACTTTCGAAATTGTTCGAATGCGAACCGAATATGGGGGTGTTTGGCTCATCCCTAGTGAACATTACCACCCTCCCTGGTTGTCCCAGACCCGTACGCACTACTCCTTGGCTGTTCCGGGGTGTGGGCAGAAGAAAGTCCACCAGGATTAGCTGTGGATATTCCACCTGTGTATGTTGATCTAAATCCAGGAGTCGTGCCCGTAGCACTAAGACAGTATCATATCCCGCAGAAAGCCAAATAGAACGTAAAGACTAGGGATGAGCGGTTCGGGTTCGGACATTTTGGAGTTCGGCCCGAACTTAGCCTGTTCGGGTAGATCGCGAACTCTGAACATTTCCGGGTGTTCGGCGAATGTTCGAGTCCACAATGCATCACAATGGCCCACAATGCATTTTTCCACTGGCCTGAAGCTCGTAATTGGCTACAGCGTTGCACCTGACCACAGGTCTGGTGCAAGACAGGTTCAACACTATGCCAATCACCGCTCAGAGTCCTGATTGGGCAAATTTTGCCCAATCATGGGCTCACAGAGCTAAGTCCCGCAGCACACTATATAACGTTTCCACGCGACGATTCTGCACGCATTTCAGAGTAAATTTCAGAGGAGATTGTTGTGTGTTGTTACTGCCGGTCTGCCACGCGTCTGGGGGGGTCTCATTTCTACAAAATATCGGGGAATTGCTATGTGTGTCTTGTCACTGTGCCAGCAAGTTTTTTTGGGGTCACTAATTTCTTTAAAACATTTGTGAATTGAGGTGATGTGTGTCTTGTCACAAAGCCAGTACCACGCAGTATTTTTGGGTCACTAATTTCTACAAAATATTTGGGAATTGTTATAATCAGTGTGTTCTCACTGGCTGCCACCCATCAAGGGGTCTCACTGATTTATAGGAGGTTTCACTGCCACCCATCAAAGGGTCTCACTGCATTTTAGGAGGTTTCTGCGAATTGTAATCTGTGTCTTGTCACTGTTGCCAGCTATCAGGGGGTCTCACTGACTTGTAGCAGATTTCTGCAAATTGTAGTTTGTGTCTTGTCACTGGCACCCATCAGGGGGTCTCATTGATTTATAGGAGGTTTCTGCGAATTGTAATCTGTGTCTTGTCACTGGCTGCCAGCTATCAGGGTGTCTCACTGAGTTATACCAGAGTTCTGGAAATCTTTATACCAGAGTTGAATTAGAGTTCTGTATATATTTAATCCATATATCACTCACCATGTCATAAAGACCAAAAAGGACAGGCAGACGCTCCCTGACACAGATAAGAGGGCAAGCAGCCTCTGTGTTGGGAGGCTGTGCCTCTGGTCGTGGTGGACGTGGTGCATCCTCTGCAGGGGCACGCTTGTCCTTTATAACTGGTGCTGGCCGTCTTCTTAACCTGCAGCAACATACAGAGGATTTGGTGGATTGGCTAGCCAGGGCATCCTCATCCTCCGAGTCCTCTGCCAGCCAGGCTTCTAGTGCTTTACAGTCCACCTCAGCTGCCAAAGCATCTAATGCAGCCTCCATGTTCACAGCTATTCCTGCCGTAGCCTCACTATCACACACGGAGTAGTCAGCTGAATTGTTTGACTACAATGACAGTGACATGCTGCTTGAGGATGCGCAGCAAGTACAGTGCTCTGATTCAATCTCTGAGGTTGAGCAAGGGAGTATAATCAACCTAGAGGAAGGGGGTGCCAGTGATGACACACAAATAACTGGCACTCATGTTGCCCCAGCAGCTGCAGCATATTGCCAAGTTGGTTCCAGTGATGAGGAGATAGGGGGTGAAGATGACATTGATGATGAGGTCACTGACTCCACCTGGGTGCCAGATCGAAGTGAGGAGGAGGGGGAGGAGGAGGAGGAGGAGGAGGCACAGCAAACACAAGGCACAACATCCTCTGTGACTAGTAGCACTAGCCAGTCCAAGGCATCAGATGTCAGAGCTGCTCCGGTGCAGAGCGCTGTTGTCTCAAAGAACACATGCAGGAACTCTGCTGTTTGGGAGTTCTTTAAGAAATGTGCAGCAGACCCCACCGTTGCTATTTGTAATCTGTCAGAGGAGGCTGAAGTGTGGGATAAACACCAGACACTTGGGTACCACGTGCTTGAGGCGACATATGACCACCTGCCACGCATCCCGTTGGCGCAAAACTTTGCGTAGGTCCTCCTCCTCCTCATCTGTCTCTACCCCCACTGTATGTCCTGCCATGTCATTGCCTACAACCTCAACTGACAGGGATGATGCTACAGTAATGGATGTACCAGGTCCTTCCTCACAATGTGACATCCTCCCAGTAGCTGAAGATTTACACAGTCAGATTATGTTGCCGCAGCTGCTGCAGCGTAAGAAAAAATATAGTCCCAACCATCTCCAAGCACAGCGTCTAAATGCCAGCTTAGCAAAATTACTCGCATTGCAGCTGCTGCCTTTCCAGCTGGTGGACTCTGCTCCCTTCCGTGAATTTACTGAATGTGCTGTACCACAGTGGCAGGTTCCAAAACACCATTACTTTTCACGCAAGGCCATTCCAGCACTATACCAGCACGTGGAAGACAATGTTATCCAGTCATTGGGAAAGGCAGTCAGCAACAAGGTGCATGTGACTTTAGACACGTGGTCCAGCAAGCATGGACAGGGTCGTTACATTTCCTTCACGGCACACTGGGTAACTCTGATTGCAGCTGGGAGGGATCCAAGACGGGGCTCTGTGCTGGAGCTTGTTCATCCACCACGCCTCCAGAAACCTGCTTGTATGAGGTCTGTCTGCTCCACCACCACCACCTCTCCCTCTTCCTCCTCCTCCTCCTCCTTCTCTGTCTCTGGCAAAGTGGCAGTTAAACCGACGCCTGACAGGTTCTACGCAATGGCTCAAGCAAAAAGATGCCTTACTGTGCTTGAGCAGGTTTGTTTAGGGGACAGGAGCCACACCGGGCCAGAAATTCTATCAGCTCTGCAGGGCCAGGTGCAGAGATGGTTAACACCACGCCAGCTTGAGCTGGGAATGATCGTCTGATAATGGCAGCAACCTTCTCTCCGCCCTACGCAAGGGTAAATTGACGCATGTACCATGCCTAGCACACGTCCTAAATCTAGTGGTACAGCGTTTCCTAACCAAGTACCCAAAGCTGGCAGAGCTTCTCAGCGAGGCCAGAAAAGTCTGCAGCCACTTCAGACGGTCATTCCCAGCAAGCGTTCGCCTGGCAGAAATTCAAAGAGAATTCCACCTTCCCACAAACCGTCTGATCTGTGACATGCCCACCAGGTGGAACTCGACATTAGCAATGCTGCAGCATCTGCACAATCAGCAGAGGGCCATCAACGAGTACCTGAGTGAGTATGGCACAAGGACAGGTTCAGGTCAACTTGTTTTTTTTTCATGCATCAGTGACACAATTCCTTTAGTGTTCCTGCTGGAGCACACTCTGCGGGGAATTATAGATGTGGCTCTAGAGGCAGAGCAGCGGCAGGAAGAGGAGGCTAGCTCTCAAGGCCCCAGTCTTTTCGCAGACAGCATTCCAGTGGGTCCTACTCAGATCAGACAGGAGGAGGATGAGGAGGAATATTTAAGTAGTGGGGGCATTGAAGGTGGGGATTCCTCAAGAGAGGGTGTGGTGTGCCCAGAAACAGAAGGGCTAGTGCGTACCTGGGAGGAGGAAGTGCACGATACGGTCATCCTCATTGACCAGGAAGACTTGGAAGCTAATGCCACCTCCAACCTACGCTGCATGGGCTCCCTAATAATGCAAAGCCTGCTAAAGGACTCCAGGATTCGTGCTATCAAGGAGAGGGATCATTACTGGTTGGCAACCCTTCTTGAGCAACGATACAAGGGTAAAGTTGCAGAGCTCATCCTGTACGCACAGAGGGAGCACAGGATGAATAAACTTGAGGACGCTCTAAAGCGACACTTGTGTAACACCTTTCCAGGCACTGGTAGATTACCAAGTGCTGACACAAGTGCTTCTGAGGCTGCGGATGATCAGAGTAATAGTGGTGAAGGCCAGGGCCGCTTGACTGATGCATTTTTTAAGCTCTGCCAGCCCTGGGAACCTGGTTAGGAATTGCGGTACCACCAGATTTAGGACGTGTGCTAGGCAAGATACATGCGTCAATTTACCCAGGCGTAGGGCGGAGAGAAGGTTGCTGCCATTATCCCAGACGACCATTCCCAGCTCAAGCTGGCGTGGTGTTAACATATCTCTGCACCTGCCATTGCAGAGCTGACAGAATTTCTGGCCCGGTGTGGCTCCTGTCCCCTAAACAAACCAGCTCAAGCACAGTATTGCATCTTTTTGCTTGAGCCATTGCGTAGCCCCTGTCACGTGTCGGTTTAACTGCCACTTCGCCAGAGACACAGAAGGAGGAGGAGGAGGGAGAGGTGGTGGTGGAGCAGACAGACCTCATACAAGCAGCTTTCTGGAGGCGTGGTGGATGAACAAGCTCCAGCACAGAGCCCCATCTTGGATCCCTCCCAGCTGCAATCAGTTACCCAGTGTGCCGTGAAGTAAATGTATCGGCCCTGTCCATGCTTGCTGGACCACGTGTCTAAAGTCACATGCACCTTGCTGCTGACTGCCTTTTCCAATGACTCCATAACATTGTCTTCCGGGGGCGTGGTCTGGCGCCGAACAGAGCGGATGTGCCCGGGAAGAGCTCCCACAAAGCTTTCTTTAAAACCGAATTTATCTACAACTTTCCGTACATCGACGGAGCCGTCAGCCTACACCAGTCATCCAAGACCACGGGAGAGTCACCAAAAATAAATTGAAGCCCTCGGTTGCTGTGGAGGTGCCGCTGGAGGCTCGTGGGCCTACAACGCGAGTGGAGCCTGGGCCGGATGGTGCCGCAGCCGCGCTGTCCGCCACTTCTGGGGATATGACTGTTGGCCCCTCCGAAGCACGCACCACAATCTCGGGGTAAGACCCAGAGCGACTGTGGCTTTTCCCTCCGCTCCGCACGGCGCTCTCCCCCTGACACCCAGGCATATGTAAGCCTTGTGCGGTGGTCCCCAGCTGCGGCGCCCTACCAGGCCCTCTGAAGAGCACGGCGGACTCCCCTGGAGGACTCAAGTGGCGGAAGAGCCCGGCACCACAGAGATCCCTACGAACCCTCGGTTGCAGTGGGAGCGCCACCGGAGACTCGTGGGCCTACAGCACGAGTGGAACCTGGGCCGGGAGTTTCCACCGCCACGCTGACCGCAACTTCTGGGGACACGGCAGTTGACCCACCCAAATAACACCACATAACCTCGGGGCAAGACTCGGAACGGTGGACTGCCACTTACTCCCCTGCTCCGCACAGTACTCTCCCCCTGTCACCTGGGCATAAGGACACCCCGTGTAGCGGCCTACAGCTGCAGCACCCGTTAGGACACTCTGCGGGAAAACACAAAGGGGGAAAGAGAAGGAGGGGGGGGGGAAAGAGAAGGAGGGGGGGGAAGAAGACGAAAAGAAGACAAAAAAAAAAAAAAAAAAAGGGGGGAAATAATTTAAAAATAGACAAACACTCGGCTTGACTGCCACAGACCATGGCTGCTTAGTGCGGTGACACGGAGGATATTTAGCTGACAACGCCGGCTACACATTATCTTTTGGACAACATGGGGAAACCAGGCAAAGGGACAGGCACCCAGAAGACACAGGAGGGGAAAAAGCTGCCAGAGACACCTTCTCTCCGCCGGTTTTTGATCCCGGCTACTGAAACCGGAAGTGCTCCTCCAGAACAGGCCGGATCACCGATCTCTCCTATGCTACCATCCCGGGCGCCCTCACAGGCCATGTCGGATGCCAGATCGGCGGACCTAGAGACCCCAGATTGGGCACACCTGCTGAAAAACCTTCCCAAAAGATCAGATCTACACCAGGCTAATGCAGAGCTTCGACAATCAATCCTGACGGAATTACAGCATGTGAGAACTGATATTCAAGGCCTTACTGCACGGGTCGAGACTCTGGAAGGAGACTGTGATAGAACTCATACTGCACATGCTAAGACCGCGGAGAAGGTAGACGCACAACAGACCCAGATGTGCAGCATTGCCCTACACATTATGGACTTGGACAACCGTGGGAGACGCAATAATTTACGCCTGAGAGGACTCCCGGAGGGAGAGGAATCACAATCGCATCTCCGCGAAGCATTAATGGTCATATTGAACTCTGTGTTGGAACGTGACACCACATCACCTATTGAATTTGTCCGCGCTCATAGAGCCCTACAGCCAAGGGGACCCCCGGGAGCACCTCCAAGGGACGTGATAGCGAACTATGGACTTACAGAGGACATACTAACAAAAGCCAGAGAAGTTAATCAGATCTCCTACGAAGGCTCCCCGCTTCAACTATTCCCAGATCTCTCACCGGCGACCTTAGCGTACCGAAGAGCGCTTAAACCTCTTACGAGCTTGCTACAAACCCAACACCTGAAGTACCGCTGGCACATACCCACGGGACTTCTGGTGCACACGCCTCAAGGCCCGTACCTGATTAACACCGTGGACGATATGGCCGCACTGCTGGAGGAATTGCAATTACCTGCACTGACCCTTCCTTGGCCTGACCCACTACAAGTGTACTCTGCTGGTCCGCGACTCGCACGACTGAGACCCGTACCACCTCGACCACAGCGGCAACTTGCCCACGCTGGGAGACGTTCGGGCTCCCAAGCCTAACTCATCAAGTCACACGACTGATCCGTATTATCCGGCATGCTCGACAACTTGATCGGCTCTCCGTGCCCTCGGCCAGACACTGCGGACTGCTTCAAGCGACAATGGCATTGTAGCCAAGCCTGTTCTAGATTTTTGTTTTTAGGGACATCACTGCTCCTGCCGGGGGCTCCACCTCCTGGGGTGATACCGATACCCACGTTAAGGCCGGACTCCCGCTTCAAAGACACAGGCGCACCCCATATCAAGCTATTTCTAAACTTCAGCTGCTGAAAAACAACGTTCCGTACTCACACGGAAAACGTTACCCGCATCAAGGTTGATCTCATGCTCCATACTGTCACGGATCCCCCTGATAACCAAAAGTGTGGTCCCTTTACGCAGACCGCTCTCTACCCTTCCGATCCTTGAATGGTCGGCGATACTAAACAGACAAATAACCAGACAATATATGAACAAGGGGTAACACCAGACAGAGGTACGGAATAGAGTATTGTCACGAACCTTTCTGACTACTAAGATATAAATCTCTTTATGCAGCTCCCTTTCTACTCTTCCGATCCTTGAATGGTCGGCAAAGCTATAAAGGTAACGAAACAGGTAACAGACAAAGAAAGGGAAATACCAGACAGGGGTACAGACCAGATCACAAGTCCTCCCTAGGACTTTAGTAATAGCAGAGGTAGTCTGATGTGTGCTTAGGATGCCACACAGACTGACCTCGGTACCAACGTTAAGGGCAGAACCTAGAACAGAGTATATGCCAATGCCAGGAGTCATACACAGGGGGGTTCGTTTGCCAATGCCAGGAGTCATACACAGGGGGGTTCGTTTGCCAATGCCAGGGGTCAATACACAGGAGGGTTCGTTTGCCAATGCCAGGGGTCAATACACAGGAGGGTTCGTTTGCCAAATATCACAAGAGCTCTGCGGGATGTGAATACCACGTCAGGGCACCGGTGTGTGGGAGAGACTGGGTTTTAAACCCGGCGGGTCCGCGTCACAGCGCCAGGCCCCGCCCCTCGGCGTCCCACGTGAGCGGGCCCGGAAGCGCTTACATTCGGCGCCTGGCCAGCGAGCAGCGAGGAAGCTGCTGCCAGGCGCCCCATCCCCTGGGTCCCCGTGACACATACTTATCGGATCCTGATTGGGTACACGCTACCTCACCTTTTTGATCAAACCTCGAGATGGAACACTCCGGGGCCGAACCGGACAGCAGGATGACATCAATATCTTTGAACTGAAATAATGTGATTATACGCCGCCGGGGTCGCATAGCTAAGGGGGGCGCTTTCATTTCCCGCAAGATGCGCACCAAGGACCTTTGAACTACTTCGGACATCTCTTGAAAGTCACGGCAGCTCGGTATTGTATTAATGCACCTGCTTAACACCCTTTTACCCCCTTTGTGGATAATGCACACACTGCCTTTTACTGAGGCGAGACTTTCAATGTAACATGAGGATTTAAAGCTCCCACACGTCCGCCGCTAAATGTCAAAACAACACCAGGGCACGGAGGGCAATTAGAACCGGATGTTCTCCACATGATCCCCTTCTCACACGATATTTTAGACACGCCGCACGTTATGTTCTATATAATCTATAACATCCCAAAATTAATCTCCGCCCGAGTCATCGGTCGCACAACAAATTTTGACTCACACTCTTATAATTCGGTGTTCCCCACGGGCGGGAATACACACACCTCTGTGGCGGTGGTTACCTTGACACTGTAGTCCGCGATGAGTTGATCCACGACCACACCCCCCCTTTACCGGGGTGCAGTGACATTGTAGTGTTCCGGCCCGCGTCCCTGGCGAAAGCTGGCTCACGGATTGCCAGTGACACGGTCACTCATACCTCTTCGTTGTAAATACGGTTTTTGTTCCAGCCCACACTCTCCTCCCACCTCCCCCTCCCCATCCCTCATTATTTCCCTCTAACCCTCGGTACAGTACTAGTAACATCCGCTCCTTATAACTAGGCTAACATGTCTCTCCCACAGGACATCTCGATTATGTCCATAAATGCAAGAGGGCTTAATTTACCTGAAAAGCACTCCCGGGCGTTATGTGATTTCAGGAGCTGTAAGGCATCAGTGGTATTTATACAAGAAACGCACTTCAGGGGAAACACTCACCCCAAACTGACCGATTCGCACTTCCCGGTTGGGTTTTACAGTAACCACTCCACCTCTAAATCTATAGGTACGGCTTTACTATTTAATAAACGCATTCCCTTCACCAGCACGGTGTCCCTGACAGACGGAGAGGGGAGACTACTGGTAGTTAAAGGACACATAGCCAACACATTGTATACATTCGCCAACCTTTACACCCCGAACAAAGCCCAACACCGCTTTATTACCACCAGCCTCCGCAAGGTCATGGATTTCGCGGAAGGCACCCTAATTTTAGGGGGGACTTTAATGTCCCCTTGGCCCTGCTAGTTGACACGTCCAAGGGCACCACTTCCCTCCCTTTACACATACTTAGATCCGTCGGCAAGACACTACACTCTTTTCATTTAGTAGACTGCTCTAGGGTGCAACACCTGGAAGGGAGAGACTACACGTTCTTCTCACAACCCCAGCAGTCCTTCTCCCGTCTGGACTACTTCTTTTTGCAACATTACCATCTACACACACTGAAAACAGCATTCATTGGCACTGCAACCTGGTCAGATCACGCTCCAATACACATTACCCTCACATCCCCGCTCTACCGTCCCGCTTCCTTTTCCTGGCGCTTAAATGACTCTTTTTTGACTAAGGAATCCCTTATAGAAGACAGCGAACGGGTGCTTGAGACCTATTTCGCCGAAAACTCGACCCCGGACATATCCGACCCTGTAATTTGGGAAGCGCATAAATGCGTAATCCGGGGTCATTACATTAAGAAAGGGGCAGAACTCAAGAAACAAAGAGCCACACAGATTAGGGATCTGATACTCCAGATCTCCGACACTGAACACTTTCACAAACCGGATACAGACCCAACACACCAGACCACGCTCACGACCCTGCGATGTTCCCTGGCAGATCTTATGAACACACTACACCATCGAACATGTCTTGAAACGAAGGCCTTTTTCCACACTCACGGGGATAAATGTGGCCGCCTTCTTTCACGTATAATAGCCAAAAAGCGGGCTGCCACATATATTGCCTGTGTACGGGACCGAGAGGGTCGACCGAAATACATGCCAACGCAAATCATGAATGCCTTACGTGAATACTACAAGCGACTGTACTCCCTTACAGGCTCTCAGACAGACAAAACCAGACAGACATTGCTCGACCAGATCCAAACTTACCTTTCTACACACTCCACACGCAAACTCTCTAAGGCAGACACAGCTCTCCTGGAAGAGAAGGGGATTACTGGCAAGTGGCCTACCCGTCCAGTAGATAGAGAGGGAACTGTATTTGTTCATTTAGACTCCATAGAAGAAGGCATTTGTTTTTTCTGTTTTTTGTTTATTTTATTTGCTGCTGTACCCTGCTGCTTTTATGATGGAATAAAAGAAAGAGGGACAAACAAACCTTGTATCCAGTGCCTTTATCACAACAGACAGACGGAGAGACAGACAGACGACCAGAATGACAGGCATTTAGAAAGACAGAAGGACAGGCACGGAGACGGGCAGACACCGGACGGGCAGGGAGATGGACAGTGACAGAAGGTCAGGCAGACAGGTAGACAAACAGACAGGCAGGGGGAGATGAACAGCAAGAAAAACAGACAGAAGGACAGGCAGGGGGAGATGGACAGGGAGACAAACAGACACGATAGAAGGAAAGGCAGGGGGAGACAGTGCACACACACACACGACAGGGCGGCAAAATGCAGCTCCTGAAAAAAGGGCCTCCTGGAGCAGGTGTTCCACAGCGCTCCATGGACGGGCTGCCCTGCTTTCAAGGGCTGTTACAGGCTGCTGCAATAGGGAAACCCTTAATTTGGCTTATGGAGATGTCAGCAGCCAATACACAGCATGTTTAAAATTTTGTGAAATTAGGGGAAAACCTTTTATTTGAAAAGCTTTCATCAAAAAAACATTTTCCTGTAATACAACTGTCACTGACCTGTTTTTCATTTTCGTCTTCCAGCTTGAGCCTTTCTTCTATGCAGTTTCTGGCCTGAAGGAATGCCTTCCTTTGGGCTCTCTCTGTCAAGATTCTCACAAAGACCCCAGATAGATTGACACTGACAAAAAGAATTGCATTGACCACAAGCTGCAGGAAGAGACATGCATATCATGTTAGTTATTGGCCTATGTGCTTCACTTACACAGGGGTTAACCAGAAAGCACCTGTGTTTGCCAATGCTTCAAATACAAGCAAAAATGAACTTTGCTGCAATTATGGTTTCCACCCATACGGGTTTCACCTGACCGTACGGTTTTCAAGTATGTGTCCGGTCTTCAGATTCCCTGCCATCCAGACACATGACTCGGCTCGGATCCGCATGCTAACCACATCCCATGTCTTTCCCGCGGTCCTCTGGACCGACCGGCTATTGAATAAGCAACTGCAAAGCAGCAAAGGTTTGTGCTGTGCTGCCACCCCTTGAATAATCACTCGCACGCTGCCTGTGTGTGAGTGAGAGACGGATGCTCTGCCCCAGCTGCTGCTGCTCTGCTGGACCCAGCTCGTGGGAGAGTATAGATATGGTCAGTCTCTCTCTCTCCATAGCAGCTTCATAGTGAACCTTCTGAAGCGGTTTGTAGTCTTCACTTATGAAACAGTGGTGTAGATCACAGATCTTTGCAACATTGGCAAACACTGGCGCTGTCTGAATAAATCCATAGGCTAAATAAAGTCTGTAAAAATAGCCCATTTACATATTACTAGTTTTGATTATGGAGTTTAGAGACTGCATTATTTAGAACATTCACTTAGTAAAACATAACCTTTATTCAAAAGTCTGTAAAGGAGTGGAGCATAGGCACCACAAAAGCAAGTTTGCAGAAAAATAAAAAAGGAAAAATTGCACTGTATTACAAAATCAATGGTGGACAGAAATCACATGACAAACACATACAGTGCAGGACGATAACACAAAACAAATAACTGAAAGGCAGCAGAACTATCATAAGAGCTATATATTACACCAGTCCTAGGGCACGCAGAGGTAAATACGCATGGTTTTGTTGCTAGATGCGTGTGCCTGTCAAGGCCAGGAAGAGACAGTCTAGTATTGGGTATTGAGCTAGCTGTACCCAGGGCTTTTTTTCAGGCGGTACGTGCCGGTACGCAGTTATGTGGCCACCTAAGGCCTTGCGGTCCCAGAGGCCTCATGGCTGCCTACCGGGTGGCAGTGTAGCAATGAGCTGCGTCAGTCTCTCTGGAATTAATCACAAAGGGCACGGAGGAGGAGCGGCAGCCTCCGCTCTCGGGAACCTGGGCACGCCACCTGGAATCGATTGTTAGAGAGGGACTTGGTGGAAGTGGCGGTGACCAGGTGTTGTGTGAAATCGCTACTTGTCGAGAGCTGTTCCAAGCAGCCTTCAGCAAAAATCTGAACTCCACCTACCCAGGCTCCTGCACATCTGTTGCTGTATAGGGGCATGAGATTGTGAGGCACACTCACGCCCCTGTACAGCCCCCTGCAGAGTGACAGATGAGTAGGAGCCTGGGTAGGTGGAGTTCAGATTTTTGCCGAAGGCTGCTCGGAAGAGGTCTCGACAAGGAACGAGATCTGACACAACACCAGAATGCTGAACCACAGCAGCAGGAAGCTGAGAGAGTTTCTGAGGAGCGTGAAGCATGACCTGCCAGAACCTCAGTGACACCATGCAGGCCGGTGAGCGTGGGTGGTCGGGGCTGACAGCAGGTCTGTGGTGCCTTGACATTGACATGAGGCCCCATGGTGGAGGGGCAGAGTGCAAGCTCCTCACCCCAGCACACTGTGTCCGGGAAGCGAGCAGGACACATCCTGTTGGATCATACTTATATCACCCTGAATATGTGCGGCCCATGCCCTGGGGCGGTGCTGAGTCTCAGTTATAGTGCTCTATTTATGGGGGTTTCTGTGTCACAATGTGGGGCAGCCTGAGTCTGGCTTGTCAGGTGGCATGTGTGAGGGGTGCGGTGTTACCCGAATCCACTCAGTTCTGTCGGGAGAAAGGTTGTCCCGGTACGGTCAATGACATTCCAGACACGAGTCAGTGGCAGGAAAAAAATTATTCTTTATTGACGTCTGTCAGGATCCCTGGCTGTAGCCATCCTGAAACCCCCTCTGGTGGTTCACTTCCATCCTGTTCCTGCCCTGCAACCAGCATCCAGCAGTGTAAGAGTTAACACCAAAACACACGTGACTCACAAAATAAAGGGCTCTGCCCCTCAATGACACATTGCTGGTTCATTACAGCTCATGCTCACGAAGAGTGAACATCGTTGCTACCTGATCCTGATTCCCCATTTCTGGTTCCTGCAATTACAACCATCATCCCCTGCAATCAACCTGGTTAGTCTTTATTTCCATTCACCCTCCACCATCCATATCCTCTGTTTATCAGTGCAGACCACTGCATCCTGGGCTCATACCCCTGCCATCCAGGTGCCACCCCGGTACCACCCCCACGTTTCCTGACAGAATGAACCAGCCCAATACAAATGAGCCCGCAGTGCTGCACTTTATGGTGGAGTTACTGAAGACGACCTTCCAGGAACTATTTAAAAACCTGACTGATTCCCTTGTGAAATTGCTGCAGGAGATGTGGGGCTCCTCGACTAAGGAGTGCACTCCTGCAGCTAACAAGCACAGAGAACCACTGTCCCCCGAAGAACGTGCCAGGAGACTGGCAGACAATCTCTGCCTGTACTGCGGGAAAGGATCACATTGGATATCAAATTGCCCAGAAAAACCCCAGAGATTTGCGGTTGTCAAACCAGCACCGGTTTCTAAGCCTGCTGCCAATCCCAAAGACGCTCCAGTGCTTAGAACTCTGAAGCAAACCCAGGCTTCCAGGCCTGCTTCTAGGCCTAAACCTGCTTCAAAGAGACCTACCATCCTTAAGCCGGTACCCCTACCCAAACCGGCCCCCAAGAGATTTCCTGAACCCAAACCTGCACCTCGAACAATTCATGCACCTATACCTGTTCCCAGACGAACTGTATCCAGGCATGTGACGTCTCTGGAGGTCAGTTCAGAAGAGGAGTATGCGAACCCTGTAATGCCTATGGAGACTGATTACACTGTGCCAATAGAACCTGTCCTTCCCATGGATCTGGAGACCACCGTACCTGTGGAGACAGATCTACCAACCCCTATGGAGATCATGTCCATGCCAGTTTCTACTGTGACACAGATCCCTTTCAAACAGGTAATGAAGGCCAGGCTGAAGAAAGCCCAGAAGATTAAGAGCTCCCTTATGGCAATTACAACTCCCAGCCAGCACGATCCGCCGCTGTCTTCCTGGGTTTCTTCCCTGTCTGAATATGACCCAGAGGACATCGCTGTCTCTGAGGAGAGCCCACCGAGACAGACAGCCCGACACTCAAAGGGAACCCCAGGTCAACACCAGGGGTCTGACACCCCTTTGAAGGCATGGCGAGGCTTCTGTTCTTCATCCAGCGATGGTTCTGTATCAGAAAGGGATTGTGGCGAGGAAGAGCAAGAGGACGAGGGCATGAAGTCCTGGCTGTGCGACTATCCTTCCCTTAGTGATGGATCAGGTTTAGAAGGGGAACTGGAGAAATGGAGAAGATGCCTACCCCGATGCCTTCTTCCTATGTGGGCACCAGGTTCGAAGGTGACTCTGCCTCCTACTTGTCTCCTTCGGTCGCCAAGGCCAGACGCTCCAAGGACACTCCTGTTCATCAAGACCCCTTACCCGAGGATCCATGTCCCTATACGGTACAGGGATGTTTTGCTCTACCTACCTTGGTACCACCTGGACACATGGGCACCCTCATTCCTGAAGTATCAGCTGACCCATCACCGGAGGACCGAGTCACTGCTTCTAATGGGACTATGGTTCGTCGCAAAGACCTCGACATCTTTGAAAAGGGGTTACTCCGGCGTAAGGAGATTGAAGATGCTGAAAGGAGAACACCATCTGGATACATGGGCACCCTCCTTCCTGATGCTTCTGCTGACCTTAAGATAACAAAGGCCAAGGCACGACGGCGTCAAAGAAAGGCACGTGCCCAACCCTGTACTACCACTCCTGACCCTCGTTCTGCCCTCCAGTGGTGCTACGATTATTGGAAACAGCACCCACTAGAGTGACCCGTGCCTGGTCATGGGCAGTCCTGCTGCCATCCTTGGTCACGCGGAGCGTGACCTGAAGGGGGAGGTACTGTCAGGATCCCTGGCTGTAGCCATCCTGAAACCCCCTCTGGTGGTTCACTTCCATCCTGTTCCTGCCCTGCAACCAGCATCCAGCAGTGTAAGAGTTAACACCAAAACACACGTGACTCACAAAATAAAGGGCTCTGCCCCTCAATGACACATTGCTGGTTCATTACAGCTCATGCTCACGAAGAGTGAACATCGTTGCTACCTGATCCTGATTCCCCATTTCTGGTTCCTGCAATTACAACCATCATCCCCTGCAATCAACCTGGTTAGTCTTTATTTCCATTCACCCTCCACCATCCATATCCTCTGTTTATCAGTGCAGACCACTGCATCCTGGGCTCATACCCCTGCCATCCAGGTGCCACCCCGGTACCACCCCCACGTTTCCTGACAACGTCACTCAAACTGGACTGAATCGCAAAGTTTCAGTGCCCTCTCCAAAACAGGGATACAATTCTTATACATCGATCAGTAAAAAGGTACATCCCAGGTGCCTTCCCCAGGACAAATTCACCCTCCCCTGGGCAAATGTGCCCGCCTTCCACCCTGGATACAAAGGGCCCTATTATATTCTTAACGCAAAAACACTCGCGCAGTGTGTGAATTTTTGCGTGAAGCGTTAATCATTAACGCGTGTAAATCAACGCTGGTATTACAATCCTCGTGCATTTTTTCCTCCGTCAAAAAATAACGCACGTAAAACGGACGTGGAAAAACGAGCGCGCATTAACGTTGCGTGCAGAAATCGGTATGCGGACTGTTTTTGTCACTCGATTCAGCCAATCACAATTAAGAACACAATTGTCTCCCGTTAAGTTTTTGCGCCTACCAAAATCAATCTGAGTATGTATGCTGCAGCAATAATAAAAACACGCACGACTTCTCAATTTTGTTTGGGTATGAGTAGAATGTGTAACTATACTTTGGTGCATATTTTTGGGCTGCTGTATTTGGGTTCGGCCAGGTCGTTCAGATTTGCTATTAACACCAGATTTTAGGAGTTGGTAAAATTATGCGCGCAAACGCTGTGCGTTAAAAACTGCGCATGGATTGTGATACCATCCGCGTACCAGCGCACAAACTGCATTTGCGCTCACAATGTTAAGTATAGGGCGTGCGTAGTACAGTACGCTCGCAAAGGGTTTGCGCAGGTCCACCCGTGTTAAACGTAGGCATGTGTTTGTTGCGCTGAGATTGTACTACGACGTTCAGTGCAAAGTGTTTTGCCCCTCGTGTTAATGCGTTTTTTGCGCACACGTTAACGTTTGAGTGAAGACTGTAATAGGACCCAAAGACATTGCACAATTTGCCATAAAATATACAATTAGGACAGTTAGATGATTTAGAAGCTAGCTAGATCCTGTCACTATCATCTCCCAGAGAGCCTGCTTCTCCCAAAACAGATAAGATTGCGGCTGGCCTAAGGGACGCCTTTGTTCTCGCCTGTGACTCCTCTGGCCTTGGAGTAGCTAAATCAGAACTTTTTGTTTTGGTACCTATGTTTATTCAGGCTGGATTCTCTATTTAATTGCAATGCCAGAAAGTCTCTGGAATGTTAGAATCTATGTAAACTCTTCTAAGTCAGTTAATATTCGCTATTTATATCTACGTTAACCACAGTTCTATTCAAGATGGCTGCCAGGATACAAGATGACGGCTAATTTCTGGCCTGGTTCTGCTTCAGTGGGACATTCGTGGGGTGCACTTGGTGACAGTGCAGATATGCTCCTGGTGGCTGCTCATAGGATCAGCGCTCTGCCGTGGGAGATTTAGAGAGAAAATCTTGCAATGAACAGGAGACTCCTGTGAGACTCCTGAAAGTTCCTGTTATCCACCCAGCTAGGTCAGATTTGGGATTCTTTGAGTGACATGACAGATCTCCAGAGGTTTGATAACAATCTTTATCAGTGGTGGCAAGCAGAATTGGGGGGGGGGGCAATTGAGATTTGAACCCAAATGTGATATTTTTTTTTCTTGCTTTGGATATTGAGGTTAGATCCATATTGGTCATATTTCACATTGCCTGATTCAATTGCTTCTGTATAACACTAGCAATCTCAAATATGTGATCACAGTTTGGGCCCGTTTTCATGCAATTTTGAGTTTAGATGCCTCTGGGCTGTGAATGGGCAATTTGAGCATAGGTACAATGTATTTTGGTAAAGGCAAGTTGAAAATGTTGTTTGTCTGTGACATTGGCGGCTCTCCAATTAGGCAGTTAAGGCCTCACCCCCCCCCCCGGGGCCTCACAAGGTTGTATTCCCCTACAGTGACCTCACAGGTCAAGTTCATGTCAGCAGTTCCGGGCAGTGAAAGGAACTGATGCTGTCAGTGTGTTCCTGGGGCCCTGCTCCTGCACTGTCAGATTAGCAGTGCACAGCCCCCAGTGAGTGGCTGCTCTCAGCCGCTGATGAGCACCGAAAGCTGCAGGCTGTTGCAGAGCAGCAGGAACATGGTATCCTGCCCTCTTGTCTCACATGCTGCTCAGTGAGGAGCAGAGTTTCCATTCCACCAGGCTGCCAGGTGAGAAACTATCTGCTCTCTGCACTGTAAACTCTCATATCTCAGCACCCCCCCCCCCGTAGAGACCCCCCCCCTAGTTACACACACAGCCTCCCTCCAGTGTAAGCTGTAATGTATCCTCATACATTCTCCTGAGGGTCTCCTGCCATATTACAACCCATGCTGGAAAGGACAATTTTCATCCCCTGTGGTCTTTAACTCCTGCAAGGCCAGGGATCTGAGCAGCAAAAATGTTTTTAACCATCCCCTTTGTCCTGAAATAGTTTTGTAGGTTTCCTGTATATATATAATGCACCGATACTTGTATCGGTATCAGTGCCGATTCCAGGGTCCTGCACGAGTACTTGGTACTCCTGCAGGTACCCCCGATACATCCACCGATACCGGAAGCCAGCGCTGGCTTTTTGACCGGTAACTGAGGGGCAGGCGCGGCTGGCAGAGTGCTCTAACGGCACTCTGCCAGGCCCCATCAGGGTGGCTTAGTCTGTTTGAGCGGCCACCGGCCCGGCAAGGGTTGCAGCCAGGCGCTCGCTTCACTGGGGAACCGCTGCCCGCGATCGGGCGAGATCCCAGAGTTCACTTCCTAGTGTAATATACAGTTCTGTGGGGGCATGTGTATATACACACATATCCCCACAGACATACACTGTACATATATATACAGGTCTGTGGGGGTATGTGTGTGTGTTTTTACACACACACACACACACACACGTCTGTGGGGGGTATGTACAGATATGTAGGTCTGTGGGGATATGTATATACACACATATCCCCACAGACATACATTGTAATATATTTATAGAAGAAATCCTCGATGTTCTGCCACTCAGACTTTTTTATAAAGGTAAAAAAAAATCTTTATTAGGTCGACGTTTCAGTCCAACCGGACATTTTTCAAGACATACATAAAATGAATAATAACTTTTATAATAGCAACATATCAATTAAGTTACAATAATGACGTTCAGGTGGTTGCAGGTTGATTACCAGAAGTCAAAAAACTACAAAACCCACAATGCTTCCGGATAACAAAAACACTAAATGTGGCCCAACAACCAAAATACACAAATCCAATCCTAGGAGTCCCGTTAGGGAACACATCTTCCTTTACCTTAGGAGTGGAATGGAGAGGGCAAAACACACAATAACATATTAAAAACAAGGCATACAGAAAGATTTTAGTTTAACGCGTATGGAGAAAGCAATGCAGATTGTTTTTTTCATTAAGCCCCTTCGGTGCAACTGTGTCCAAAGTAAAAATCCAATAGGACTCTTTTGAGCAGTTCCAAAGCCCCATCTCCACCCCTAGGCAAGGGAGGGATATGATCGATCCCCATAACTCTCAGTGAAGACAGTTGATGTTGCATCTCGTGGAAATGCCTGGCCACAGGCTGTGGGTTCTCCTTCCCAGAGAGTGCTGCTCGAATCACAGCGCGATGATTGGCTAGTCTCTCACGAAGACCATTATTAGTTTTTCCAATGTAAAATAATCCACATGGACAGGATAGCCGGTAAACAATAAATTTGGTGGTACAGCTAATTCAATATTTATTTGAATACTTTTTACCGCTATGAGGATGATAAAAATATTTACCAGTAATCATTGAGCTGCAGGTAGTGCAGCCGGTACAACGAAAACATCCAGGATGTTGTATATTGCGCTGCTGAAACAATGAAAACTGGTCAGTATGTACCAATAGATCTTTTAAAATTTTGTTCCTCTTGTAGCAAAAAAGGGACATAGCGGTACATTTCTTGGGTAAATTCCTATCAGCTCGTATCATATTCCAATTACGTTTGACACATCCTGCCAGTTAGGACAACTGGGTGTCATGTACCCTTGCCCTCGCATCCCCAGGCACAGGCTCCCGCACATACCGCATCGTCGCACACCGCCGATGATCAGTGTCTCATCACAGGTCCGCCTGGTTCCTTGGTTACGGCCACAGTGAGCCGCGCATGCGCAGACGGGACAAACACCACTGGTGTGCGTTTCAGAGAATGGCGTTGCGAACCAGTAACGCAGACCCGGAAGTGAACGCCGATTGCAATTGAGGACGCCGGCACCTGTCTACAATCAACCCTCCATAAATCGCTCGTTTATTGTTACCAGAACACTTAGAGCTACCTTACCTACTTCAATTGATTGAACTTCCCGTTGCTGAACCCTTGCTGTGACTGACAATCCCTGAACGCCGCCTGCCTCTCTGACCTTCTGCCTCTGTTTTGACAAACCCTGAAGCTACCTACCTTATTGTCCTCCCAAACTCCTCAAGGACCAACGCAGCTATCAACACACCCTAAGCTCCTCTACTCTCAAGGAATCCTCCTATCCAGCTTGCAGAGCTTTCTCCCCAAAGTAAGAGATTGGCTTTATATCACCCTACTAATATATATATATATATATTCATTCATTCATTCATTGCTGATTGATATCTGGAATAGAGGACGCCTAAACCCTGACACCACCTCTACTGTTTAGAAGGTGCTGTACCCGTATATCTCCAGCCCTTATTGCAGTGGTTGTCTTGAATAGGGATTGGCTGGCGGTTCGAACATTGCCCGTTCGGCGAACATCGAACATTTCTGCGTGTTCGCCCACAGTGGACCACAATGCACTTTTCCACTGGCCTGGAGCTTGTAATTGGCTACAGCCTTGCACCTGACAACAGGTCAGGTGCAAGACGATGCCAATCAGGGCTTGGAGTCCTGATTGGGCAAATGTTGCCAAATCATGGGCTCACAGAGCTAAGTCTCGCAGCACACTATATAAGGCGTCCCTCGCAGCCCCAGCATGTGTTTGTTGCAGGAGTGAATTGGAGAGGAGATTGTTTGTTGCATAACAGGCTGTATCACTGAGTTATATCAGAGTTCTGTGAATTTGAATCTGTGTGTTGGCACTGCCAGCTATTGGGGACAGGGTGTATCACTGAGTTATAGCATAGTTCTAAATATCTTTTAATCTAGATAACACAGTTGAATCAGAGTTCTGCATATCTCCAATCTTTAAACCAGAGTTGAATCAGAGTTCTGTATATCTTTAATCTATATATCACTCACCATGTCAGAAAGACCAAAAAGGACAGGCAGACGCACCCAGACACAGATAAGAGGGCAAGCAGCCCCTGTGTCGGGAGGCTGTGCCTCTGGTCGTGGTGGACGTGGTGCATCCTCTGCAGGGGCACGCTTGTCCTTGTTTCTAACTGGTGCTGGCCGTCTTAAGCAGCAGCAACATAAAGAGGATTTGCAGGATTGGCTAACCAGGCCATCCTCATCCTCCGAGTCCTCTGCCAGCCAGGCTTGTAGTGGTTTACAGTCCACCTCAGCTGCCAAAACATCTAATTCAGCCTCCATGTCCACAGCTACTCCTGCCGTAGCCTCACCAACATACACGGAGTCAGCTGAATTGTTTGACTACAGTGACGGTGACATGCTGCTTGAGGATGCGCAGCAACTCCAGTGCTCTGATTCAAACTCTGAGGTTGAGGAAGGGAGTATAAATCAGCCTAGAGGGAGGGGGTGCCAGTGACACACAAAGAACTGGCACTCATGTTCACCCAGCAGCAGCAGCATATTGCAAGGTTGGCTCCAGTGACGAAGAGATAGGGGGTGATGACAAGGATGATGTCACTGACTCCACCTGGGTGCCTGATCGTACAGAGGAGTTAAGTGAGGAGGAGGCCCAACAAAAACAAAGCACAACGTCCTCTATGAGCAACCGTAGCCAGTCCAAGGCATCAGATGTCAGAGCTGCTCAGGTGCAGAGCGCTGTTGTCTCACAGCACACGTCCAGGATCTCTGCTGTCTGGGAGTTCTTCATGACATGTGCAGCAGACTGCAGCGTTGCTATTTGTAAGAGAAGAGAATCAAGAAGAGTATCAAGAAGAGGATCAAGCGTGGGAAAGACATCAGACCACCTTGAGGCGACATATGACCACCTGCCACGTATCCCGTTGGCACAACACTTTGCATAGGTCCTCCTCCTCATCTGTCTCTACCCCCACTATATGTCCTGCCATGTCATTGCCTACGACCTCCACTGACAGGGATGATGCCACAGTAATGGGTGTACCACGTCCTTCCTCTGAATCTGTCAGCATCCCACCAGCTGCAGATTTATGCAGCCAGATTTCGTTGCTCCAGCTGCTGCAGCGGAAGAAAAAATATTGTCCATCCACATGCACAACTTCTAAATGCCAGCTTGGCAAAATTACTCGCAGTACAGCTGCTGCCTTTCCAGCTGGTGGACTCTGCTTCCTTCCGTGAATTTTCCGAATGTGCTGTACCACAGTGGCAGGTTCCAAAACGCCATTACTTTTCACGGAAGGCAATTCCAGCACATGGAAGACAATGTTATGGAGTCATTGGGAAAGGCAGTCAGCAGCAAGGTGCACATTACTTTAGACACGTGTTCCAGCAAGCATGGACAGGGCCGTTACATTTCCTTCACGGCACACTGGGTAACCCTGCTTGCAGCTGGGAGGGATCCAGGATGGGGCTCTGTGCTGCAGCTTGCTCATCCATCACGCCTCCGGAAAGCTGCTTATATGAGGTCTGTCTGCTCCACCACCTCCTCTGACTCTGGCGAAGTGGCAGTTAAACCAACGAGTGGCAGGGGCTACGCAATGGCTCAAGCAAAAATATGCCATACTGTGCTTGAGCTGGTTTGTTAAGGGGACAGGAGCCACAGGGGCCAGAAATTCTGTCAGGCGCAGAGTTGGTTAACACCACGCCAGCTTCAGCTGGGAATGGTCGTCTGTGATAATGGCAGCAACCTTCTCTCCGCCCTACGCCTGGGTAAGATGACGCATGTACCATGCCTAGCACACATCCTAAATCTGGTGGTACAGCGTTTCCTAACCAGGTACCCAGGGCTGGCAGAGATTCTCAGCCAGGCCAGTAAAGTAAGCAGCCACTTCAGATGGTCATTCCCAGCAAGTGTTCGCCTGGCAGAAATTCAAAGAGCATTCCACCTTCCCACAAACCGTCTGATCTGTGACATGCCCACCAGGTGGAACTCGACATTGGCAATGCTGCAGCGTCTGCACAAGCAGCAGAGGGCCATCAATGAGTATCTGTGTGAGTACGGCACAAGGAGAGGTTCAGGTCAACTTGTTTTTTGTTTTTTTTCTCCCTCGCAGTGGCTGATGATCAAGGATGCATGCAATGCACTGTCACCATTTGATGAGGCAGCGAGGATGGTGAGCAGGAACAGTGCATGCATCAGTGACACAATTCCTTTAGTTTTCCTGCTGGAGCGCACTCTGCGGGAAATTATTGATGTGGCACTAGAGGCAGAGCAGCGGGAGGAAGAGGAGGACTTTGTTAGCTCTCAAGGACCCAGTCTTTACGCAGTCAGCATTCCTGTGGGTCCTCAGATCAGACAGGAGGAGCAGGAATATTTAAGTTGTGGGGGCATTGAAGGTGGGAATTCCTCAAGGTAGGGTTTTGTGTTCCCAGAAACCCAAGGACTAGTACGTGGCTGGGAGGAGGTAGTGCACGATACGGTCATCCTCAGCAACCAGGAACACTCTGACGCTAATGCCATCTCCAACCTACGCTGCATGGGCTCCCTTATCCTGCAAAGCCTGCTAAAGGACCCCAGGATTCGTGCTATCAAGGAGTGGGATCATTACTGGTTGGCAACCCTTCTTGATCCACGATACAAGGGTAAGGTTGCAGAGCTCATCCTGCCCTCACAGAGGGAGCACAGGATGAAACAACTTGAGGACTCTCTAAAGCGACACTTGTGGAACACCTTTACAGATACTGGTAGGTTACCAACTGATGACACAGTTGCTTCTGAGGCTGCTGTTTATCAGAGGAAGAGCTGTGAAGGGGGCCGCTTGACTGGTGATTTTTCCAATTTTTTTAGGCCACGACGCCCAGGGACGTCAAATGTAGGCACCCATTGCCAGCGTCTTCACCATATGGTGCAGGACTATCTAGGGGCAAGGGCAGACCTGAATACCTTTTACAGCATATGATCAACTGGCTTACTGGGTGTTGAGATTGGATCACTGGCCAGAACTTAGCCAATATGCTATGCAGCTACTAGGTTGCCCTTCATCCAGCGTGCTTTCTGAAAGGACGTTCAGTGCCGCTGGAGGTTTTGTCACAGACAAAAGCGTGCGTCTGTCCACTGACTATGTCGACCGGCTAACATTTATAAAAACGAGTCAGTCCTGGATCAGCAGCTATCACTCCCCTAATGCTGATGTAACTGAATAGATCGGGGATCTCTTCTGCATTCCCAAAACTTCCACCACTGCACTCTTCGCAATACCTCAGAGGGGTTACGGTGTGAAGGCACTAGCTGCCACCAAAGGCCCAATATTTGGGTGCACTGACACTGACGCGTGTACCAGATTCCAATCATTTTAATATTTGAATGCAGAGTCCAACCCTGCACTCTTCCACAATACCTCAGAGGGGTTACAGTGTGAAGGCACTAGCTGCCACCAAAGGTCCAATTTTAATGCGTGTCCTAAAACGTCTCCTCTTTTCATACAAGCTGCCACCCCAAGCAGGTGTTTATGAATAGATTAAAGGAAAAACATTTACTGTCATTTGAAATGTCATTTGTTTCTTTTTAAATGTTTCTATACATCCGACAAATCCGCCACTTCACGGGCAGGTTATGGGGACCTTGCATATATGACCTCTTGCAGGGCACTCTAAAAATCGAACTTTCGAGTCCCATTGACTTGCTTTGAGTTCGGATCGTGTTCGTATTCGAATGCGAACCGAACAGGACTACTGATCTCCAAAGCCGGTTCAACATCCTGTTCTTCTATACATATCTGAGAGAGTAAACAAGCCTATGGAACCAACGAGGATAGCTGCAGTCCTGGCTAATATTACGGCACAACTGGCTATGCTTACACAAACAGTGCAAGACATACAAAGGAACCAAGCAATTATGCAAACTGCTTATGATCATTTGGAGTTCCAAGTCGCTACTGTCACACCATTACCAAATCCTACTAGTGCACCAGACCCACCGCCGTACAGAGCATCAGTACGTAATAGCGAAACACATGTCCCCCATATACCTCTACCAGAGAAATTTGATTGTGACCAAAGTCAGTTTCGTCGGTTCATAACCGCCTGCCAAATTGTTTTCTCCTTGCAACCTCGAGTCTATGATACCGATTATGCGCAGATCCATAGCATTACTGACGGGGAGGCCCCAATGCTGGGCTCATCACTTGATCTACACTGAAGATCCCGTTTTATTGAATTGGAATGCTTTTCTCCAGGCAATGGAGGATTTATATGATGTCCCTCATAGGACCACCAATGCAGCCCGGGCCCTTTCAGAGCTAAGGCAAGGCAGAAACTATGTTGAAGACCACATAACCGAGTTCAGACATCTTGCACTGGATTCAGAATGGAATGAACCAGCTCTCCTAGCTCAATTTAAATCTGGATTATCTGATTATTTGAAAGCTAAACTAGCAAGAATAGAACCTCCTTCTTTCCATGCCTTAATGACTCTCTCTGCTCTTCTTTCTCAGAGTCTTCTATCCATTTGAGTACAAAGAGCCTCAAGTTATTGCTCCCTTGTGTTAAGAACCGGCTGGGTGGAGTAGAGGTAATGTCACTGCTCTGCATGGAGAGAGCCTGTGGAGTCATGGGTTCGATTCTAGTGAGCAACCTCTCCAGTAAGTGTCCTTGGCAAGACACCTAACGGTACATACTTGCCACCCAGGACATACTTGAAAACGAGAGAAATCTCAATGTATCCTTCCTGGTGAAATCCTTTCTCAAAAAAAAAAAGACCTACACAGTCCCTCACTCCTCCTCCACGGGCCTTACCCACTTTGCCAGCACCAGAAGTAGAACCTATGCAAGTAAACACTGCCAGGGGTCCTTTATCCAATACTGAACGTGCCCGTAGAAGATCGCTAGGACCTCCACTCCCAGAAGCTCCCTCTGCCACCCTCTGCTGCTTCCTCCCAGCCACTGATGAGAAGCTCCCTCTGCCACCCTCTGCTGCTTCCTCCCAGCCACTGATGAGGAAGTCAATTCCTTATTGTCCTCCTCACATCTCACCACGTGCCCGCTCGACCCCATTGCCTCACATCTAATTCCTCCCTTCTCCTCCTCCCTCACCCCTGGTCTCACACACATCTTCAACCTATCTCTCTCCAGCAGCTCCTTCCCATCCGCCTTCAAACACGTGCTAGTTACCCCTTTTCTAAAGAAACCATCCCTCGATCCCAACTCTCCATCCAACTACCGTCCTGTATCCCTGCTTTCCTTTACATCTAAGCTCTTAGAAAAACTAGTCTTCAACCGCCTCTCCCTCTACCTGTCATCCAATTCCCTACTTGACCCCCTGCAATCTGGCTTCCGTCCCCTACACTCAACTGAAACTGCCCTCACCAAAGTCACCAACGACCTCCTAACTGCTAAAAAACACGGCCACTATTCTATTCTCATCCTGCTTGACCTCTCGGCTGCTTTTGACACTGTTGACCACCCCCTCCTTCTACAGACCCTTAACTCTCTTGGTCTCGGTGACACTGCACTCGCTTGGGTTGACTCCTATTTATCCAACAGGTCCTTCTCTGTGTCCTTTGCTGGTAACTCCTCTTCATTGCCTCTATCTGTTGGTGTACCTCAAGGCTCTGTCCTTGGTCCTCTGCTCTTTTCCATCTACACCTCACCCCTGGGAAAAATCATTAACAGCTTTGGCTTTAATTACCACCTCTACGCTGATGACACTCAGATCTACCTCTCTACCCCTGATATCTCTCCCCCTGTCCTTTCCTAAGTCAGTGACTGTTTATCTGGCATCTCCTCCTCGATGGCCTCCCACCACCTAACGATCAACATGTCTAAGTCTGAGCTCCTACTTATTCCTCCCTCTAATGACTCCCCACCTCCTGACTTCTCTATCACGGTGGAGGGTATCACCATCTCCCCATCAAACCAAGTTCGCTGTCTTGGAGTTACACTTGACTCTGCTCTTTCCTTCATCCCCCACATCCAGTCTCTTTCCTCCTCCTGCCGATACCAACTGCGTAATATTTCCAGAATTTGGCCATTTATTACCGCTGTCACCGCAAAACAACTCATACACGCCCTGGTAATCTCCCGATTTGACTATTGCAATAATCTCTTATCTGACCTCCCTCTCTCCCAACTCTCCCGCCTACAATCCATCCTGAACGCCTCCGCCAGGCTAATCCACCTCACCCGCCGCTCTGTCTCTGACGCTCCCCTCTGCGAGTCCCTTCACTGGCTTCCCATCCACTGCAGAATTAAGTTCAAAATCCTTATCCTTACCTACAAAACCCTCACTAACTCAGCTCCCCACTACCTGTCCTCACTAATCACCAAATACACCCCAGCCCGCTCCCTAAGGTCAAACAGCGACCTGCGCTTAGCGTCTCCCTACATCACCTCTTCCCATGATAGACTGCAGGACTTTTAATGCACAGCCCCCATTCTCTGGAACGCTCTCCCTCGTACGGTCAGACTTTCCCCTAACTTCTCTTCCTTCAAACGCTCCCTTAAAACATTCCTATTTAGGGAAGCCTACCACCAAACTCACTGACGCAACCATCAATCACTCTCACCTTGCAGTCCTCTCCTCCTGTTTCCAACCCCAACCCTCCCAGATTGTGAGTTCCTACGGGAATAGGGCCCTCATCTCCTCCTGTACTGTTTGTCAAATGTTGTTCAATGTATTGTAACCCTGTCTATACTGTGCCTATTGTACAGCGCTGCGGAATATGCTAGCGCTTTATAAATAAAGAAGAATAATAATATGCATGTATTGAAGGCGATCCGGGCATCAATTAAGGAAATGTCGTGAACGACCTGACCTCCCTAGGGGTAAGATGCATTCTTTATTCAGTAATGCGTTACCTGATAGCACTGACAAATGTATGTCTTCTCATCTACTTGTTCCCATATCTCTCCAGTGGAAAGAAGAACAGATAACCCTTAAAGCCATGATCGATTCGGAAGTGTCACGGTGGCCGATGTCTGAGGTCTTCCCACTTCTCAGTCTGTGGTCGCGGTCGTCATGGCAGCCGATATCCGGAACACTTCTTACCAGCAGTGGCGGAACTACCGCCATAGCGACCCACGCGGGCGCTATGGGGCCCGCAGCCGAGTGGGGCCCGTGTCGCTGCCGGAGCATCTGGACCTAGGGCCCCTGCTGGCGTTGTTGTTGCTGCTGTTGCTGCATATGACGGGGTGACACAATACCTGCGATCGGTGCACTTCCTGTGCGCGTTTATGACCGGAAGTGCTCTCCAGCACCGGAAGTGCTCTCCAGCATGCCGCCGATCGACCCTCCGGCATCCTCTGAGCGGGCCATATAGCTCAGGGGCTGGCGACCTGCGGATGAGAGGGGGTAGTGTGTGTGTGTCCCGTGCATCTCCCCTGTCTGTCCATGATCTCCTCTTGGCTATCCTGTCCTGTCCCCCCCCTCTGCCTGTCCATGATCCTCCTCCTGGCTATCCTGTCCTGTCCCCCCCTCTGCCTGTCCCACCCCCCCCCCTCTCTGCCTGTCCATGATCTCCTCCTGGCTGTCCTGTCCCGCCCCCCCTCTGCCTGTCCCATTCCCCCCCCCTCTGCCTGTCTATGATCTCCTTCTGGCTGTCCTGTCCCGTCCTCCCCCTCTGCCTGTCCTGTCCCCCTCCATCTCCCCCTTCCTGTCCCCCCTCTGCCTGTGCTGTCCCCCCTTCCTGTCCCGTCTCCCCCTGCCTGCCCCCCCCCTCTGCCTGTCCTGTCCCCCCTCTGCCTGTCCTGTCTCTCCCCGCCAATCCTGTCTCTCCCCCGCCTATCCTGTCTCCCCCGCCTATCCCGTCTCCCCCCCGCCTGTCCCATCTCCCCCCGCCTGTCCCATCTCCCCCCGCCTGTCCCGTCTCCCCCCTCTGCCTGTCCCATCTCCTCTCCCCCTCTGCCTGTCCCGTCTCCTCTCCCCCTCTGCCTGTCCCGTCTTCTCTCCCCCTCTGCCTGTCCCGTCTCCTCTCCCCCTCTGCCTGTCCCGTCTCCTCTCCCCTCTGCCTGTCCCGTCTCCTCTCCCCCTCTGCCTGTCCCGTCTCCTCTGCCCCTCTGCCTGTCCCGTCTCCTCTGGCCCTCTGCCTGTCCTGTCTCCCCCTGCCTGTTGTCTCCCACCCGCCTGTCCTGTCTCCCCCGCCCTGCCTGTCCTGTCTCCCCCGTCCTGCCTGTCCTGTCTCCCCCCGCCCTGCCTGTCCTGTCTCCCCCCCGCCCTGCCTGTCCTGTCTCCCCCCGCCCTGCCTGTCCGGTCTCCCCCCGCCCTGCCAGTCCGGTCTCCCCCGCCCTGCCTGTCCTGTCTCTCTCCCGCCCTGCCTGTCCTGTCTCTCCCCCGCCCTGCCTGTCCTGTCTCTCCCCCGCCCTGCCTGCCATTTTGTAGCCGGACGCATGTGTGTGGGCGCAGTCAGCAGTCACTGTGCCGGCTTTCCAACTGAGCACGCACACTGAGGAGCAGCGCGTGCTCGTCCCTCCTGGCTCCTTCTGACCGACTGCGGCACCAGCCTCCCCCAGGACCAGACCAGCTGACTGGACAAGTTACCATATCTGGGGTCTGTCTGGGTATACATGTATCTGGGTTCTGTGTATTTATATAGAGAATGAGGCTGTATATATGTAGTAATACATAGGATACATATATACAGCCTCATTCTCTATATAAATACACAAGGTACATGGAGAATGAGGCTGTGTATATGTAGTGTATGTGGCGCTCTGTGATAAACTCACAATTATGTGCGGAGTGTATGCGCGTAATTGCTGTGGCGCTCTCTGATACGCTCATACACACTGCACATTACAGTGAGTTCTATTGCCGTGGAGCTCTGTGATACGCTCATACACACTGCACATTACTGAGTTTTATTGCTGTGGAGCTCTGTAATACAGTAATGTGCAGTGTGTATGAGCGTATCACAGAGCACCACAGCAATAAAATTCACAGTAATGTGCAGTGTGTATAAGTGTGAGTTTTATTG
Organism: Leptobrachium leishanense; assembly: GCA_009667805.1. Lineage (NCBI taxonomy): Eukaryota > Metazoa > Chordata > Amphibia > Anura > Megophryidae > Leptobrachium > Leptobrachium leishanense. The sequence continues at coordinate 203,852,471 of CM019067.1, read as the reverse complement.
CTGTGGAGCTCTTTGATACGCTCATACACACTGCACATTACTGTATCACAGAGCTCCACAGCAATAAAACTCACAGTAATGTGCAGTGTGAGTGTGAGTTTTATTGCTGTGGAGCTCTGTGATACGGTCATAGACAGCGCACATTGCGGTGGGGGGGTAGGCTGCAGGGGGTTGTTAGATTGCAGACGGGGGGGCCCATACAACATTTTGCTATGGGGCCCTGTGATTTCTAGTTACGCCCCTGCTTACCAGGGTAATGTTTACCGCCGGACAGAGATCAGGGAAGAAGGTGCTTGCCAACCTATAGGTTACAACATCCGCCAACCACATCCGGATGTCAGGTCTGCCAGCGAATCGGAGGCACAGGTCAAGAGAGACAACCAATCAGAATGCTTGACCAGTGAATCTATGGTAGACCGGGGAGTCTCCTCCATCCTCCAATAGGAGATCCGGTGGCTCCATTTAAAGGGCTTCCTTCCTCACTATCATTGCGCTAGCGTGGTTCTACATACGCCTAGTGCCTTGTTGCGTTATATATATATATATATATACTAGGTGTAAAGCCTGCCCAGAGGGCAGTCTATTGATAAGTGTGGTGCATTGTGCTTGGTTCTGTGCTCTGTGCCGTTTATTCTGTTGTGCTCGGCTCTGTGCCGTCTATGGTACTGTGCTCGGCTCTGTGCCGTTTTTATTGTGCTCGGCTCTGTGGCGTTTTTATTGTGCTCGGCTCTGTGGCGTTTATTCTGTTTTGCGTTTATACTGCCCCTGCTCATGGATATATGCCCCAACACGTGGATACTGCCCCAACACGTGGATACTGCCCCAGCTCGTGGATACTGCCCCAGCACGTGGATACTGCCCAGCACGTGGATACTGCCCCAGCTCGTGGATACTGCCACAGCACATGGATACTGCCCCAGCTCGTGGATATTGCCCCAGCACGTGGATACTGCCCCAGCACGTGGATATTGCCCCAGCACGTGGATATTGCCCCAGCACGTGGATGGATACTGCCCCAGCACGTGGATACTGCCCCAGCACGTGGATATTGCCCCAGCTCGTGGATATTGCCCCAGCACGTGGATATTGCCCCAGCACGTGGATACTGCCCCAGCACGTGGATACTGCCCCAGCACGTGGATATTGCCCCAGCTCGTGGATATTGCCCCAGCACGTGGATATTGCCCCAGCTCGTGGATACTGCCCCAGCACGTGGATACTGCTGCAGCTCGTGGATATTGCCCCAGCACGTGGATACTGCCCCAGCACGTGGATACTGCCCCAGCATGTGGATATTGCCCCAGCACGTGGATACTGCCCCAGCACGTGGATACTGCCAGCTTGTGGATATTGCCCCAGCACGTGGATACTGCCCCAGCTCGTGGATATTGCCCCAGCACGTGGATACTGCCCCAGCACGTGGATACTGCCCCAGCACGTGGATACTGCCCCAGCTCGTGGATACTGCCCCAGCACGTGGATATTGCCCCAGCACGTGGATACTGCCCCAGCACGTGGATACTGCCCCAGCTTGTTTATATTGCCCCAGCACGTGGATACTGCCCCAGCTCGTGGATACTGCCCCAGCTCGTGGATATTGCCCCAGCACGTGGATACTGCCCCAGCACATGGATATTGCCCCAGCACGTGGATATTGCCCCAGCACGTGGATACTGCCCCAGCACGTGGATATTGCCCCAGCACGTGGATATTGCCCCAGCACGTGGATGGATACTGCCCCAGCACGTGGATATTGGCCCCCCAGCTCGTGGATATACTCACCTACATCGGCCCTCCAGCGATGGCGGTCCCGCTTCCAGCGTTCTCTCTCTCTCTCTCCGTTGGTCGCCGGGATGACGTCACGAAAGCCTTTGACCCCCGGGGTCAAAGGCTTTCGTGACGTCATACCGGCGACCAACGGAGAGAGAGAGAAGACGCTGGAAGCGGGACCGCCATCGCTGGAGGAGCTAAGGGCCGATGTAGGTGAGTATGTGTAGGCAACATCCCCCTACATTGGCCCGGAGCCTCAGCGGTGGCTGTTGCAGGCTGCTCGGCCGGCCTCCAGGCTTAGGCGAGCCCCCGGCTCGGCTGGGCCTGTAGGCCCAAGCCAAGCCGGGGGCTCGCCTGAGCCTGGAGGCCGGCCGAGCAGCCTGCGACAGCCGGAGGACAGTCACCGCTGGAGCTCAGGGCTAATGTAGGTGAGTATGTGCTCTCCACACCCACCCTGCTTGCTCGGCCGGTATCCAAGCTTAGGCGAGCCCCCGGCTTGGCGTGGGCCTAGAGGCCCAGCCGAGCCGGGGACTCGCCTGAGCCTGGAGGACGCCCGAGCATGCAACTCGACCGGCCTCCATGCTCAGGCGAGTCCCCGGCTCGGCAGGGCCTCTAGGCCCAAGCCAAGCCGGGGGCTCGCCTAAGCTTGGATACCGCGCCGAGCAAGCAGGGTGTGTGTGTGTGTAGAGCACATACTCACCTACATCGGCCTCGAGTCCTCCACCGGTTCCACACATACTCACCTACATCGGCCCTTAGCTCCTCCAGCGATGGCGGTCCCGCTTCCAGCGTCTCTCTCTCTCCGTTGCTCGCCATGATGACGTCACGAAAGCCTTTGACCCCCGGGGTCAAAGGCTTTCGTGACGTCATTCCGGCGAACAACGGAGAGAGAGAGGACGCTGCAAGCGGGACCGCCATCGCTGGAGGAGCTAAGGGCCGATGTCGGTGAGTATGTGTTAGGCAACATCGGCCCTGAGCTCCAGCGGTGACCTCCTCTGGCTGTCGCTGGCTGCTCGGCGGGCCTCTAGGCTTAGGCGAGTCCCCGGCTCGGCTGGGCCTGTAGGCCAAACCAGCCGGGGGCTCGCCTGATCCTGGAGGCCCGCCTAGCAGCCTGCTCGGCCGGAGGAGGTCACCGCTGGAGCTCAGGGCCGATTTGGTGGAGTATGTTTTGGGAATTTAGGCCCTGAGCTCCAGCGGTGACCTCCTCCGGCTGTCGCTGGCTGCTCGGCGGGCCTCTAGGCTTAGGCGAGTCCCCGGCTCGGCTGGGCCTGTAGGCCCAAACCAAGCCGGGGGCTCGCCTGAGCCTGGAGGCCCGCCTAGCAGCCTGCTCGGCCAGAGGAGGTCACCGCTGGAGCTCAGGGCCGATTTGGTGGAGTATGTTTTGGGAATTTAGGCCCTGAGCTCCAGCGGTGACCTCCTCCGGCTGTCGCTGGCTGCTCGGCGGGCCTCTAGGCTTAGGCGAGTCCCCGGCTCGGCTGGGCCTGTAGGCCCAAACCAAGCCGGGGGCTCGCCTGAGCCTGGAGGCCCGCCTAGCAGCCTGCTCGGCCGGAGGAGGTCACCGCTGGAGCTCAGGGCCGATTTGGTGGAGTATGTTTTGGGAATTTAGGCCCTGAGCTCCAGCGGTGACCTCCTCCGGCTGTCGCTGGCTGCTCGGCGGGCCTCTAGGCTTAGGCGAGTTCCCGGCTCGGCTGGGCCTGTAGGCCCAAACCAAGCCGGGGGCTCGCCTGAGCCTGGAGGCCCGCCGAGCAGCCAGCGACAGCCGGAGGACGGTCACCGCTGGAGGATCGGGGCATCTGGCCGTGTAAACACACGGGTAGCTGCGCGTGGCTCGTGCCGTTTTTTTTTTTTTTTTTTCACGCGGCCGGCACGCGCAGCTACCTGTGTGTTCTAACGGCCGCTTTCAAATGTCCGTCGCGCATGCGCAGTAGGGTTTTGGCGACGGACAGTTTTTAGCTTACTCTTTTATAGTATAGATATATTTATATATATTACTCCTACTCTGTCTCTCTGGTTATCTCGATCCCGGCTAGTCCTCGTTTATTCTGTCTTCTGGCACCCTGAAATATCGGCTTGTTATTTACCAACCTCTATCTACATTTTCTGTGTTGTCTGTTACCAATAACCTGGCCACCAGTAAGGACCGGATAGCTAAAGTCTGTGGTATTACATTATATAGTAGGTTGCATCAACCGTGACACTCCAACCTCTATCTACATTTTCTGTGTTGTCTGCTCCCAATAACCCGGCCACCATTTAAGGACCGGATAGCTAGATTCTGTGGCATTACTATATACAGTAGGTTGCCTGACTGTGAGAACCCAGCCATTATCACTGTCTGAACTTCATATAGCCCGGCCATTATCAAAGAACCGGTTGGTTTATTGTCTGCGAGCAGGGTTGCCTTATCCTGACAGGGAGCCAGCGGATGTTTTTTAGACAAGAACGACGCTTCCACCTACAACATACCGCTCGTTACCAAGAATCGTCCTGTGACCATCCGATTATTAGATGGAAACCCTCCCATGTCGGGTCCCATTCTACATGAAACCGTCCCTCTTTATCTCCATAGGTCCAGTACATGAACAGACGCTCTCCTTTGATATTATTGATTCTCCTGCCTTCTCCGTGATTCTCGGACTTCCGTGGTTGAGACAAATTAATCCGACCATAAACTGGAAACAAGGTACCATAATGATAAAATCGTCTGACCTTACAAAAAAAGAAGTCATCGAGATCACTAATACATATCATAAGAAAATACGAGCTACTGTTCTACCAAATCAATATACTGGATTAATCATGTATTCCTTAAAAAAGGAGCCGACACTTTACTACCTCATAGGCAATATGATTGTCCTGTTGATCTGTATCCAGGCTCCCCTATACCATTTGGGAAAATATATCCTCTCTGAACCCGAATTATCAGTATTAACCCCTTAACGCCGCAGGACGTACATTTACGTCCTGCATTAGGCGGGCTTTGCCGCCGCAGGACGTAAATGTACGTCCTCGGCGTTTAGAGCCCCCCCGGGAGATACTCACCTTCTCCGGTCGCTCCCACGCTGTTCTGACTCCCCCGGAGTCAGATCAGTGTGATCCCTCCTCCGGCGTTGTGACGTCATCGCGCCGGTGGCGCGATGACGTCAGTTTCAGGCGTCCCCCCCCGCCGGAGCAGGGGAAGCGCCTGGAGGGGAGGGGAGGGATCCTCCGGATCCCTCTATCTCTCGATCGCCTGGTCCTCGGCGGCTGTGGCCAGCATCGCTGGAAGGGTCACAGCCTGACCTTTCCAGCGATGTATGGGGGGTTAACCCCTTAGTTGCCAGGTCGCGACCGGGCACTAATTTGTGCCCGATCGCGGCCTATTTCCGGTGGGGGCCGCCATCTTGGATGGCAGCCCCCACCTCTGGGTCACCCCCCGGTCAACTGACTCATCGCGCCATGCGCGATGATGTCAGTTAACCGGGAACCCCCTAGCTGCAAAGGGATTTCCCATGGAAATCCCTTGCAGGAGATAGGGGGGTTCTTTGAACCCCTTTATCTCCTGATCGGTGGCAGCTAGGGGGTCATGTCTGATATTGCTGGAAAGGCCAGAGCATGGCCTTTCCAATGATTTCAAACATGACCATGGTAAAAGTGAAATAAAAGTAAAAATAAAAATAATAAAAAAATAATAAATTAAATAATAAAAAAATAATAAATATAATAATAAAAAAAATTTTTGTTTTTTTTAATGCAGCACTATTGTTCACATTTCAATTATAATGTGAACAATGATGCTTCACTAATGATTTTTTTTTTTGGGGGGGTCACGCAATTTCTCCCCAAAAAAAAATGGGTTCATCGTTCTAATTTTTTTAACAAATCTACCCAATAGAATATGACCGCAGAGCCTCGGATAATAAAATTTTAAAAAAAAAACACTTTACACACTGTGGAAGATTGAAATTTTATTGAAAATTCAAATTTTTTTACATTTTTTGTTATAGCATTTTGGCAGGGCATGACATATACATATAATAATGATATATTATTAATCTGCCGAGTCTGACGGAAAGAACGATGTATAATTTGTCTGGGTGGTATAAGAATACGTGACTTAAAAATGGTCAAAATGAGCTCAGCAAACTTCTACTTCCGAAACAGCGCCGAAGTTGTAAAATTACTCCCGTCCTTAAGGGGTTAAAGGAATATATCAATGACAACCTGGAGAAAGAATTTATTCGACCCTCCAACCTCTCCTGCAGGAGCTCCAATATTTTTTGTGGGAAAAAAGGATGGAGGCCTGAGACCTTGTATCGATTATAGTAACACTATTGAGAGCTCTGTAAAGAACAAATATCCTCTTCCATCAATCACGGAACTCATGGATAGGCTACGTGGAGCTAACTACTTTACCAAATTGGATTTTCGAGGGGCATATAACCTAGTGAGGATAAAACACGTAGACGAATGGAAAACTGCGTATCGTTCCTGCTATGGACATTATGAATACCTATTAATGCCTTACGGATTATGCAACGCTCCAGCAACTTTCCAAAGATTCCTAAACGACATCTTCAGAGACATTCTTGATCAGTACGTCATTATATATTTCGATGATATCCTGATATATTCTGCTTCCCTCTCTCAGCATCATAACCTCGTAAGTGATACGATCCCCACCTGGAGGAGGTATGATCCTTGCACGCAGCACCCTATCCTTTCCCTCTGATCCTTAGAAGTGGTCAGTCTATAATATATATATCCCTATGAAAAGATAACTTGCAGCAAGGGGAGGTCAAGGTACAGTGCCAATATGTCAAAACCAGAATAGTCAGAAGCTATTTGCCAAATGTCAGAACCAGAATAGTCAGAAGCCATTTGCCAATATGTCAGAACCAGAATAGTCAGAAGCCATTTGCCAAATGTCAGAACCAGAAATACCAAAAATACAATAGAGCAGCTCTAAGGGATGTTAACCACATTAGGGCAATGTGGGAACAAATTGCCTGTGCTCTTAAAGCCGGCGGGTCTGCGTCATCACGCCAGGCTCCGCCCCCCCAGCATCTCACATGACCACCCAGATTCCCCTCTTCACTCGGCACCCGGACAGCGAGCAGCGAGGATGACGCTGCCGGGCACGGAGGGGCCATGGCGGGGCACGTAACAGTAAGAACAGTATTACACAGGTTAAGAAAACACCACTTGTATGCAAAACTGGAAAAATTTATATTCGATAGCCAGCAAATTGATATTTTAGGATTCGTGATCACCCCTGGAGGGCTTCAAATGGACAATTCGAAAACCAAAGCTATAGAAGAGTGGCCTGTTCCTGCTAGCAAAAAAGGAGTGCAATGCTTTATGGGATCTTGCAACTTTTATCGAAAATTTATTAAAAATTTCTCTGCCATAACCAAACCAATAAATGAATTGACTCGTTTGGAGAATCGCTTTGTCTGGACAGAAGCCGCACAACAATCATTTGAGGAATTGAAAAAGTGTTTCACTACAGCTCCTATACTGACACTACCAGATCCCACCACTCCGTATTACGTTGAAGTTGATGCCTCCGAACACGCTACCGGTGCTATATTATCTCAACGGATAGGTGAGAAACCAATTTTACACCCAGTCGCTTACTTCTCTAAAACCTTAAACCCTGCAGAAAGGAACTATGATGTCGGAGAAAGAGAATTAATTGCTATCAAACTAGCCTTGGAAGAATGGCGTCATTTATTAGAAGGTTCTCGCTATCCAGTCACTATCTTCACAGACCATAAGAACTTCGAATATATACGGAAAGCAAAGAGACTAAAACCCCGGCAAGCAAGGTGGACTCTTTCCTTCAACCGTTTTGATCTACATATCACATACAGGCCTGGAAACAAGAATGGTAAGGCCGACGCTCTGCCGCGGATGGAATCCGCACCACCAAGAATCATAGAGGAAGAGATACTTGCCAAATCTTGTTTTGCTACAACTAAATCTTCTCTATGGAACATAATAAATTCACACAGTTCCGCTATACCCGATAACATATCAGATATTCCTTTACAGAAAAAAGAAGCCTTCCTATTATGGAATGGTCAGTACATGGTACCCCAAGAAAATCGATTGCCGGTCCTACAGTTTTACCATGATACAACCATTGGAGGCCATGGAGGTATCCATAAAACCATCGACCTGATACGAAGAACCTTCTGGTGGCCAGGTATGAACACCGATATATGAAAGTATGTAGTTCATTGTCCTGTATTCAACGAAAGCTCTCTGCACCTCTCCTCAAGGCTTATTGCAACCCTTGCCCGTTCCATCAAGTCCTTGGAAAGCTATATCTATGGATTAAATCACCGACCGCCCCACGTCTTCTAACCATAACGGTAACGTTGGGGGCTTCCAGCCTTTCTGGTGTGCTTGAGGGCAGCATGTCTGATGCTGCTCGCTCACCAACACCCGGTTTAAATTGAAACAAGCAGGGAGGTGGCTGCATGAGGTGCGGCTTGAGAGGGGGTGCGGTCTGGTGAAGGTCTTTTAAAAACCAACAGTTCCTTCTAAGCAGTGCCAGATCGTGGTTATCCATACCTGAGCTCCTTGTACCTGAATTCTCTCATGATTTAACCTGTTATTGACCTCTGCTTGTTTTCTGACTATTCTGCATTCCGTTGCCCTAGACTATTTCCTTGTACTACGCTTCTGCACTGATATTGACCCGGCTATTCCATTTGACTATTCTATACTCTGTATTCCTGATTCTGGCTCGTCTGACTACCCCCATGTTGCTGACCTGGTTTTGTATTACAACATTGTCTTTGATTAACCCTTTCTGTCTAGTATACCTGGCCAATTCTAAGGACCAGACAGTTAGGGATTCTTCTACGGCTACCCTGTTGGTAGCTTTTGGGCTCTGTGGAGTGTTGGGCGTTAAGGACTGCATGGTGGGATCCGGGAACCGTGACATTACGATCTGGCCAAATGGATCCTGCAGACTTAACACAGCATTTGAGTAACTTTGTATCCAGACAGGACGAGCAGGACCATAGGATGGATCAGTTTGCTCTCACCTTACAAACTATCCTGACTCGTACAGCTCACCTGGAACCAGCTGGGGTTGCACCTCCGCCTGCTATACCTGTGTCCTCTGTTGTTCAGACATCCCAGGTACACATGACCGCTCCTATGAGGTTTGACGGTACTCCCTTGGAGTGCGGGGGATTTTTGGTCCAGGTGGATATTCATTTTAAATTAAATCCACAAATGTTTATCACTGACATAGCCAAAGTGGGGTTCATTATTAACCATCTGTCTGGCAGAGCGTTGACATGGGCGAATCCTTTATGGGAGGCAGAGAAGCCTATCGTACTGAACTATAAAGAATTCATAGCCGAGTTAAAATGTACGTTTAATCCTACCAGAAAGGCCAAGATAGCTGGCAAATCCTTGTTCCGCATACGTCAAGGGAACAGGACTGTATCGGATTATGCTATAGAATTTAAAACTTTGGTTTCTGACGTGAACTGGACTAATGAGGCTCTGGTTCTGGCTTTTATGGAGGGGTTATCAGAGTCATTGATGCATGAGTTGGCTCCTCGTAATTTACCTGACGTGTTGAGTGAACTTCTAGATTATTGTATAGATCTGGATGATCAGATAAGGGACAGAAGAAATCCAACAGCGAAACCTAAGAGACCGTTACCAAGGTTGGCCCCTGTCTTTCAGGCTCCACCAAGAGAGTTATCCCCTCCCTCTGAGCCTATGCAACTAGGCCATACTAGGCTTACGGAAGAAGAGAGAACAAGGCGTCTTCGTGAGGGATCGTGTCTGTATTGTGGTTTAAAAGGACATTTACTACTTCAATGTCCCACTCGCCTTAGAATGCATGATAAGTCGGAAAACTACCACACCTAAGGCAGCTGAGGAGACAGGCCTTGGGTGTGACGTTCATGTCTCCTGTCAAAGACACTAGACTCTTGTTACCAGTATCCGTGGCTTGGGAGACCAAGACAACGTATACTACCGCTTTCGTTGACTCTGGGGCTGCTGGTAATTTCATTGATGTTGAATACGCTTCCTCCATTTCTCTCCCTCTGGTTGTAAGAGAGACACCCTTAGGCCGTCGAAGCCATAGATGGTAGGCCGTTATCCTGTCCCAGAATTACTCACGATACTGTTATAGTGGTTCTTACCACTGGTCTCATGCATAAAGAAGAGCTCATATTTCAGGTTATCCGTTCACCTTCCAATCCTGTTGTGCTTGGTTTCCCTTGGTTGGTGGAACATAATCCTGTTATTGATTGGGCTAAGGGAGAGATACTGTCTTGGAGTCCTGCTTGTTTTGGGACTTGTTTAATACCCATTCAGCATATTGGTGCCCTGAACACACCTACAGCTCCTCCATTGTCTACAGAGGTTCCTGACTGGTATGCCGACCTCAGGGCTGTATTCGATAAAAGAGAGGCAGAGAAACTACCTCCACATAGACCGTATGATTGCGCCATAGATATTCATCCAGGTACCATGCCTCCTCGAGGTAAAGTATATCCTTTATCCATAAAAGAGAACCAAATCATGGAGGAGTACATAAAGGAGAATTTGGAGAGAGGTTTTATCAGACATTCCTCTTCTCCAGCAGGGGCTGGGTTCTTTTTTGTGTCTACAAAAACGAGCTTTACGCCCGTGTATCGATCTTATAGGGGGCTTAACAAGATCACCATCAAGAATGTGTACCCTATCCCTCTTATATCAGAACTGTTCGACAGGTTAAGGGGATCAGCAGTATACACAAAACTCGATTTGAGAGGGGGCTTACAACCTGATACGTATAAAAGATGGGCATGAATGGAAAACCGCATTTAACACCAGGAGTGGGCATTATGAATATCTGGTCATGACGTTCGGTCTCTGTAATGCTCAAGCTGTATTCCAAGATTTCATTAATGATGTGCTCAGAGATTTTTTGCAATCCTTTGTTATCGTATACTTAGACGATATACTAATTTACTCTCCTGATCTTATAACCCACCATGAACATATCAGACAGGTATTAGCAAAACTACTAGACAATGGTCTTTATTGCAAACTGGAGAAGTGTTTATTCGATATTACTACTGTAAAATTTCTTGGGTACATTCTCACTCCAGAAAGTTTTGAGATGGATCCTTCCAAACTCACGGCCATCTCAGAATGGCCTCTCCCTCAAGGCCTCAAAGCCATACAGAGGTTTCTGGGGTTTTCCAACTATTATAGGAGAGTTATCAAGAATTATTCTGCTGTAGCTTCTCCTATCATTAATATGACACATAAAAGTCTGAAGAACCAGGTCTGGTCTTCACAATCCAAACAGGCATTTGAAGCTCTCAAACAGGCTTTCACTTCCGCTCCCGTGTTACGGCATCCTGATCCCAGAATTCCATTTGTTCTTGAGGTTGATGCTTCCGAGATAGGCATTGGGGCTGTCCTATCTCACAGAGAGTCTCCAGGGAAGCCTCTACATCCTTGTGGGTTCTTTTCAAGAAAATTATCACCAGCAGAACGCAATTATGATATCGGTAACAGAGAATTGCTTGCTATTGTGTCTGCCCTGTCAGAGTGGAGACCCTTTGTTGATAATCACTGATCATAAGAACCTTACGTACATCGGGGATGCTAAACGTCTGAACTCGAGACAGGCCAGGTGGTCATTACTACGGTCTCAGTTTAATTTTGTGTTGACTTACAGACCAGGTGACCGCAATGTAAAGGCTGATGCCTTATCTCGTCAATACGACCCGTATGAATCAAACACACAAGACCACAATCCTATAGTTCCTCCTGAACGTATTGTGGCTTCCACGGTCTTGTCTGTTTCCTCGCCATTTCTGGAACGCCTCCAAGCAGCTCAAATGGATGGGGGCTCCACCTAACAAGCCTCCAGATATGTTGTTTGTGCATGAAAAGGAAAGACAAGAGTTACTCATAATGTTTCATGATTCAAAACCAGCAGGTCATCCTGGTATTACTAAGACTCTTACCATTATCTCCAGACAGTTCTGGTGGCCTACCATGCGACAGGACGTACGTCTGTTTGTTTGTTTTTTGCTTGTCAAGTCTGTGCCAGAAGTAAAACCAGTAAAACCTTACCTGTCAGTCTATTGCAGCCTTTACCCATTCCTAATAGGCCTTGGTCTCATCTATCCATGGATTTTATTGTGGACTTGCCGAAGTCCAAGGGTCATACTGTGGTTCTGACAGTTGTAGACCGCTTCTCCAAAATGGCTCATTTTATTCCTTTACCTAAGCTTCCTACAGCCAAAGAACTGGCGGTCATCTTTGCTAGAGAGATTGTACGAATACATGGGGTTCCGTCTGAAATAGTCTCTGACAGAGGAGCTCAGTTCGTCTCTCGTTTCTGGAGGAATTTCTGTGCGGAGATGGGGGTGCGATTGGCCTTCTCTTCAGCATATCATCCACAAACCAATGGGGCAGCAGAGAGGGCAAATCAGGGTCTCGAGCAGTACATACGTTGCTTTACCACACAACAACAAGACAATTGGTCGGAGTTGTTGCCCTGGGCTGAGTATGCAAGTAATAACGCCGTTAACTAGACCACTGGCCACTCTCCTTTTTCTGCTATCTATGGTTTTTTTCCCTCCGGCTCTACCGCTTCAGTTTGCTGAACAGGCCATTACGGCTCTTGATGAACATTTCACACAAGTACAGGATATTTGGAGACAGATTCGCGAAAACATGGAGCGCAATGTTGCTGTCCAGAAACGCAAGGCTGACAGGCATAGGTTACAAGCTCCTTCCTACAATGTGGGGGATAGAGTTTGGTTGTCCACTAGGAATGTGACGTTGCGGGTGCCTTCTATGAAAATGGCACCTCGGTTTATCGGTCCATACAAGATCATTCGCCGCGTTAACCCTGTGGCTTATGCTCTTGCCCTTCCTAGACATTTTCGCTTGCACAACGTCTTCCACACCTCCCTACTGAAGCCTTTGTTGTGTAACAGGTACACGCGGGTCGTTGTTCCTCCTCCACTTGTTCAGGTTGATGGAGAGACGGAGTATGAGGTTAGGAAAGTTCTGGATTCTAGGCTGTTCAGGGGTGCTCTACAGTACCTGGTTGATTGGGTGGGTTATGGTCCGGAGGACCAGTCCTGGATTCCGGCTTCCAACATGTCTGCCTCTAGGTTGGTCAGGGCGTTTCATGCCTCGCATCCCGATCGCCCTGGTGGTCATCCTGCCACTCGCCCCGGTGGTCGTCCTGCCACTTGTCCTGTTGGTCGTCCGGTGGCCTCCCGTGGAGAGGGGGTTACTGTAACGTTGGGGGCACCCAGCCTTTCCGGTGTGCTTGAGGGCAGCATGTCTGATGCTGCTCGCTCACCAACACCCGGCTTAAATTGAAACAGGCAGGGAGGTGGATGCATGAGGTGCGGCTTGAGAGGGGGGCGCGGTCTGGTGAAGGTCTTTTAAAAACAAACAGTTCCTTCTAAGCAGTGCTAGATCGTGGTTATCCATACCTGAGCTCCTTGTACCTGAATTCTCTCGTGATTTAACCTGTTATTGACCTCTGCTTATTTTCTGACTATTCTGCAGTTGCCCTAGACTATTTCCTTGTACTACGCTTCTGCACTGATATCGCTATTGCATTTGACTATTCTATACTCTGTATTCCTGATTCTGGCTCATCTGACTACCCCTGTGTTGCTGACCTGGTTTTGTATTACGACATTGTCTTTGATTTAACCCTTTCTGTCTAGCTAGTATACCTGGCCAATTCTAAGGACCAGACAGTTAGGGATTCTTCTACGGCTACCCTGTTGGTAGCTTTTGGGCTCTGTGGAGTGTTGGGCGTTAAGGACTGCGTGGTGGGATCCGGGAACCGTGACAATAACACGCTAATGGTGGTTATTGACAGATTCTCGATAATGGCTCACTTCATACCAACCAAAAATCTCCCTACTGCTCCTGAAACAGCTGCATTATTCATAAAACACATCTTTTCGTTACGTGGCATTCCAGAGAGCATCACTACAGACAGAGGGACCCAATCTACTTCTCGTTTCTGGACAACATTCTGTAAAGGTCTATGGTTATCCTTCGTTATGGACACAGTGAGCCGTGCATGCGCAGATGGGACAAACACCTCTGGCATGCGTTTCAGAGAATGGCGTCGCACACCAGTGACACAGACCCGGAAGTGAACACCAATTGCAATTGAGGACGCCGGCACCTGTCTACAATCAACCCTCCATAAAAGAAGCCGGCGGATGGTGAATAATCGCTCGTTTATTGTTACCAGAACACTTAGAGCTACCTTACCTACTTCTATTGATTGAACTTCCCATTGCTGAACTCTTGCTCTGACTATCTGACTATCCCTGAATGCCGCCTGCCTCTCTGACCTTCTGCCTCCGTTTTGACAAACCCTGAAGCTACCTACCTTATCGTCCTCCCGAACTCCTCAAGGACCAATGCAGCTATCAACACACCCTAATCTCCTCTACTCTCAAGGAATCCTCCTATCCAGCTTGCAGAGCTTTCTCCCCAAAGTAAGAGATTGGCTTTATATCACCGTACCTTCTATATATACAGACGAAAATCAACAAGTGAGTCGGGCACTCATATCCTGTAGAGAAATGCTGCGGGCCAAAGGTCCCAGCAGTCGTGCGTAAATTGCCTCGGTGCTTATCTCCCAATAGATAATATAGAGTCTGCATTGGAGGAGGCACACGAGGACTTCATAAGATGTAAATATTTATTCAGAATTACATTAAAAATCTGACGTTTCGGCCCACCGAGGGCCTTTTTCAAGGCACAGCAAAATAGATAAAAAGCAGCTTTTATATACTGCTAAGAGGAATAGCACTTAACCCCCCCCCCGCTCCGTGCCAGCGAGTGGATGTGGGCTGACGCCCAGGGATGCTGGAAGCATCGGCATCATAGGGCCCTACGTCATCAGGCCGTGGGGCCGCATCGCCCCTGGCAACCGGCCAAACAGGAGGGAGTAGAAAACCCATGCTTGCTTTAAAAACATAGAAGGATCCTTTCGTGTTGGTTAGGATCCACATAGTAACATTGAGTACATTATGGAGAAGGGCAGGTGGATGGGGAGCAGAGATGGGTAGATAATAATAATATATGTATGAAGGTGTAAAAATGAGGAGCGGTAGTATGACACAAAGGATGTACAAAGAATGTATAGAGAGAAAGAGAAGAGAAGAATAAACAATGGAGGTGAAATATAACGGTGGTGTGGAGTTGAACTAAATGTGATGGTATGACAGAGGATTTGTGCGATATGGATGTAATGGTGCTCGTGCAAATGAGAGTGCCAAAAATGATGAATAAATCGATAAGTCAATAAATCATGCAGTGAAAAGGTGGTAATCTGAAAAAACCTGAAAAAATTTGAAAAAAATAAAGTGAAATGGGGAAAAAAGGAGGCACAGTAATGGTGGAATGAGGTGTGTGGTGCTGTGTGTGTTGATGTACATGAGTAGTGGATGATGCAGTGGGCGACTGTGTGGAGGGTCCCACAAGGGGGCAGAGGAAGTGAAAAGTGCATGAGAAAAGGGAGATGGAGAATTATCGAAGAGAAGAGAAAGAATGAAGATAGATAAATGAGAATGGGAAAAGAAAAGAATGAGGAAAGAGAAGAAAGTAGAAAAGAGAAACAGAAAAATAGGGAGAGAAAGAAAAAAAGGAGAGTGAGTAAGGGAAAACCAAACTTATTAGGGACAACGCTTTAGGCATGATGTATTCTTACTAACGTGCCGAGAGGAAGGCGGTGTATGTGACATATTCATTCAAGCCCTTAGGGTGTTAAGGGTGCGAGTCCAAAAAGTCTCTTTGAAGCAGGATTTGGGATCGATTTCCCCCTCTGGGGAGGGGGGGCACATTATCAATCACAATGAAACGAAGAGCTGGAAGGCGATGTTGCGCTGCCAGGAAATGCTTGGCGACGGGTTTTTCAGTGTGTCCGTCCCTGAAAGCGGTCATGATGGCTGAGCGATGCCCCCTAATGCGGTCCCGCAGGGTGAGATCCGTTTTTCCCACGTAAGCCAGACCACAAGGACACGTAATAAGATATTTAATGTGGGTGGTCATACATGTGATCCGATGGCAAATCAAAAACCTCTTGCCTGTGTGAGGATGGGCGAAAGAAGAATCCGCTGACATATGGTGGCAGTTGACGCAGTTGGGGCATCGAAAACAACCGTGTTTGCCAAATGTTGGCTTGGAGGATTGGCAAATGCCTGAGTCGGTGTGGCCCAAAGTGTCACGCAGGTTTCTCGCCTGCCGGTAGCAAATGAGTGGAGGATTAAAGAATTGTGTGGGTAGAGAGCGGTCCTGCTGGAATAGATGCCAATGCTGGCGAATATTAGTTACCACTGAGTGACTTTTGGAGTGGTAGGTGTCATGGAGCTGATGTAACGCTCCATGCTTCAAACCCCGAAGAGACTGTATGTTCATTTATATCGTGTGTTTTTAAATATATTTTACATCGTTTGGTTTTAGTTTAAATTAGTTTAGTGTAAAATGGCGTAACTTTAGTTTTAAATATACTTATATTATCTGTGATAGTGTTTGTGTTTAATCTGATGTGATAGAACAATGGATTATACAAATGTTGTGTGAGCTGAAGGCTAAAGAATGTTTATTGTAAATAACTGACATAATGTAATTAGTATATTGGTAGGACGAGGTGCGTCATTTATGCAAATTATGACTGTTGGACTTCAGCATAAATGGTGGTGTTTTGTTCATTAAAAGTCAGAGAACTCTCAGAGCTCAGAGAGAGAGAATCCTGTTTTAAAGCATACAGCCGCGCCTGGTGTCTTTATTTCAGCGACGCTACACTATATACTCAACATTAGAAGGCACCGAGCGGCCTTCTGGAAATTCCTAACGGCTCCAGGGCAGAGGAACAGAAGCAGGCGGGTCAAGCTGCTCGAGGCGCTGAGGACAGCGCTCCCAGTAGCCAGGCTGACCGCAATGAAGGGGTGTCTGGAGAGTCAGGACAGACGGAAGAGAACGGTTCCGTCACAGTAGGTTAGTGGGATAGTGATACGGGGGTTGTTTTAGGACCCAAGGATGGTGTAGAGGATATAGTAAATATGTCACGGGCCCTCAGGAGGGCTTCAGAGAGGATGTCCACCGAGAAGCCCTGGTTAAGGAAGCGTTGGGTCATTTCAGTGATTTGTTGCTCACGAAGGTGGGTCTCACTGTTATAGCGCAGTACACGCAGGTTTTGGGAGATGGGTAGGGATTTTAATAATCCTGGAGGATGGTAACTTTCTGCCCGTAGCTAGGTGTTTCTGTCCGTATCCTTGCGGTATAGCGTGTAGCCCAGGTGCTTGTCCTTGCAGAATATCTCTACATCCAAAAAATGAATACAGTGAGAGTGGTGATGCAAAGCAAGTTGGATAGGGGTATTTAACCCGTTGATGTCATTGATCCAGGATTCCAGCGTGGCAGCCCCTCTCCATATGAGGAAGATGTCGTCGATATATCGTGTATAGAAAATGAGGCTATGTCCCTGAAGTGGGAGAAAGTGCTGCAATTCAAATTGGTACATATAAAAGTTGGCGTAGATACCTGCCATGGCTGCCCCCATGGCGGTGCCCGCCAGCTGTTGGTAGTAATGTTGTTCGAAATGGAAATAGTTTGGGTGCAAGGTCAATTGCAGCATTTCAGCCAG
Source organism: Leptobrachium leishanense (assembly GCA_009667805.1). Classification (NCBI taxonomy): domain Eukaryota; kingdom Metazoa; phylum Chordata; class Amphibia; order Anura; family Megophryidae; genus Leptobrachium; species Leptobrachium leishanense. The sequence goes on along the minus strand of CM019067.1, from coordinate 203,835,040 downwards.
AAAGTCGATGGGTGGAACAATGTAGGTATTTGAGGCTGCCAAGGTGGTCTTGAAAGATGCAGTGCCCTCGTCATGCAGGATGTTCGTGTAAAGGCTCTTTACATCAAGAGTGGCCAAGGTGATTAGGGATGAGCTGTTCGGTTCGATCAGTTCGGAGTTCGACTCGAACATTGGCAGTTCGAAAGTTCACGAACTTCAAACTCTTTGACGTGTTCGGTCCAAGTTCGAAAAAAATATATATTTTGAAAAAATATAAAAAATGCTTAAAATATACAAAAAAATCTAGAAATAAAGAGATTCTTTACTGCAGAATATTATAAGCAACGGTTTATTAGATATTGAATTAAAAAACTACCCAGGGCAAGAAGGCACAAATGTGGGCGATGATTAGCAATGGACGGTCTGTGTACGTCGTCAAGAAGCGGTATGTATAATAGCATAAACATGTTACATACACATAACAGACATTACATACATCTACCAACATATGTCAACACATGCTGCAGCGTAATGTATTATCTGTTTGTCAGACAAATGTGACTGTCATAAAAATATTCTGGCTTGATTTAAAATATTTGCACATGTGTACATTTTTCTGAAACTTTCACACCTCAAAATTACATGTGCTTAGAGTGCATGAGGCTTGCATAGGATTTTTTGCGCCGCCTGTGTGTTTTATCTTTAAAATGCTGCAATGGGTGATGTGGATTATCTAGTTTACAAGGCAAGCATGCTTTACAGTCTGCCTAATGTATTGTCTAGGTGCAAAGATTCTCACCTCTAAATGACATGTGCTCGCAGCAGGGCTCTAGTCTCAAACTCTGGTGCCCCTGATGTTTTTGAACTACAACTCCCAGGATTCCCTTGCCATGTATTGCATTGAAATCATCCTGGGACTTGTAGTCCAAATCATGTTGCGGGGCCGTGAGTTTGAGACTCCTGGCATACTGTGCATGAGGCTTGCATAGGATTTTTTGCGCCGCTTGTGTGTTTCATCTTTAAAATGCTGCAATGGGTGATGTGGATAATCTAGTTTACAAGGAAAGCATGCTTTACAGTCTGCCTAATGTATTGTCTAGGTGCAAAGATAAATGACATGTGCTAACAGCAGGGCTCTCAAACGGTGTAAACAGGTGTTAATTAGTGTTTGGAAATAACATCTGATTCTAATTAGTCTGGTCTCATGAATTTTATACATTGCCTGCAGACTGGGTGTGGCTCCTGCACATGTATGAACACTGTGCTTCTGAATTCTAAGAAGTGTTCATTTCTACTACATTTCCTCTGATATGCTGTTTAACCCCTTAAGGACCAGGGCTCTGTAAAGCCAATCATTAATGATGTAGATATTACATTATTTGTCATCAAGGGCTTAATAAAATCTTTATCACACTCCTTCGATTTAAACATAATATTCCAGTATTTGTATGTCATGTACCTCTCCCGAAGGGCCTATATGAGCATACAATTATTATTGTGTTAGATGTATAGTTTTGGTGCAAGCGTGGTGGAAGGGCTTGCTGCTTCTGCATTAGTAACACAACACAACGTGAAAATGTCTATCATAAAGCGTACAAGCTGAGTCCCTAGAGTCTCTGACTATCCATTGTCAAATATACCTTGCTTTATACATATAGTACATTCCCTCATCTAACAGGATAGTAGCCAGTCCCTGTGCATTTTAACCCCTTAAGGGTGGCTAGGTGTCGTGTGTGGGTCTCTGATGGCGATATTTCTATACATCCTACAAATCCGCCACTTCACGGGCAGGTTATGGGGACCTCCTAGGCATGATATTTGAAGGAATTTTTCGTTTTTATGCTTAACCCTTATTTTATGGAAACCTCACTGTTCCTTTAAAAATGTCTTTTTTTAAAACTTTTTGTCCTTGTTTCCTGTCCCCCAGGGCACTACCCGGACCCCCATACACCTTTTATGGCAAATAGCTTGCACATATGCATTCTCGGAGGGCACTCTAAAAATCGAACTTTTGAGTCCCATTGACTTGCATTGAGTTTGGTTTGTGTTCGAACTCGAACTTTTGAAATTGTTCGAGTTCGAATGCGAACTGAGCACAGGGGTGTTCGACTCATCCCTAAAGGTGATAACCTCATCCGCCAGAGATATTTGTGAAATCCTATTAAGGAATTCCGGTGTATCCATAATAAAGGTTGGAAGAGAAAACAGAGTAGATTTGCACAGCCCATGGATATATTTTCCTAATGGTTCCAAGAGGCCACGGCGAGCTGAGACTATAGGGCATCCCAGTGGTCGAATACTGTCCTTATGGATCTTAGGGATGGGTGACCGTAAGGAATGTCGCTGTGGAGTCATTATAGAAGCCAGCTTGGAGCCCCAGAATGATTTAAAGCGATGATTTTCTTCTGAAATGAAGTGGTGGGGTTAAGTGAGCCTTTTGTATGTAGATACATCGGAAAGTTGCTGATGTATTTGACTGTAATAATGATAATCCAATATAACGATGCCCCCACCTTTATCAGCCGTGCGTATTGCGATAGAGGAGTCCGTTGCCAAATCCTGTAGGGCTAACCGTTGCTCCTTAGTGAGGTTATGGCGAGTGCGCTTATATTGGTTGGAAGGTGGTGCTATGGCATTGTTGTTCATGATGTGGGAAAAGGCTTTGACCATGGTGTTATTGCTTTTAAAGTCACTGGTGCTTTTAACCTTAAATTTACTTCCAACAATGGGGGTAGGCTCAAATATATGTTCTTGAATGGCCAGTGTGCTGTTTATTTTGTAGATCTCTAATTCCTGGCGGAAAGTTGAAATAGATGATGTAGGGATGAATGATAGTCCCTTAGAAAGCACCGAGATATGATGCTCATTGAGCCTTTTTTGGGATAAGTTGAAGATACGAATTATCTCCTGGGAAGCTGAGGTTTTCTTCTGCCCTTGGCGATGCTGTGACCACTTTCCCCTTCTACAGGGGTGCTTGCGGCATTGCTGCTGAGATAGCGTCTGGTGTGGATACAGGAGTGGGGGATGACTTCTGCGCACATCCCACCCGGAGCCAAAAAAGTTTGATCAATGTTGGATGTAGAGGCTTGCTGTGTGGATTGAGGAGGTTCTGTGCCCGAGGCAGATTCACCCGAAGTAATATCAATGGTGTGGATCGCAGGTTTCTTTATTCTTGGTTTTGGGCGACGGGGATTGAATCTACGTTTATTGCCATTGAGCCAGCCATATACCTGATGGGAGGTATAATCATAGTTGACGCGGTCCATTTTTTGTTTCTTGAATCGGATTAATTCCAATTTGTATTTCTGGACTTCCTCCTGGATTTTAGTGATCTGAAGGGCAAATTCCACCGATTGTAAGGTCGTTGCATGGCGAAGTTCAAAAGAGGACAGATTTTTCCGTAGGTCCTGCAGCTCCGCGTCCAGTTCCTCTATGACAAGAACCATCCAGTCCAGCGAGCATTTATTAGCCATAGCTATCTATTTTTTGCACAGCTCGGGTTTCTGTCACCCAATGGTGGGGGAATTCCGTATTCTGAAGCCCCTCGGGATTCTTTTGGCCCTATAATAGTCTGATAAGAAGACTCCATGGAGGTTCAAATCGACCTCCTTTTTCTTGAGCTTCATTAGGGCCAGATAGATATCCCTATGGGACGGCTGATATTCGAGCTGTGCAGGAGATTGGGGCCAGAGGACCATTTGTGCATACTCCTCGTTGAGCTGTAAGGTCTGCGCCTGCTCATCATAGGCTCCTGCCTGTAAAAGAAAGTCCACCATGAAGAGAAAACGGAGGGGAGCCGGGATGGTGAGATTCCAAGGTAGTCCTCAATGAAAGAGACTGGTATCTATGAATAATACTTGACAGCAGATGGTGCAAAAACCGGCATAAATATATAGACGAAAATCAACAAGTGAGCCGGGCACTCCTATCCTGTAGAGAAATGCTGCGGGCCAAAGGTTCCAGCAGTCGTGCGTAAATTGCCTCGGTGCTTATCTCCCAATAGATAATATGGAGTCCGCAATGGAGGAGGCACACGAGGACTTCATAAAATGTAAATATTTATTCAGAATTACAATAGAAATCCGTTTCGGCCCACCGAGAGCTTTTTTCAAGGTATGGCAAAATAGATAAAAAGCGTGTGTTTATATACTTCTAAGAAGAAAGAGGAATAGCACTTACCCCCACCCCCGCTCCGTGCCGGCGAGTGGATGTGGGCCGACACCCAGGGATGCCCGAAGAATCAGCATCATAGGGCCCTACGTCATCAGGCCGCGGCTGTGGGGTCACGTCGCCCCTGGCAACCAGCCAAACAGGAGGGAGTAGAAAACCCATGCTTGCTTTAAAAACATATAAGGATCCTTTCGTGTTGGTTAGGATCCACATAGTAACATTGAGTACAATCATGGAGGAGGGCAGGTGGATGGGGAGCAGAGATGGGTAGATAATAATAATATATGTATGAGGGTGTAAACATGAGGAGCGGTAGTATGACACAAAGGATGTACAAAGAATGTATAGAGCGAAAGAGAAGAATAAACAACGGAGGTGAATTGTAACTAACGGTGGTGTGGAGTTGAACTAAATGTGATGGTATGGCACTAGTCTGGGACTTGTGAGAGAACCGATTTCTACAATGCCAGGTTATCCAACAGAAAGAGATTTAGATGTACTCGGAGGAGTAAGGGGGAAATTCGAATCGTACCAGAGGAACGCGGGGTCTTTCTCCTCGACGCTGGATTTAATACCTGTTTACAACCTCTCCCATCGGGTACTTACGATTGAAATTAATGTTTTAAGCAAGGGATTCAGTTTTGTACCTACATCCCGTCCTGAACCATTTCTTTGGGAGGTAGAACAATTCAGGTTTACTCGGAAGCTAAGACTAATGGAACACTTTCGAGGCTCTCCTATACAAATTAATAAGAGATTTCTGTTAAAAAGCTCATTTGATCCTCCCACTACGAATGCTGGTTTGACGGCACAAGGTAGTAACACCAAATATTGATTTGATTTAGAATTTTCTTTTGTTCGCTCACTTTGCATGTTGGAATATGACAAAAATAAACAATCATTTATATTTTTGAAAGCATTCTTTGTTTACAGCATTTTTTCCCACCTGCCTAAAACTGTGGCACAGTACTTTATACACTCCCCAAGATACACAAACGTATTACAGCACCTCTGGGGAGACCCAGCATCTCGGCTATTTCAGGTCTGCTTGAACCATTAGGTAAATTTCTGGACTATGTATTCAAGATTCCAGTCACAGCATTGAGTACTTGTGTTCTTGATACAGCTGATGTTATTAAACGGGCGAGTGATCTCGTACTTACTCCTGATTCAATTTTCATTACTATGGATGTTACGAGTCTATATACCAACATACCACACAAGGAAGGTATTGCGGCTGTACAGCAGGTGCTTGAAAGGGGAGAATCTCCGCCAGAATTTCCAATACCATTTATTTTGTCATTGCTTGAACTTACTAACTTTTAACTACTTCAAATTTGAAAACAATTTCTATGTACAGAGATCCGGGATTTCCATGGGAGCCGCAATGGCTCCTATGTATGCTAATGCATTTATGTACATTTACGAGATTTTGCATATTTTACCAGGTATACAGGATGGTTTAGGCATTTACCTAACCTCCCTGGCTTTATTCCCGAGTGTGACTCGGGGTTAAATTTCGCTACTGCGAACGGTAACCCCGAGCCACACTCGGGCTGGATGTTTACTCACCTCCTCCTGGCTCCCTCGCTGTCCCCGCAGTGTGATTGCGGCAAGCTGCTTCCTGGAAGGCTCCCTGCGAGTCACACGATGCAGGGGGCTGGCTAGCATAAAAGGAATATTTTTTACAGTTTACATTTTGCATTATACAGTGTAATGTTTATGAACGGCCACTAGGTGGCAGTACAGGATAAGAAATAGACCATACATTGTCTCACCCTTGCTTGCAGACAGATTTCAGTGTTTTTTGTTGTATTTTATTGAATATCATTTATTTGCATTCTTTTGGATAATTATTTTTGGGATAATAAATTATTATGTTGTTTTTCAAACTTTATCGGACTCAGTGTATTTACTATTTATTTATTAATTTATTTATAAAGGATATTACCAGTAAGGACTCTTGCACGAATTTCAGTGCGTGATTCCTAATTATTACAGGCTAACTATGTACAAAAACACGTTTCCTTTAAAAAAAAAAATTAGACGCTTTTAGACACGAAATTTTGAAAAAATTAGATTGCCAGGGAGGTTAAGGTACATCGACGACGTATTTATCAGGTGGAATGGCCCTATCACTGAAATCAAAGAGACCTTACGTCAAATCAATAAAGTAGAATCCAATATACGCTTTACTTATGAAATTAATGTTGAACAGATTAATTTTCTGGACCTTACATTTAAAAGAGATAGTGCTAACCTGGAATATAGTCTCTTTAGAAAGGAAACGGCTCGCAATACTTCATTGGAGGCCGTTTCCACCCGCCTAAATTGATTCAATCACTACCCATCTCCCAGTTCATTAGGGTGTTCCGTAATAACTCTAGAGAGGATACTTGTGGATTACAAATACAACGGATGTATCAAAGATTTTTACAACGGGGTTAAAAAAACATGTGTTGGACTATCTCTTGCTGAAAAGAAAGTTAACAACTTGCAGTCTTCCATACCAAATAATGTGAATAGAATTGTTTTTCCCCAAACGTATAATACCCAGTCGTCCAAACTGGCAGGATGTGTCAAACGTAATTGGAATATGATACTGGCTGATAGGAATTTACCCGAGAAATGTACCACTATGCCCCTTTTTTTTCAACAAGAGCAACAAAAATTTAAAAGATCTATTGGTACATACTGACCAGTTTTCATTGTTTAAGCATCGCAATATACAACATCCTGGATGTTTTCGTTGTACCGGCTGCACTACCTGCAGCTCAATGATTACTGGTAAATATTTTTATCATCCTCATAGCGGTAAAAAGTATTCGAATAAATATTGAATTAGCTGTACCACCAAATTTATTGTTTACCGGCTATCTTGTCCATGTGGATTATTTTACATTGGAAAAACTAATAATGGTCTTCGTGAGAGACTAGCCAATCATCGCGCTGTGATTCGAGCAGCACTCTCGGAAGGAGAACCCACAGCCTGTGGCCAGGCATTTCCACGAGATGCAACATCAACTGTCTTCACTGAGAGTTATGGGGATCGATCATATCCCTCCCTTGCCTAGGGGTGGAGATGGGGCTTTGGAACTGCTCAAAAGAGTCCTATTGTATTTTTACTTTGGACACAGCTGCACCGAAGGGGCTTAATGAAAAAAACAATCTGCATTGCTTTCTCCATACGTGTTAAACTAAAATCTTTCTGTATGCCTTTTTTTTTAATATGTTAATGTGTGTTTTGCCCTCTCCATTTCACTCCTAAGGTAGAGGAAGATGTGTACCCTAACGGGACTCCTAGGATTGGATATGTGTATTTTTTGGTTCTTGGGCAACTTTTAGTGTTTTGGTTATCCAGGTGCATTGTGGGTTTTGTAGTTTTTTGACTTCCGGTAATCAACCCGCATCCACCTGAACGTCATTATTGAAACTTAATTGATATGTTGCTAGTATAAAAGTCACTTTGGTGTTCATTTTATGTATGTCTTGAAAAAAGTCCGGTTGGACTGAAACGTCGACCTAATAATAAAGATTTTTTTTTCCCTTTAATAAAAAAGTCTCTGAGTGGCGGAACATCGAGGATTTCTACTTTGATGTATGCCAGGTTCCTGCACCGGAGCATGAACTGATTTGGTAATCGGGTGTGCGGTGGATCGAGTTTCTATTTTATATACAGTGTATATATATATTTTACAGTGTAGCTCTGTGGGGATATGTGTGTGTATACATATCCCCTCAGATATACATACATGTACATACCCCCACAGACGTGTGTGTGTATATACACACACCCCCCAAAGAGATAGAGAATATATATATATATATACTGTATAGACAGTGGTACCTCAGTTCACGAACGCCCCTGTTCACGAACAATTCGGTTCGCGACCAGGAAGTTTGTCAACATTTTACCTCCGTTCACGAAGTCCGCCTCGGTTACGAACACGTCCGCGGCCATCTTCCCCACTCTGACACATGGTCGTGGCTTCCTGTACTTCCTGTACTCGAGATTGCGGTCGCAGACAAGGCTACGGTTAAGCTTTTTGTGTGTGCTTTGTAGCACAGTACTGTCCAGTATTACTGTATTAAATCCAGCATGGTGGGGGGAGTGGCCTGACCGAGCTAAAGAATGGCTGCGTGATCTTGGAGCTCTGGCCATAACGCTGCAAAACCGCTTCTAATATTGCTGTTCCACAGGTAATGGTGAAAGGCAGAGTCAAGAGGCTGCCCACCTCGACATCGGGTGTCCCCGTACCCATCAAACGGGAACTATGGATCCTTTTTTGCACACACCGGCCACGCGCTCCTCTGGGCCTAGTCAGGCGGCGTCAATTTCGCCGGACCCCTCTGAGGCCTCGAACATGGAGGAATGCTCCCGCATGAGACGCCTGGAAGACCTGATAGCGGCATTACCAACCAAACGGGACCTGCAAGACCCTGGCTACAACATTGGGAGACTTGCTGAAGGGCGAGGTCTCAGAGATGCGGACCAGCCTCCAGGATCTGGAAGAACGAATTACCCTCCTCAAATCCACGGAACGCTCTCCAACCCTCAGGTACTAACCACCCTTTTGCGCCGCGTGGATGATCTTGAAAATCGTTCATGACGACATAATATACGGGTGCGAGGGGTTAAAGAAGAGGAGAAAGGCGCGCAGGTTTATTAAATCAGACTGTTCCAGTTTTTGCTCCCAGACGGGAATATCACGCTTTCAAATGTGGATAGAGCCCACCGTATCTTTAGACCCCACACGCGCTAATTCTCAATTGGCCCTGAGACATTATCTGCCATTTGCCGAATTTTGTCCTGAAGGAACGATTGTTTAAAGCGACGCAAGCAAGACGCGCATGGGACTTTGAAGGTCATTCGATTGAGGTTTATGCGGACCTCTCTAAATTTACTTTATCGGCTAGGAGGGCCCTTCCGCCGATTACTGCAGAATTACAGAGGGCAGATATCCCATATCGGTGGGGGTATCCGTTTTCCCTCACTGTTCTTCGGAGTGGAATTCCGGGCTCGATTGCCACACTGAGTGATACCCCATCTTTTCTTCACCGCCTTCAACTTCCTGATTTAATGATCTCGGACTTGGAACAGTTACATCTAGAGGACCAGATGCCATCTCTACTAGGGATGAGCTGTTCGGGTCGATCTGTTCGTAGTTCGCATCGGCCGTTCGGCTGTTCGCGAACATTTCCGCGTGTTCGTCACATGTTCGCCCACAATGCACTTTTCCACTGGCCTGAAGCTTGAAATTGGTTACAGCCTTGCACCTGACCTGTGGTCAGGTGCAAGACTATGCCAATCACGGCTCACAGTCCTGATTGGGCAAATGTTTTTTGAGAGGAGATTGTTCTGTTAGTGTGTCTTCTCAGTGCTAGCAGCTATTGGGGGGGGTCTCACTTCTACAAGATATCTGGGAATTGTAATCTGTGTCTTGTCACTGCCACCCATCAGGGGGTCTCACTGAGTTATAGGATGTCCCTGGGAATTGTAATTTGTGTCTTGTCACTGCCATCCATCAGGGGTTCTCACAGACCTGTAGCAGATATCTGGGAATTATAATCTGTGTCTTGTCACTGCCACCCATCAGGGGGTCTCACTGATTTATAGGTGGTTTCTGTCCAAGAACAAGTATTTTCATCTAGACCAATTTTTCTTAATTTAAATAGTAACCTTTTGTTACTATTTAATCAGAATTCTGCATATCTCCACTTTTTATAACAGAGTTGAATCAGAGTTCTGTATATCTTTAATCTATATATCACTCACCATGTCAGAAAGACCAAAAAGTACAGGCAGACGCTCCCAGACACAGATAAGAGGGCAAGCAGCCTCTGTGTTGGGAGGCTGTGCCCCTGGTCGTCGTGGACGTGGTGCATCCTCTGCAGGGGCACGCATGTCCTTTCTAACTGGTGCTGGCCGTCTTTAGCAGCAGCAACATACAGAGGATTTGCAGGATTGGCTAACCAGGCCATCCTCAGAGTCCTCTGCCAGCCAGGCTTTTTAGTGGTTTGCAATCCACCTCAGCTGCTAAAACATCTAATTCAGCCTCCATGTCCACAGCTACTCCTGCCGTAGCCTCACTATCACACACGGAGTCAGCTAAATTGTTTGACTACAATGACAGTGAAATGCTGCTTGAGGAAGCGCAGCAACTCCAGTGCTCTGATTCAATCTCTGAGGTTGAGGAAGGGAGTATAATCAACCTAGAGGAAGGGGGTGCCAGCGACACACAAATAACTGGCACTCATGTTGTCCCAGCAGCTGCAGCATACTGCCAAGTTGGCTCAAGTGACGAGGAGATAGGGGATGATGACGATGATGAGGTCACTGACTCCACCTGGATGCCTGATCGAACAGAGTCGAGGGAGGAGGATGAGGAGGAGGCACAACAAAAACGAGACAGAACGTCCTCTATGACCAACCGTAGCCAGTCCAAGGCATCAGAAGTCACAGCTGCTCAGGTGCAGAGCGTTGTTGTCTCAAATAGCGATGAGCTGAACACCCTCGTGTTCGGTACGCATTTGAACTCGAACAATTTCAAAAGTTCGAGTTCGAACACGAACAGAACTCAATGCAAGTCAATGGGACTCGAAAGTTTGAATTTTAGAGAGCGCTCCAAGAGGGCATATATGCAAGATATTTGCCATAAAAGGTGTATGGGGGTCCGGGTAGTGCCCTGGGGGACAGGAAGCAAGGACAAAAAGTTTTTTTTAAAAAAAAAAACATTTTTAAAGGAAGTTTTCCATGAAATAAAGGTTAAGAATGAAAACAAAAAATTCCTTCAAATATCGTGCCTAGGAGGTCCCCATAAACTGCCCGTGAAGTGGCGGATTTGTAGGATGTATAGAAACATTTAAAAACAAAAAAATGACATTTCAAATGACGGTAAATGATTTTCCTTTAATTTATTCATAAACAACTGCTTGGGGCGGCAGCCTGTATGAAAAGAGGAGACATTTTAGGACACGCAGAACAAGTTTAGTGATTTTTGTTTGGCTAAATTATGGTGAACCTTATGCAGGCTTTCGATGAAAGTAACAATAGGTGCTTTAAAATTGGGCCTTTAGTGTCAGCAACAGTGCCATCACACCGTAACCCCTCTGTGGTATTGTGGAAGAGTGCAGGGTTGGACCCTGCAGTGAAATATTAAAAGGAAATGAATCTGGTATAGGCGTCCGAGGCAGTGCACCCAAATATTGTGCCTTTGGTGGCAAGTGCCTTCACACCGTAAGTAACCCCTCTGTGGTATTGTGGAAGAGTGCAGGGTTGTACTCTGCGGTCCAATATTAAAATGATATGAATCTGGTACAGGCGTCAATGCACCCAAATATTGTGCCTTTGGTGGCAGCATGTGCCTTCACACCGTAACCCCTTTGTTGTATTGTGGAAGAGTGCAGTGGTGGAGGTTTTGTGAATGCAGAAGAGATCCCCGATCTATTCAGTTATGTCAGCATCAGGGGATTGATAGCTGCTGATCCAGGACTGATTCATTTTTATAAATGTCAGCCGGTCTACAGAGTCGGTGGACAGACGCACTCTTTTGTCTGTGACAAAACCTCCAGCGGCACTGAACGTCCTTTCAGAAAGCACGCTGGATGAAGGGCAACCTAGTAGCTGCATAGCATATTGGCTAAGTTCTGGCCAGTGATCCAATCTCAACACCCAGTAAGCCAGTGGATCATCTGCTGGAAAAGTATCCAGGTCTGCCCTTGCCCCTAGGTAGTCCTGCACCATATGGTGAAGACGATGGCAATGGGTGCCTACATTTGACGTCCATGGGCGTCGTGGACTAAAATTTTTTTAAAAAGGCATCAGTCAAGTGGCCCCGGCCTTCACCGCTCTTCCTCTGATCATCCGCAGCCTCAGAAGCACCTGTGTCATCACTTGGTAACCTACCAGTGCCTGGAAAGGTGTTACACAAGTGTCGCTTTAGAGCATCCTCAAGTTGTTTCATCCTGTCCTCCCTCTGTGTGGGCAGGATGAGCTCTGCAACTTTACCCTTGTATCGTGGATCCAGAAGGGTTGCCAACCAGTAATGATCCCTCTCCTTGATAGCGCGAATCCTGGGGTCCTTTAGCAGGCTTTGCAGGATAAGGGAGCTCATGCAGCATAGGTTGGAGGTGGCATTAGCGTCCGGGTCTTCCTGGTCAATGGGAATGATCCCATCGTGCACTTCCTCCTCCCAGCCATGTACTAGTCCTTGGGTTTGTGGGCACACAAAACCCTCCCTTGAAGAATCCCCACCTTCATTGCCCCCACTACTTAAATATTCCTCCTCATGCTCCTCCTGTCTGCCTGTCATCCTTATCTGAGGGCCTTGAGAGTTAGGGAAGGCCTCCTCTTCCTCCCGCTGCTCTGCCTCTAGTGCCACTTCTATAATTCCCCACAGAGTGCGCTCCAGCAGGAACACTAAAGGAATTGTGTCACTGATGCATGCACTGTCCCTGCTCACCATCCTCATTGCCTCCTCAAATGGTGACAGTACAGTGCATGCATCCTGGATCATCAGCCACTGCGGGGGGGAACCAAGTTGACCTGAACCTGTCCTTGTGCCATACTCACACAGGTACTCATTGATGGCCCTCTGCTGCTTGTGCAGACGCTGCAGCATTGCTAATGTCCAGTTCCACCTGGTGGGCATGTCACAGATCAGACGGTTTGTGGGAAGGTGGAAATCGCTTAGAATTTCTGCCAGGCGAACACTTGCTGGAAATGACCGTCTGAAGTGGCTGCAGACTTTTCTGGCCTGGCTGAGAAGCTCTGCCAGCCCTGGAAACCTGGTTAGGAAACACGGTACCACCAGATTTAGGACATGTGCTAGGCATGGTACATGCGTCAACTTACCCAGGCGTAGGGCGGAGAGAAGGTTGCTGCCATTATCGCAAATGACCATTCCCAGCTGAAGCTGGCGTGGTGTTAACCATCTCTGGCACCTGCCCCTTCAGAGATGACAGAATTTCTGGCCCGGTGTGGATCCTGTCCCCTAAACAAACCAGATCAAGCACAGTATGGCATCTTTTTGCTTGAGCCATTGCGTAGCCCCTGCCACTTCGCCAGAAACAGAAGGAGGAGGAGGAGGAAGAAGTGGTGGAGCAGACAGACCTCATACAAGCTGCTTTGTGGAGGCGTGGTGGATGAACAAACTCCAGCACAGAGCCCCGTTTTGGATCCCTCCCAGCTGCAATCAGAGTTACCCAGTGTGCCATGAAGGAACTGTAACGGCCCTGTCCGTGCTTGCTGGACCACGTGTCTAAAGTGATAAGCACCTTGCTGCTGACTGCCTTTCCCAATGACTTCATAACATTGTCTTCAACGTGCTGGTATGGCCTTCCGTGAAAAGTACTGGCGTTTCGGAACGTGCCACTGTGGTACAGCACATTCTGCAATTTCACGGAAGGAGGCAGAGTCCACCTGCTGGAAAGGCAGCAGCTGTAATGCAAGTAATTTTGCTAAGCTGGCATTTAGACGCTGTGCATGGGGATGGTTGGGACTATATTTTTTCTTACACTGCAGCAGCTGGGGCAACGTAATCTGACTGCGTAAATCTTCAGCTGATGGGATGCTGTCACATTGTGAGGAAGGACCTGGTACATCCATTACTGTAGCATTATCCATGTCAGTGGAGGTTGTAGGCAATGACATGGCAGGACATATAGTGGGGGTAGAGACAGGTGAGGAGGAGGACCTACGCAAAGTGTTGCACCAACGGGATGCATGCCAGATGGTCATATGTCGCCTCAAGCACGTGGTACCCAATCATCCGGTGTCTTTCCTACGCTTGACCCTCTTCTCACATAGCTTACAAATAGCAACCCTGCGGATTGCTGCACATTTCGTAAAGAACTCCCAGACAGGAGACTACCCGGACATGTGCTGCGAGAAAACAGCGCTCTGCACCTGAGCAACTCTGACATCTGATGCCTTGGACTGGCTATGATTGGTCATAGAGGTCGCTGTGCCTAGTTTTTGTTGTGCCTCCTCCTCCTCCTTTGATTCCTCTGTACGATCAGGCACCCAGGTGGAGTCAGTGACCTCATCATCGTCATCACCCCCTGTCAGGAACTCTGTCAGGAACCGGGTTCTTGTGACACCGGTGACGTGAATATGAACCCAGGATGCAGTAAATAAGGCAACAACAAAAGGCTTGGTGAAAATAGCAGAAACTTATATTGAATAACTGGATACAAATAAAAAGGCAGGAATCTGTATAAATAATAAGTCTTTGAAAAACAAACGCAGATGATGTAAAGTCTTGGGATGGATAATGTAGAAGGGGGTCTTGAGACTGTACCGGCAAGGAGTAAGAGAAGCGAAGTCCAGAGGAATAGCCAGGGGTCCGGTACACGGGAATCAGAATAAACAGCAAGGCTGGTCACTTGGCTCTTGTTATAAATCAGGCACCTTTCTTTGATCAGGAATCCAACCTTAATGACAGAGCACTGGCTGGATGTGGGAGTGGTTCTTTTAAGGAACCCAGCCAGTGCTCATTACATCCACCTGATGCAGTATACAAAAGCTGGGCTAAGGCATACTGCTGTACAGGAGCTTGCCACCAGGGTTGGTCTCATGACTTGGACTTTTTGCCACGGCGTCGCCGTGGGACCTGACACCCCCTATCTCCTCGTCACTGGAGCCAACCTGGCAGTATGCTGCAGCTGCTGGGGCAACATGAGTGCCAGTTGTTTGTGTGTCACTGCTGGCACCCCCTCCCTCTAGGCTAATTTTACTCCCTTCCTCAACCTCAGAGTTTGAATCAGAGCACTGGAGTTGCTGCACATCCTCATGCAGCATGTCACTGTCATTGTAGTCAAACAATTCAGCTGACTCCTCCGTGTATGGTGGTGAGGCTACGGCAGGAGTAGCTGTGGACATGGAGGCTGCATTAGATGCTTTGGCAGCTGAGGTGGACTGTGAACCACTACAAGCCTGGCTGGCAGAGGACTCGGAGGATGAGGATGGCCTGGTTAGCCAATCCACCAAATCCTCTGTATGTTGCTGCTGCATAATACGGCCAGCACCAGTTAGAAAGGACAAGCGTGCCCCTGCAGAGGATGCACCACGTCCACGACGACCAGGGGCACTGCCTTCTGACACAGAGGCTGCTTACCCTCTTATCTGTGTCTGGGAGCGTCTGCCTGTCCTTTTTTGGTCTTTCTGACATGGTGAGTGACATATAGATTAAAGATATACAGAAGTCTGATTCAACTCTGGTATAAAGATTGGAGATATGCAGAACTCTGCTATAACTCAGCGAGACACCCTGATAGCTGGCAGCAGTGACAAGACACAGATTACAACAATTCCCAAATATCTGCTAGAAGTGAGACCCCAATGGCTGGCACTGAGAAGACACAGATTACAATTCACAGAAATTTTATGGAAGTATGTGACACCCCCTGATAGCTGACTGTCAGTGACTGAGAAGACACACTTTCCACCAGCAATTCCCAGATATCTGCAACAAGTGAGACCCCCCCCCCAATGACTGTCCCTGGCAGTGAGAAGACACACTGACAGAACAATCTCCTCTCACTCCTGCAGAAAACACGTGCTGGCTGGGCTGGGTTGAAAGCCTTATATAGTGTGCTGCTGGACTTAGCTCTGTGAGCCCATAATTGGGCAAAATTTGCCCAATCAGGACTCTGAGCCGTGATTGGCATAGTCTTGCAACTGTCTTGTAGTCAGGTTCGAGGCTCTAGCCAATTACAAGCTTCAGGGAAGTGGAAAACTGCATTGTGTTCCATAGTGGTGCATTGTGGGCGAACTCGAGACAAACATGCGGAAATGTTTGCAGTTTGCGAACGATCGAACATGCGATGTTCGATGCGAACTCTCGAACGCATCTAACCGAACAGCCTAACTGGGGGGACTGACCTTCCCAGGTCTCCTGAGGATCCGCAGCACTGGACTCGCCATCTGACGCCTTTAGTGCTCAAAACCAGAGACATCCTGGGGGGCCGAGACTCCTGTGCCAGAGCCCTATCGGGGTTGCCATCCTCGACGCCTCTCTTCCCAGCAGCAGTATCAGATAGGTAGGTCTCCGTGGGATACTGGGCAATGACAGCCTTGTTATCAGTCGTCGCGATACCCACCACCCGACAGCGTTGCAGTGCGGCCATCATTCTGTGCCACACCCCCATTGTAAGCGGGTCGTCTTCATCTTCACCCTCTAGCAAGAGCATGCAGGCATCAAGGCCAGATATAAAGGCCTCCGCGCCTCTGGCGGGGGAGGTGGTCTATCTTGTCCTCGGCTTATGGGTCCATCCATTGCCCCTTCAAACCTGACATCCAGTGCAGTCGGATTATGTGGACCCTCCATCCCCACAGTCCATAGCATAGATTCAGCCTGGGGTAAGCGGGTAGCACCACGAGGCGTTTCTGATTGGTAGGCCTCAAGATGGCCGCCAGCTTCTCGCCAGCCGCTCAGCAACCGCAGCCAGGGTCGTCTCTCATCCGGAGGGGGGAACCAAATGGCTCCAGACAGCTCAGCACTGATGGCCAGCCACACAGGCACTGAAATCACAAAGAAAAAATATATATATATATATATTTTACAAGTCTTCTGAAGGCACCTAAAGGAGCAGACGTGTGGAGCTCCTACAAAACACGTCCGCTCCTGACCCCTGACTTGGACTCTTCAGAAGGCCGGGGTCCTTCCACAGAGGCACTGACAGAATATCTTAAAGATAAGTTACATACCACTCTGACTCAAGATGCTAGAGAAACTTTAGCGGGTCCTATCATGGAGACGGAACTGGCCTCGACATTAAAATTGATGAAGAACGGGAAAAGTCCAGGACCGGACGGGCTTCCGTCAGAATATTATAAACATTTCTTTGTTGTTTTGCTTCCGAATTTGCTGCAAACATTTCAGGCAATTGGGCCTGAAGGCTGTTTTCACCCAGCCACACTAGCAACTACAATAACGGTTATCCCCAAACCGGATCGGGACCGGGTGGACTGTAAGAATTATAGATCAATCTCCTTGTTGAACGTAGACACAAAGATTTTAGCGAAATTGCTTGCAGAACACTTGAAAGGCTTTTTACCTGCTCTATTAAAACCTGACCAGGTTGGCTTTGTACCAGGCAGGGAAGCCAAGGACGCCACGACTAGAGTCTTGAACACTCTTACTTTGGCTAACACTTCCAAGTTGGAATTACTGCTTTTTTTCGGCTGATGCCGAAAAGGCATTTTATAGTCAAATGGAATTATTTGTTTTCGGTCCTGTGACAGATGGGAATCCCGGAGGAGTTCCTACGATTGGTCTCTGCGTGGTACTCCTCGCTGACGGCGAGGGTCTGTATCAATGGTGCCTTGTCTCGTCCCATCCAGATTCGCAATGGGACGAAACAAGGATGCCCACTCTCACCCTTATTATTTGCGCTATATCTAGAGCCACTGTTTGAAACTATTCGTAGGAGCCTTCTTGATCCACTATATAAGGGTAAAGTTGCAGAGCTCATCCTGCCTGCCCAGAGGGAGGACATGATGAAACCACTTGAGTACGCTCTAAAGCGACACTGCGCCTCGTGTTTGTTGTCCCTCCTCCTCACTTGACTCCTCTGTTCGATCAGGCGCCCTGTGTGAGAAAGCTTTACAGCGCCCCTCGTAACCACACCCTTTCAGTGGCCACACCCAACTCTCCAATACCAGCTTGCCCCCAATTGCCCCCAATAAATAAATAAGTAAATATGTATTTTTATTTTAAAACATAAATATAATGCATATATATAGAGGAGCCCTTAAAAAGACACTCGCACACCCTGAATATATGGAGGAGCCTCTAAAAAGACACCCGCACACACACCCTGAATATATGGAGGAGCCCTAACCCTAAATAGACACCCTGAATATATGGAGGAGCCCCTAAAAAGACGCCCGCACACCCCAAACTATACAATTTTAACTACAAGCCCCTACTGGTCTCTTTTGAGAAGGACCTGTCAGGATGGACGAGTAAATTCATTTCTTGGTTTGATCGCGTTCATGTGATCAAAATGAATATCATGCCCCGCTTACTCTTTGTTTTACCGACAGTGCCTATTCATTCAGCTACCTGCACGATTCCTTTCCCTGGTCCTTACTTTGGTACTGAAATTTGTCTGGCCTAAAGGACGGCTTTGAGTTGGCTTCGAGAGACTGTGTCGACCTAAGCAACTGGGCGGACTAGCATTACCCAATGCCAAACTTTATGCTTCTGCAGTACATTTGATCCATCTGATGGATTGGTCATCAGCATCCCCACACAAGTTATGGCTGCATTTGGAAGAGGAATTGCTGGGCCTTCCACTATGGTCGGTCCCGTGGATTCGACCACGAGATTTTCCGGATCATCTCCTTTCTTTGAGTCTTCCACTGGAAACCTTGTGTAACGGTTAGCCCCTGCTTGGGCCATCGTGGTGGCTTGGAACATGAGATGAAGCCCTTAAGGCAGATGAGTAACTGACTGGACACAAGGACAGACGGATTTCTCCAAAACCAAGGAGCACCAAAAAAAACAGAACAGAATTGCCACTAAGCTCCGAAGGCTTCTAGACCGACAGACAACTTAGGACACTCAGAAACACAAAGATACACTTGACAATCCGTGAAGGGAGCAGGCTGCAGGACAGTAAACAAAACAGACAGACTATATTTAAAGAGGTCCTTATAAGCGGCCTCTGAATATAATACTAAACTAAGACAGACAAGGTACATAAAACATGAAACATACAAGAATCGTCAATCAGGCAGAGGTTGGCAACAGATCAGAAATATACGGTACCGGGGGGGAGTAGAAGGGATAGTCAAAAATAAAGCCGAGGTCAGAACCAGAAAACACTTGAACAGGAATGCTTTGCAGCAACTCAGGAAACACGAACCAGACAGAACCACCATCAAACTCCACAAACAGTCAGTGAGGCTCTGTGCTGCTGGGAATATATAGGGAGTGGGTCTGTGTGATTGGGCCATGTGACCCCAGACCAGGAGATCACAACAGAACCCCAGATCAGCCCTAAACAGCACAGCCAGACACACTATAGGGGAAAAACAAACATGAAGACCCTTCACCACCAGGGGGCAAGGCCGAGACGTGACACCTTGAAGGTTTGGAGAAAAGTATGCTTTCCCCATTCTCTGAGCTCGGCAGTATCACTGCTCTTGCCACTTCGCCATATCCCAGGTTTTCTCCCTGGGGCATATGTCCTGCCCTAATGGCCAGACTTGACCTACCTGACCGACTTACGGTCTTTAAAAAACAGGCAATCAACGGAGTGCCAGTTAAAAACTGGTATATATGATTAAGCACTAAACATGTCCATCTGTGTTTCTTCTAAATCCTCCCAGAATCCACTCTTTTTAGTGTATAAACGTCTCTACAAAATAGGAAAAAACACAAATAGCGCAATATGTAGATTCAAGTGTGAAGAGGGAATAAGAAACAGTTGTCCAACTCACATATTTCTGAGCCTGACCTAGGCTCTAGGATGAATCGCGTGTATGGTTCTTCAGTTGTATTCAGGTGCCCATAAACCTCCGATATACTCGTAGTCTTCAATCGAATTTCCCCTGCAGTGTATAACAAATGATACCAAAGCACTCCCCTAGTGTAACACCGTTAAAGTGTACTGGAAGTAGATATGTGTAGGTATCACACTCACATGTTATTGAGCCGCACTTGGCTCCAAGATGGCGCATAAGAATTGTAAGGCAATTCCGAAAAACCTTCTTTAAATATCAGGAAGCAGCAGTAATATAAAAATAAATTTAATACATAATTGAAATAATATTACCAGAAAGCGTTTCGCACCTCAGAGCTTCTTCAGCTGGTATCACTAGACTTGTGTCTGCTGCTCCCTTATATAATGTTTAAAATGTCCCAACAAATCATTCATGAATTAAGTAACATCAGGTTAAAATCATTAAAACAATTGAAACCACATGTAAAACCAATAAATACTTTGTCATCTCAATGTATACACATCAACGTTGTTTTCTACCGTGATGCGTCATTTCCTAACATAATATGTAGAAATATTAGGCATCCGCCGTCTAAACGTATGCACATCGACGCTGTTTAAACCGTGATACGCTATTTCCTACCATGATATGCGGAAATATTATCCATATTAGAATAAAGGGTCTGTATTCAGTCCACCATCTTGACGCACAATCTCCCATAATGCGTATATGCTCATGCGTAGCCCCTAACTCACTTCATGCCTCATTCAATCCGCCATCTTGGCGTCCAGAATTCTCATTAAGGCGCATATGCGCCTGCGCACCTTGGTACACGCGCATCATATATTGCGCATAGAGACTAAATTAAGACATGTATTTAGCCCATACTATACCATTATCGACGCAAGCGCACCCTCACCATCTCAGCTCATGGAAGCAATGGCAGCGATATCTAGGAATGTCTACATTTGTGCGCTGCATATATACATAATGCATATACTAAAACATGCGCTACTAAATAAAGTGCAGATTGCGTTTATGCGCAATAGCAGCCCCTAACTCCCTACATGCCTCATTCATTCTGCAAACTCGGCGTCCAGAGTTCACATTGATGCGCATATGCGCCTGCGCATCATAATATGGTGCGCATATGGACTAAATAAGGACATAATGTAGCCCATACTAAACCATTAGTAACGTATGCGCACCCTCACCATCTAAGCTCATGGAAGCCATGGCAGCAGTATCTATACTCATATGCCATTGTGCGTTGCATGTAAACATAA
This sequence comes from Leptobrachium leishanense, assembly GCA_009667805.1. Classification (NCBI taxonomy): domain Eukaryota; kingdom Metazoa; phylum Chordata; class Amphibia; order Anura; family Megophryidae; genus Leptobrachium; species Leptobrachium leishanense. The sequence continues at coordinate 203,814,151 of CM019067.1, read as the reverse complement.
TGCATACATACTGATTCAAGTACTGCAAAATCTAGTGCAGATACAATTGCGGCCTTTCCCTATATGCAGCATATTTTACCGCCGATCTAACTATACGAGGGTCAGCAACATTAGTCTGACCCTGACGTTCAGCCACATTGGACTACATTTCTATCGAACCCTATTTAGGCCAGGGTCAGACGAACGCATTTCTGACGTCCAGCGTCAAAACGTACGGTGGTGCGTGCGAACGCATTTTTTCACGGAATACGCGAAAGCGGTCAGGCAATGCGCAATTCTGGACGTATTTCATGACGGAGCTGTAAAAAAATAGAAAAATCCAATGAATCTAATTAATTGATGAATGAAAAACATAAGGGGTAGGGTTATAAAAAGCCATTTTGGGTATGGTGGCGTTTTTCAAACATGGATCCAGTACACGTCTTTGTGTTTGCTGCAATGGGGTACCTGTACCTTAAGAGGAAGAGAAAGCGGCGAACCTGGGTTCATCAAATTAACGCTGCCAGACCCACGCATGGACACTTTGTGACGCTGTACAGGCCACTGCGAGAGAGGGACCCCGTGAAGTTTTTCAACTACATGCGGATGTGCATCCCCTCCTTTGATGAACTGTTGTCGGGGTACGCGAGCCACTGACCAAGAGGGACACAAACTTGAGGGTCGCCATACCACTGGAGGAGATGCTGGTCATCACTTTGCGGTATGTACTGTCAAACACCTGCATACATGACATCGCTGCCAGTCACCTGACATGAGTGCATCATGTCTGTAGTCACATGCCCACTGTCACATCATACACACCACACACACACACACAGGCATCACATCACACGTACATAATCATAAATGACTCCGACAACAATGTAGACCAATAATTATATAATATGAAACATGAAATAAAAACAAGTAATATATTCTCGACATATATTATAACTTGTTAACTGAAGGTCATGATATATTAAATGAAACCAAATAACACATGACAAACAAACTAAAACATATTCATGACATGTATCACAGATCATGATAACGCCGAGCATCTGGGTCATGAGGGCCGGTGTGTGTGGCTAGAGCAGGACTCCGACTCTGTGTGTGGCCTGGCTCCAGGGGGCATGGCTGGGTGGGTGGACAGCACCTCACTGGGGGGGATGAGCCACTGGCATTGGTGGATTGTGGCACAGCATTGTAACCGGCTTTGCGTGATGGGGACGGGAAAGGATGTCGTCCAATATAGCCAGAGATCTGCGCCGGTACTCCACCTTCTCAGCCTCGCTCATCTTGTTGAGGAGGATCATACAGGAATTGAAGAATGACATGTCCATGGAGTCCGCAAGCATGCAGCGTTGGTGTGGATGGTTGGTTTGAGCCTCCATGAAGGTAACCATGGCCTGCTCCAGGTCTGTAGCTGGTGCCCTTCTCTTCTGTGCAGGTCTGGTGCTGACCGTTGTTGCGGTACCTGCCACCTGTCCTGTCTCCACATCCTCCTCCAGTTGGGACTCTGAACCACCCCGGTTCACCTCCTCCTGGCAGCTGGCAGAACCTCCTGGCACCATGTGTTGGACCTGTGAGCCGGAGGTGGATGGCTGGTCGATGCTGCTGACGCTACTGCGCGCTCCTGGGTCCTTCGGAGGAATGACAGTTGCTCTGTGTAGATATATCCGGACCTTCTTGGAGCCAGCTCCAGAGCGCTCAGCCATGGCTTGCTTCTTCTGCACCCGCGTATAATTGTCGCGTACTGTGCGCCATTTGTTCATCGCCTCTTGTGCTGCAAAACATGATGAGTGTGACATTAGCTTGTGTTCATGGTATGTGATCATATTCAAACAGTTTTGTTTTGTCTTCTAGGTATCTCGCTAGTGGATGCAGTTTGAAGGATCTGCATTATAACTTCCGCGTTGGCAGATCAACAGCTGGTGAGATCGTCCGCAAGGTGTGCCAAACCATATGGGAAACCATGAAGGACCAATGTTTGCCAAAACTGACACACAAGGCATGTCTAGAAATTGCAGCAGGATTCTGGGAGAGAGCCAACTTTCCAAACTGCCTGGGAGCCGTGGATGGCAAACATGTCCGCATAGTGAAGCCACCGCACAGTGGCTCACTGTATCAGAATTATAAACATTACTTTTCCATTGGCCTACTGGCGGTGGCAGATGCCAACTATAGTTTCGTCTATGTGGATGTCGGTTCATACGGCAAGGACTCTGACTCCACACTGTTCAGGAACTCCACACTGTGGAATGAAATTGAGAGTGGGTCCCTGAACATCCCCAGACCCACACCATTGCCTGGCAGTGACGTGGCAGTCCCCTATGCCTTCGTGGGTAATGAAGCATTCGGACTATCCACACACCTCCTAAGGCCCTACTCAGGGACACACCTGAATGTGAAGAAGCGGGTTTTTAAATATAGGCTGTCGCGGGCGAGACGGTATGTGGAGTGTAGCTTTGGCATACTGACCAACAAGTGGAGGATTTTACATAGACCGCTGGATGTACATGTTGAATTCTGTGTGGATATAGTGAAATGCTGTTGCATCCTACATAATTATGTGCGTGCCAGGGATGGTTTTAATTTTGATGATACCCTCACAGTTGTCGGTCTTGAAGATGATGTGAACGATGACATCATAGCTGTGAATAGATACAGCAACAGGTTTCGCGATGCTCTGTCTAATTATTTTACGAGTGATGCAGGTCAGGTGCCCTGGCAGCTGGGGAGCATTTGAGATTTCACCCCAATGATTACATATTTGTTTTTATTATTATTATTGAGATTTACATGTATGGGATTATGATTAAAATAATCAAATACTCACTCTCGATATGCTGCTCTTTCTCGGACCACGTATCATAATCAGGGTACACGACACGGGACACCACGACCCATGCGTTGGCCTTCTTCCCCTTGTCTTTGTACCTGTCGCAGGCCGTGTCCCATATCTCAGGATGCTCCCCCACAGCGCTGATCAGCCTCTCCACATCGATCTCTGGTCCAGCAGACATTTTCGACAGTCGCAGGTACACTCCAACAAAACCTGGAAACTTTGGCTGTTTGGACGTTTTGTAGGCCGCACAATAGCAGCGTCTGACGTCTCCTAATCACGCACACACGCTGCTATGCGGCCGCAGCGCACTCTGTACGTCTGTACTAGCGGTACACGTTGTACGAAAAATGCGTTCAGTTGGCCGGTTGCGTGACGTGGACGCACTTTTGTACGCCCGTACTGCGTATATTGGCCGTCATTGGCCGTCATGTGCTGCTACTACGGCCGTGATTTAGTGCGCCTGCACGCGCGTTCGCACTGCCCCAGTCTGACCCTAGCCTTAGAGGACAACCATATCAATGACTATATATCTTAACGATAAATCTATATCAATTATTAAGTGACACTCTTAGTGCTATTATCTTTAGTCCTACAGTCATATTATTCAAGGTGACAATAGTAATAATTATATAATTAACCCAATTTGGGGTAAAGTGCACTTGCAATCATAATATAGTCAACCGTATTCTATAACCATGTATCTGTGATTATTAATCCTAATTCATTACAATATATATCGTAAAGTGCTGTAAAAAGTGCCAATTATTCAATAATTTATATATACAACTTTAAGTGCTATAACTATATCAATCATTTATTCCTCGATATTAATCAATATGGGAATTAATTTTCACATGCTATTTAAAATATTTAAAGTGACAATAGTGTTATAAGATTGTAAAGCGACTTCATAATTACAATCCCAAATATATAAAAATTAAGTGCTCTAATTAACAGATATTGATTTTTAACAATATTTTATATACTATTTAAAGTGCTAATCTTATTATACATTTTAGTGATCTATAAAGTGACATTACATAATTGATGCCTACCCATATAAAAACTCTTTAGTTACAACTCATGTGACGGATACATATGGCCTCTATATTAAAAAAAAAGTTTTTATATCGATCTCTACCATATATTAAAATATTTTTATTATTTACAGTATATAGTTCCAATTCCTAGTCTATCGAAATTAAAGTGCTCTAATAGTGCCGATTTATTAAATCTTAATCTTTAACAACATTTTATATATTATTTAAATACATTTTAGTGATCTATAAAGTGACATTACATAATTGATACTTGCCCATATACGTTCTTTCGTTACGACTCTGGCAACGAATACATATGGCCTCTATATTAATGATATTTACTTTTTTTTTTTTTATTCGAAGCAGCAAGTTCAGTATACAGTTGTGTTCAAAATTATTCAACCCCCACTGAATTTGAGTGTTCTGGCCAGTTTGACATTGATTTTGATCATTCAGTCATCTTGCTTACAATTAAATCAAAGAGGCACGTGTAGGTCAGACAAATATAACATCTATCCTATAAAAGGATAAGGTCCGGCGTGTCCGTCGCCAAAAAACGGACTGCGCATGCGCGCAGCCCACAGGGTGCTGTGGCGGTTGGATGCGCGCGCAGCCGGGTGCGTGCGCGCCACCCGCCGCAGCACGCCCAAAGCGTCCTGCGGAGGTTGGCTGCGCGCGCATCCAACCTCCGTAGGACGCTTTGGGCGTGCTGCGGCGGGTGGCGTGCGCGCACCCGGCTGCACGCGCATCCAACCGCCACAGCCTGTTACAGAGGTTGCCACGCGCCTCCCGCCGCAGGACCACCAATGTTGGAAGGGCGCGAAAACGCCACAGAGCACTGAGCCCAGCACCGAGCCCAGAGCCCAGCACCGAGCCCAGCACCGAGCCCAGCACCGAGCACAGAGCCCAGCACCTAGCACCGAGCCCAGCACCTAGCACCGAGCCCAGCACCTGAGCGCAGAGCCCAGCGCCTGAGCGCAGAGCCCAGCGCAGAGCCCAGCACCTGAGCCCAGCGCCTGAGCCCAGAGCCCAGCGCCTGAGCCCAGAGCCCAGCACCTGAGCCCAGCACCTGAGCCCAGAGCCCAGCACCAGAGCCCTGCGCAGAGCCCAGCGCCTGAGCGCAGAGCTGAGCGCAGAGCCCAGCGCCTGAGCCCAGCACCTGAGCCCAGAGCCCAGCACCTGAGCCCAGCGCCTGAGCGCAGAGCCCAGCGCCTGAGCGCAGAGCCCAGCGCCTGAGCACAGAGCCCAGCACCTGAGCGAAGAGCCCAGCACCTGAGCGCAGAGCCCAGCGCCTGAGCCCAGAGCCCAGCGCCTGAGCCCAGTGCCTGAGCGCAGAGCCCAGTGCCTGAGCGCAGAGCCCAGCGCCTGAGCCAGAGCCCAGCGCCTGAGCCCAGAGCCCAGCACCTGAGCCCAGCACCTGAGCCCAGCACCTGAGCCCAGAGCCCAGCACCTGAGCCCAGAGCCCAGCACCTGAGCCCAGCACCTGAGCCCAGAGCAGAGCCCAGTGCAGAGCCAAGCACCTGAGCGCAGAGCCCAGCGCCTGAGCGCAGAGCCCAGTGCCTGAGCGCAGAGCCCAGCACCTGAGCCCAGCGCCTGAGCGCAGAGCCCAGCGCCTGAGCGCAGAGCCCAGCGCCTGAGCCCAGCGCCTGAGTGCAGAGCCCAGCGCCTGAGCGCAGAGCCGAGCGCAGAGCCCAGCGCCTGAGCCCAGAGCCCAGCACCTGAGCGCAGAGCCCAGCACCTGAGCCCAGCACCTGAGCCCAGTGCAGAGCCCAGTGCCTGAGCGCAGAGCCCAGTGCCTGAGCGCAGAGCCAAGCGCCTGAGCCCAGCGCCTGAGCGCAGAGCCCAGCGCCTGAGCGCAGAGTCCAGCGAATGAGCCCAGCACCTGAGCGCAGATCACAGCGCCTGAGCGCAGAGCCCAGCGCCTGAGCGCAGAGCCCAGCGCCTGAGCCCAGTGGCTGAGCGCAGAGCCCAGCGCAGAGCCCAGCGGCTGAGCGCAGAGCCCAGCGCAGAGCCCAGCGCCCGAGCGCAGAGCCCAGCGCCTGAGCCCAGCGCCTGAGCGCAGAGCCCAGCGCCTGAGCACAGAGCCAGCGCCTGAGCGCAGAGCCCAGCGCCTGAGCCCAGCGCCTGAGCCCAGCGCCTGAGCGCAGAGCCCAGCGCCTGAGCGCAGAGCCCAGCGCCTGAGCACAGAGCCCAGCGCCTGAGCGCAGAGCCCAGCACCTGAGCGCAGAGCCCAGCGCCTGAGCCCAGCGCCTGAGCGCAGAGCCCAGCGCCTGAGCGCAGAGCCCAGGGCCTGAGCCCAGCGCCTGAGCGCAGAGCCCAGCGCAGAGCCCAGCGCCCGAGCGCAGAGCCCAGCGCCTGAGCGCAGAGCCCAGCGCCTGAGCCCAGCACCTGAGCCCAGAGCCCAGCGCCTGAGCGCAGAGCCCAGCGCCTGAGCCAGCGCCTGAGCCCAGCACCTGAGCCCAGAGCCCAGCACCTGAGCCCAGAGCCCAGCACCTGAGCCCAGCGCCGAGCCCAGCACCTGAGCCCAGCGCCTGAGCCCAGCGCCTGAGCGCAGAGCCCAGTGCAGAGCCCAGTGCCCGAGTGCAGAGCCCAGTGCCTGAGCGCAGAGCCCAGCGCCTGAGCCCAGCGCCTGAGCCCAGCGCCTGAGCCAGCGCCTGAGCCCAGAGCTCAGCGCCTGAGCACAGAGCCCAGCGCCTGAGCGCAGAGCCCAGCGCCTGAGCCCAGTGCCTGAGCGTAGAGCCCAGCGCCTGAGCGCAGAGCCAGCGCCCGAGCGCAGAGCCCAGTGCCTGAGCCCAGAGCCCAGCGCCTGAGCACAGAGCCCAGCGCCTGAGCCCAGAGCCCAGCACTTGAGCCCAGAGCCAGCACCTGAGCCCAGCGCCTGAGCCCAGCGCCTGAGCGCAGAGACCAGCACCTGAGCCCAGAGCCCAACGCAGAGCCCAGCACCTGAGCCCAGCACCTGAGTGCAGAGCCCAGCACCTGAGCGCAGAGCCCAGCACCTGAGCCCAGAGCCCAGCACCTGAGCCCAGCGCCTGAGCCCAGCGCCTGAGCGCAGAGCCCAGCGCAGAGCCCAGCGCCCGAGCGCAGAGCCCAGCGCCTGAGCGCAGAGCCCAGCACCTGAGCCCAGCGCCTGAGCGCAGAGCCCAGCGCCTGAGCGCAGAGCCCAGCGCCTGAGCCCAGTGCCTGAGCGCAGAGCCCAGCGCCTGAGCGCAGAGCCCAGCGCAGAGCCCAGCGCCTGAGCGCAGAGCCCAGCACCTGAGCCCAGCGCCTGAGCGCAGAGCCCAGCGCCTGAGCCCAGCGCCTGAGCCCAGCGCCTGAGCCCAGAGCCCAGCGCCTGAGCACAGAGCCCAGCGCCTGAGCGCAGAGCCCAGCGCCTGAGCCCAGTGCCTGAGCGCAGAGCCCAGCGCCTGAGTGCAGAGCCCAGCGCCTGAGCCCAGTGCCTGAGCCCAGAGCCCAGCGCTTGAGCACAGAGCCCAGCGCCAGAGCCTAGAGCCCAGCACCTGAGCCCAGAGCCCAGCACTTGAGCCCAGAGCCCAGCACCTGAGCCCAGCGCCTGAGCCCAGCGCCTGAGCGCAGAGCCCAGAGCCCAGCGCAGAGCCCAGCACCTGAGCCCAGCACCTGAGCACAGAGCCCAGCACCTGAGCGCAGAGCCCAGCACCTGAGCCCAGAGCCCAGCACCTGAGCCCAGCGCCGAGCCCAGCACCTGAGCCCAGCGCCTGCGCGCAGAGCCCAGCACCTGCGCGCAGAGCCCAGCGACTGCGCGCAGAGCCCAGCGCCTGAGCCCAGTGCCTGAGCCCAGAGCCCAGCGCCTGAGCACAGAGCCCAGCGCCTGAGCCCAGAGCCCAGCACTTGAGCCCAGAGCCCAGCACCTGAGCCCAGCGCCTGAGCCCAGCGCCTGAGCGCAGAGACCAGCACCTGAGCCCAGAGCCCAGCGCAGAGCCCAGCACCTGAGCCCAGCACCTGAGCGCAGAGCCCAGCACCTGAGCCCAGAGCCCAGCACCTGAGCCCAGCGCCGAGCCCAGCACCTGAGCCCAGCGCCTGAGCCCAGCGCCTGAGCCAGAGCCCAGCCCAGAGCCCAGCGCCTGAGCACAGAGCCCAGCGCCTGAGCGCAGAGCCCAGCGCCTGAGCCCAGTGCCTGAGCGCAGAGCCCAGCGCCTGAGCGCAGAGCCCAGCGCAGAGCCCAGCGCCTGAGTGCAGAGCCCAGCGCCTGAGCCCAGTGCCTGAGCCCAGAGCCCAGCGCCTGAGCACAGAGCCCAGCGCCTGAGCCTAGAGCCCAGCACCTGAGCCCAGAGCCCAGCACTTGAGCCCAGAGCCCAGCACCTGAGCCCAGCGCCTGAGCCCAGCGCCTGAGCGCAGAGACCAGCACCTGAGCCCAGAGCCCAGCGCAGAGCCCAGCACCTGAGCGCAGAGCCCAGCACCTGAGCCCAGAGCCCAGCACCTGAGCCCAGCGCCGAGCCCAGCACCTGAGCCCAGCGCCTGCGCGCAGAGCCCAGCACCTGCGCGCAGAGCCCAGCGACTGCGCGCAGAGCCCAGCGCCTTAGCCCAGCGCCTGAGCCCAGCGCCTGAGCACAGAGCCCAGCGCCTGAGCGCAGAGCCCAGCGCCTGAGCGCAGAGCCCAGCGCAGAGCCCAGCGCCCGAGCGCAGAGCCCAGCGCCTGAGCGCAGAGCCCAGCGCCTGAGCCCAGAGCCCAGCGCCTGAGCGCAGAGCCCAGCGCCTGAGCCCAGAGCCCAGCACTTGAGCCCAGAGCCCAGCACCTGAGGACAGCACCTGAGCCCAGCGCCTGAGCGCAGAGACCAGCACCTGAGCCCAGAGCCCAGCGCAGAGCCCAGCACCTGAGCCCAGCACCTGAGCGCAGAGCCCAGCGCAGAGCCCAGCGCCCGAGCGCAGAGCCCAGCGCCTGAGCGCAGAGCACAGCGCCTGAGCCCAGCGCCTGAGCGCAGAGCCCAGCGCCTGAGCGCAGAGCCCAGCGCCTGAGCCCAGCGCCTGAGCCCAGCGCCTGAGCCCAGAGCCCAGCGCCTGAGCACAGAGCCCAGCGCCTGAGCGCAGAGCCCAGCGCCTGAGCCCAGTGCCTGAGCGCAGAGCCCAGCGCCTGAGCGCAGAGCCCAGCGCAGAGCCCAGCGCCTGAGTGCAGAGCCCAGCGCCTGAGCCCAGTGCCTGAGCCCAGAGCCCAGCGCCTGAGCACAGAGCCCAGCGCCTGAGCCTAGAGCCCAGCACCTGAGCCCAGAGCCCAGCGCCTGAGCCCAGCGCCTGAGCGCAGAGCCCAGCACCTGAGCCCAGAGCCCAGCGCAGAGCCCAGCACCTGAGCCCAGCACCTGAGCGCAGAGCCCAGCACCTGAGCGCAGAGCCCAGCACCTGAGCGCAGAGCCCAGCACCTGAGCCCAGAGCCCAGCACCTGAGCCCAGCGCCGAGCCCAGCACCTGAGCCCAGCGCCTGCGCGCAGAGCCCAGCACCTGCGCGCAGAGCCCAGCGACTGCGCGCAGAGCCCAGCGCCTGAGCCCAGTGCCTGAGCCCAGAGCCCAGCGCCTGAGCACAGAGCCCAGCGCATGAGCCCAGAGCCCAGCACTTGAGCCCAGAGCCCAGCACCTGAGCCCAGCGCCTGAGCCCAGCACCTGAGCGCAGAGACCAGCACCTGAGCCCAGAGCCCAGCGCAGAGCCCAGCACCTGAGCCCAGCACCTGAGCGCAGAGCCCAGCACCTGAGCGCAGAGCCCAGCACCTGAGCGCAGAGCCCAGCACCTGAGCCCAGAGCCCAGCACCTGAGCCCAGCGCCGAGCCCAGCACCTGAGCCCAGCGCCTGAGCCCAGCGCCTGAGCGCAGAGCCCAGCGCAGAGCCCAGCGCCCGAGCGCAGAGCCCAGCACCTGAGCGCAGAGCCCAGCGCCTGAGCCCAGAGCCCAGCGCCTGAGCGCAGAGCCCAGCGCCTGAGCCCAGCGCCTGAGCCCAGCGCCTGAGCCCAGAGCCCAGCGCCTGAGCACAGAGCCCAGCGCCTGAGCGCAGAGCCCAGCGCCTGAGCCCAGTGCCTGAGCGCAGAGCCCAGCGCCTGAGCGCAGAGCCCAGCGCAGAGCCCAGTGCCTGAGTGCAGAGCCCAGCGCCTGAGCCCAGTGCCTGAGCCCAGAGCCCAGCGCCTGAGCACAGAGCCCAGCGCCTGAGCCTAGTGCCCAGCACCTGAGCCCAGAGCCCAGCACTTGAGCCCAGAGCCCAGCACCTGAGCCCAGCGTCTGAGCCCAGCGCCTGAGCGCAGAGACCAGCACCTGAGCCCAGAGCCCAGCGCAGAGCCCAGCACCTGAGCCAGCACCTGAGCGCAGAGCCCAGCACCTGAGCGCAGAGCCCAGCACCTGAGCCAGAGCCCAGCACCTGAGCCCAGCGCCGAGCCCAGCACCTGAGCCCAGCGCCTGCGCGCAGAGCCCAGCACCTGCGCGCAGAGCCCAGCGACTGTGCGCAGAGCCCAGCGCCTTAGCACAGCGCCTGAGCCCAGCGCCTGAGCACAGAGCCCAGCGCCTGAGCGCAGAGCCCAGCGCCTGAGCGCAGAGCCCAGCGCAGAGCCCAGCGCCCGAGCGCAGAGCCCAGCGCCTGAGCGCAGAGCCCAGCGCCTGAGCCCAGAGCCCAGTGCCTGAGCGCAGAGCCCAGCGCCTGAGCCCAGAGCCCAGCACTTGAGCCCAGAGCCCAGCACCTGAGGACAGCACCTGAGCCCAGCGCCTGAGCGCAGAGACCAGCACCCGAGCCCAGAGCCCAGCGCAGAGCCCAGCACCTGAGCCCAGCACCTGAGCCCAGCACCTGAGCACAGAGCCCAGCACCTGAGCCCAGAGCCCAGCACCTGAGCCCAGCGCCGAGCCCAGCACCTGAGCCCAGCGCCTGAGCCCAGCACCTGAGCGCAGAGCCCAGCGCAGAGCCCAGCGCCCGAGCGCAGAGCCCAGCGCCTGAGCGTAGAGCCCAGCGCCTGAGCCCAGCGCCTGAGCCCAGAGCCCAGCGCCTGAGAGCAGAGCCCAGCGCCTGAGCCCAGCGCCTGAGCCCAGCGCCTGAGCCCAGAGCCCAGCGCCTGAGCACAGCGCCCAGCGCCTGAGCGCAGAGCCCAGCGCCTGAGCCCAGTGCCTGAGCGCAGAGCCCAGCGCCTGAGCGCAGAGCCCAGCGCAGAGCCCAGCGCCTAAGTGCAGAGCCCAGCGCCTGAGCCCAGTGCCTGAGCCCAGAGCCCAGCACCTGAGCCCAGCGCCGAGCCCAGCACCTGAGCCCAGCGCCTGCGCGCAGAGCCCAGCACCTGCGCGCAGAGCCCAGCGACTGCTCACAGAGCCCAGCGCCTGAGCGCAGAGCCCAGCGCAGAGCCCAGCGCCCGAGCGCAGAGCCCAGCACCTGAGCGCAAAGCCCAGCGCCTGAGCCCAGCGCCTGAGCCCAGAGCCCAGCGCCTGAGCGCAGAGCCCAGCGCCTGAGCGCAGAGCCCAGCGCCTGAGCCCAGCGCCTGAACGCAGAGCCCAGCACCTGAGCGCAGAGCCCAGCGCAGAGCCCAGCGCCCGAGCGCAGAGCCCAGCGCCTGAGCGCAGAGCCCAGCACCTGAGCCCAGTGCCTGAGCCCAGAGCCCAGCACCTGAGCCCAGAGCCCAGCACTTGAGCCCAGAGCCCAGCACCTGAGCCCAGCGCCTGAGCGCAGAGACCAGCACCTGAGCCCAGAGCCCAGCACCTGAGCCCAGCACCTGAGCGCAGAGCCCAGCACCTGAGCGCAGAGCCCAGCACCGGAGCCCAGAGCCCAGCACCTGAGCCCAGCGCCGAGCCCAGCACCTGAGCCCAGCGCCTGCGCGCAGAGCCCAGCGACTGCGCGCAGAGCCCAGCGCCTGAGCACAGAGCCCAGCGCAGAGCCCAGCACCTGAGCCCAGCGCCTGAGCCCAGCGCCTGAGGCCAGCGCCTGAGCCCAGAGCCCAGCACCTGAGCCCAGAGCCCCGCACCTGAGCCCAGCGCCTGAGCGCAGAGCCCAGCGCCAGAGCCCAGCGCCTGAGCCCAGAGCCCAGCGCCTGAGCCCAGAGCCCAGTGCCTGAGCCCAGAGCCCAGCGCCTGAGCCCAGAGCCCAGCACCTGAGCCCAGAGCCCAGCGCAGAGCTGAGCGCAGAGCCCAGCACCTGAGCCCAGCGCCTGAGCCCAGAGCCCAGCACCTGAGCCCAGAGCCCAGCACCTGAGCCCAGCATCTGAGCGCAGAGCCCAGCACCTGAGCACCTGAGCCCAGCGCCTGAGCACCTGAGCCCAGCGCCTGAGCGCAGAGCCCAGCGCCTGAGCGCAGAGCCCAGCGCCTGAGCGCAGAGCCCAGCGCAGAGCCCAGCACTGAGCAGAGCACAACCCATTAAAGGCACAGAGCCGAGCACAACAGAATAAACGCCACAGAGCCGAGCACAGCACAATAGACTGCACAGAGCCAAGCACAACAGAATAAACGTCACAGAGCCAAGCACAACAGAATAAACGTCACAGAGCCAAGCACAACAGAATAAACGCCACAGAGCCAAGCACAATAAACGCCACAGAGCCGAGCACAGCACAATAGACTGCACAGAGCCAAGCACAATAAACGTCACAGAGCCAAGCACAACAGAATAAACGCCACAGAGCCAAGCACAATAAAAGCCACAGAGCCAAGCACAGCACAATAGACGGCACAGAGCCGAGCACAATAAACGGCACAGCGCTGAGCACAGCATAATAAACGGCACAGAGCCAATCACAGCACAATAAACGCCACAGAGCCGAGCACAGCACAATAGACTGCACAGAGCCAAGTACAACAGAATAAACGCCACAGAGCCAAGCACAATAAAAGCCACAGAGTCAAGCACAGCACAATAGACGGCACAGAGCCGAGCACAATAAACGGCACAGCGCCGAGCACAGCACAATATACGGCACAGAGCACAGCACAATAAACGGCACAGAGCCAATCACAGCACAATAAACGGCGCCGAGCACAGAACCAAGCACAACACAATAAACGGCGCCGAGCACAGAACCAATCACAGCACAATAAACGGCGCCGAGCACAATAGAAAGCAGAGCACAATATACGGCACGGAGCAGAGCACAGAGCAAATGCGCAGAGCCCAGCACAGAGCCGAGCACAACAGAATAAACGCCACAGAGCCGAGCACAGTACAATAGACGGCACAGAGCCGAGCAAAACAGAATAAACGCCACAGAGCCGAGCACAGCCAAACACAGCACAATAAACGGCACCGAGCACAGAACCAAGCACAACACAATGACGTTGCTGTGTTTTCCTTTCCACCAACATTCATACGCACCACTCTTATCAATAGACTGCCCTCTGGGCAGGCTTTACACCTATCTATACCATAAAACAATACGCTCCAGCGTGTCCGTCGCCACATCCAACAGCCGCGGCACGCGCACAGCCGGCGTGCGCAAGGGACAAATCAAATCCTATCCATTGGAGAGGCGCACAGCACGTGCCTGCTCTCCATCTCCTCCGTCCCCAGTCTGCCAGCCATATTACCAGTCTGCCATGCACAATACCAGTCTGCCATGCATAATACCAGTCTGCTTAAATACCAGCCTGCCATGCCATGCATACCACGTGCCATTAAATATACGCATAATGTATACGCTACAAAAAAATGTCCGCCCAAGCCCAACACAATCTAAGGGGCCCCATGAGTTTACAATCTAAGGGGTCCTGTTCCTGTGAGTTTACAATCTAAGAGGGAAGAGGAACCTGCTCTAATATATAAATGCCTTTGTAATGTGCTGTCAGCTGTGCACGCACCCATCAGAGCTGCTCAGTCGGCCCTCCTGTTCCGGATGGGATGGCGAAGGACGCGTTACAAACGTATTTATATAGAGAGATACTTTTGGATAGGACATTGAAAAAAAACTATGTGGACGTGAATTCTGAGCTGGCGACAAAAACAATAGACTGCCCACCGGGCAGGCTTTCCACCTAGTAACATTTATAATGAAATAACCACAAATGTCTTTTCTGTGCTCACATCATTATCAGTTTTATTCAACCACCAAGTGACATTCAATCTTAGTACTTAGTACAACATCCTTTTACAGTTATAACAGCTTTTAAACGTGAAGCACAGCTTGACACAAGTGTCTTGCAGCGATCTACGGGTATCTTCGCCCATTCGTCATGGGCAAAAGCCTCCAGTTCAGTCACATTCTTAGGCTTGCGCACTGCAACTGCTTTCTTTAAGTCCCACCAGAGGTTCTCAATCGGATTTAAGTCAGGTGACTGCGATGGCCACTCCAAAATGTTCCAGCCTTTAATCTGCAACCATGCTCTAGTGGACTTGGAGGTATGCTTGGGATCATTGTCCTGTTGAAAGGTCCACGTCTCCCAAGCCTCAGGTTTGTGACGGACTGCATCACATTGTCATCCAATATCTCCTGGTACTGAAGAGAATTCATGGTACCTTGCACGCGCTGAAGCTTCCCTGTACCTGCAGAAGCAAAACAGCCCCAAAGCATGATTGACCCCCCCGCCATGCTTCACAGTAGGCAAGGTGTTCTTTTCTTCATAGGCCTTGTTCTTCCTCCTCCAAACATAGCGTTGATCCATGGGCCCAAACAGTTCTAATTTTGTTTCATCAGTCCACATAACACTATCCCAAAACTTCTGTGGTTTGTCCACATGACTTTTGGCATACTGCAGTCGACTCTTCTTATTCTTTGGAGACAGCAAGGGGGTGCGCCAGAGAGTTCTGGCATGGAGGCCTTCATTACGCAGTGTGCGCCGTATTGTCTGAGCTGAAACTTCAGTACCCACATCTGACAATATCTTTTCTCAGTTCCTCAGCAGTCACACTTGGACTTTTCTCCACTCTACGCTTCAGGTAGCGCACAGCAGTCAAAGTCAGCATCTTCTTTCTGCCACAACCAGGTAGCGTTTCAACAGTGCCCTTTGCCTTGAATTTGCGAATGATGCTTCCTATGGTCTCTCTTGGTATGTTTAACATCTTTGCACTCTTCTTATAGACATTGCCCTTCCTGTGAAGAGTAATCACCTCTTCTCTTGTCTTCCTGGAGCATTCTCTTGACTTCACCATGTTTGTAACCACACCAGTAAATGTCTAGAAGGAGCTGAGTATCACAGTCATTTTAAAGCTGCCCAATTGGTGCTTATTATGCTTTATTGCTGCTCCGTGACATCCACAGGTGTTTTCAATACCTGATTGAAACCACTTGAATGAACCTCTGTTCTTCAGAGTGGTAGTCTTTAAGGGGTTGAATAATTGTGTCAATGAAGAATTCACAAAAGAAACATTTACTACTGTATTACAAAACCAATTGATGTCATTTTAGTTGCATATGGTTCTTTAAAAAGTCCTTGTAGGATTTCATTCTGAATACAATTACAAATGTACACTAAATTCCCTAAAACCCTTTACAGCATTGAGGGTTGAATAATTTTGAACACAACTGTACATGAAAATTCAATCAGCATATTGACAACTTCGAGGTCGAAAAACGTGCTTAGCATATAAAACATAGGTTTCTAGCGGAAATACGAGCTCTCCACCTCAACTCTCCAACGCGAAATCCGGTACTTCCAACCGGCAATATCAGTTGCTTAGGACGCTGATCCAGGAGCTGAGAGGGAGATGAGGAAGTGTGTAAAGGATAGTGGGCGAACAGAGAGAGAAGCCTGGGAATCGAAGGGAAGAGTAGGCAAGGAAAAGTAAGTAGGGGGGGAGGGAGAGGGTGGGGTAGACAAAAGAGGAATGGTAATACGTTGGGAGAGTAATGAAGAAGTAAGTTTTCCAGCAAACTCGCGGCTCAAGAGGACCCAAATACATAATGGCTGGGAGGTGGGGAAGGGGGTTTTACAATGGGAGTCAGGGACTTGTTTAATAGTCTCCAGATTCAGTAAAAAAGAAGAGGGTGGGAGATAGGAACGTTCTACATATTTGTTTACACCCTCCGTCAGACTAGGGAGGAAGAGGAGGCGCTAGGCAAGGGTACGGGAAAACAATGCTGTTTGTAGTGTAAAGGAAGGGAGAAGGGAAGGGGGAGAAAAGAAAGGAAAAAAAAGGGGGGGGGAGGTGTGGGGTAGATGGACATAGCTGTGAAAGAGAGGACAGGTGTCATAAGGCTTTGCGGATAACTAAGCTTGCTGTGGGATGTCGGCCCAGCAGGGGCGTGGTGGCCCCAGACAAAGCGGATCAAGTCAAGTGGGTGGGCAGCGGAGGGTTCTGACCCAGCCACCAGCTGTGTTGCTGGAACACATCCACGTACCCATCTCACAGTAAGCGGGCCCGGCATGCGACTGAGGTCACGTAAGAGTTCCAGTAAAACCATTTGTGGAGGTGATCTCCGGTTTTATCCCGTACTCTGGACATCAAGTCCTCCAAGGTCTGCACCTCCTCCATACAGGTCAGCCAGTTTCTGTTTGAGGGCTTCGTTGCCTGTCCCCAGGCACGTGCGACAAGAAGCTTTGCTGTCATGAGCATCGGAAGGGCCACGGATTTCCTAAGCGAGGCCACGGAGCATGGCGTGTGTGTGAGGAGAAACGCGCCAGGGGCGAGTGGTAGGTCCAGGTCCGTAACCTCTGTCAGGGTATCTCTTATCATTTGCCAGAAGGGAGACATTTTCGGGCACTCCCACCAGATGTGGAGATAGGAGCCCGTCGGGGCATTGCATCTCCAGCAGTTCGGGGTGTGGCAGATCCCTATGCGAAAAAGTAACGCCGGAGTGCAATACCACATCGTGAGGACCTTGTATGAGTTAGATTGTAATCTCGTCTGAGGTGAGCCTCGGTGGGCGAGTTCATAAGTATCTTTCCATTGAGCCTCTGAGCTGCTTGTCAAGTACCTGGTCCCAGGCATGTTCAAAGGATGGTGGCGAGTCTCCCAGAGCGGTCTGTAGAATATGGTATATCTCAGAGATTCTGTGGCTAGCTCTTCAAAGGCCGTACGGGGTCGTATCAGCCTATGTCGGGCTGGTAGTGAGAGCAGGTAGTGTGTTATTTGGATGAAATTAAAGCGCTCCATAGGAGTCGGGGGGGCATCCCTCGGTCGTCTCTCCCAGGGAGGGCTCGGATCTGATCCAGACAGGAATTGGAATGCTCTTGGCCCGTGGGTAACGTCCAGTCTATGCCTGAGTCGAGGAAGTACTCCTGCCAGGAAGTCTGGGTTATCCTCCAATGGGAGCAGCAGAGACGGGTAAGAGGACAAGGAACAACGTCTCATCGTCGAGCGCCAGACACGTAAGGTGGCGCCCACGAATGGGTGTTTGAGAGTCTGTGCGGATCGTCGCTTCGAATCCATCCACGGCAAGACTCTCGTCAAATGAGGGGTTGCACCCCGTTCGAGGTCCTGCCATAGAGCTCCCCTGCCCCCTCCCGTCCACTCCACTATCCGGAGGAGGTGCGCAGCCTGGTAGTAGAGGCGAAGATCGGGGACTGCCGGTCCACCTTCCTTTATGGGGCGTGACATTGTATGAAAGCTGATCCGGGGGCGCGAGTTATTCCACACGAAACTGGAGCAATCTGACTGGGCCATTGTGAAAAAAGTGGGGGAAATGTATATGGGAAGTGTCTGGAAAAGGTATAGAAGTCTCGGTAGCACTTTCATTTTCAATATGCTGATCTTTCCAAACCAGGAGACCCTCAACCGCTTCCATTCTGCAAGGTCACGTCTGAGTGCAGCCCAGAGTGGGACAAAGTTCTCCCGGTATAAGTCCTGCGGTAGTATCGTGATCCAGAGACCCAGATATCTGATTTTGGAAGCACACCAAACAAATGGGTGTGCACGACACAGGGACCACTCCGCAACTCCCCTGACGGACAGGTTCAGAACCTCCGATTCCTCCATGTTTAATTTCAGATTAGATAGAGCACCATACCTCTGGAATTCCCCGACTATTTCCGGAAGGGACATCAAAGGGTTAGTGACATAGGAAATCAGGTCATCAGCATACGCCGAGACCTTGTGCGTTTCACATGTCTCTTTGAGACCAGAGATTTTCATATTGAGACGTTCCAACAGGGGCTCCAGGGAGAGGGGAAAGCGGGCAGCCCTGCCTTGTTCCATTCCGGATCTGAAAAGGATCCGAAAGGACACCATTAACCCTGACTCGTGCGTTTGGAGCCCGATACAGAGCTGGATTAGTGGATGAATTCAGGAGGTAAGTTCATGGCGCGTAGTGTGGAAAAGAGAAAGCCAGGAGACCCTGTCGAACGCCTTTTCGGCATCTGTGGACAGGAGGAGTGTAGGAGTCTCCGAGTGGTGTGCTAAGTGAAGTACATTTAAGGTCCGAATTGTTCCATCTCTGGCCTCTCGCCCTGGGACAAACCCCACCTGATCTTTTCTCACTAACAGGGGGACTAAAGGGTGAAGACGAGTAGCTAAGATCGTGGCGAACAATTTAAGGTCGCTGTTAAGCAACGAAATCTGCCTATAGCTGGCACAGGAGAGGGAGTCCTTACCCTCCTTAGGGATCACCACTATTGTCGCAGATAGGGAGTGCTGATGGAATTCCTGGTCAGTAAGCAGTGCGTTAAAGACCCATACCAGGTGCGGTATCAGAGTGGTCCCAAATCTCTTATAGTAAGCAGTCGAGAACCCGTCCGGTCCCGGCGCCTTACCAGGCTTCTGGCGTTTGAGAGCTACAGAGACCTTTTCTGCAGTCACCAGCGAGCTTAGCGGGGTGCTTTGCTCCGCCGTGAGGCGATAAGGTATCCGTGTAGTCAGGAAGTGGTCAATGTGTTCCGATGATGGTGGTCCAGCGTCCTCAACTGTGTGGTACAATTCGGAATAATAGTCTCGGAAGGTTTGTGCTATCTTGTTTGGGTCCGGTGTTGTCGTGCCTTCATGAGTGCGAATCACTGGTACGTACGTCCTACGTCGTTGTTGTTTTAGGAGGCGGGCCAGTAAGCGACCCGGCTTGTCCTCATGTAGGGCGAAATAACATTTTGAGTGTATGATAGCCCTTTGTAGGTGGGGGTTGAGAGCGTTATTAAGCCGGGTACGGGCATGTAAAAGCTCAACGTACTTGGTTTCAAGACCTGAGGCTTGGTGAGCATGTTCCAGTCGTCGGATTTCAGAGTAGAGTGCCTCTAGTTCCTTCCGTCGTTCCCTTTTCTTCCGGGAGGCTAGGGAGATCAGCAGACCTCTCACCACCGCTTGTGCGACTCCCAAATAGTGGGGAGAGGGACGTCTGATTGTTCATGGTCTGAAAAGAATGAGGTCAGTGTATCTCCAACCTCTGTGACCAACTCAGGGTCGGTAAACAGAGACTGATTGAGCTGCCACATAGCATCCCTAGGTCGTAGAAGGGGGGAAGACAAGGAGACAACCAGTGGCGCGTGGTCCGACCATGTAGTCGCCTGAATCGTCGAGTCTCGGACCAGTGGTAGGACGTATTGAGGAACAAAAAAATAGTCCAGTCTGGAGTATGTGTGGTGAACGGGTGAGAAGTACGTATAGTCATGAGTAGTAGGATTAAGAGCGCTCCATACATCTACCAAGCGTAGGTTTCGCAGAGAGCGATGAATCCCATTAAGGATCCTGTGGGGTGTACGATGACTGGTGGAGGAAGAATCTTCGCACTGGACCAGGGGCAGATTGAAATCCCCACCGAGGATCAAGGTACCCTCAGCAAAAGACTCCAAGGTACGCAACCGTTTGGCCAGGTACTGGTGTTGTTTAGTGTTGGGTAGGTAAAAATTAGCAAACGTATATACTTTGTTTCCAACCGTGCCTTTCACGAACACACATCTCCCGTCTCCGGTGCATAAGTCTCAAGATGTACAAATGGAACTGAAGCAGCAAACAGAATTGTCGTACCTTTTGATTTGGACTCAGGGGTATGGTCAAAGAACCCTGTCGGGAATCGGCGATCCCGTAGTGAGGGTGGGGCAGCCGAGCAGAAGTGAGTCTCTTGCACGAAGGCAATCGACGCCCGGAGGGATGCCAGGTCGCGGAGGAGACAACGTCTCTTTTCCGGCTTATTGAGGCCACGGACGTTCTAACTCACCATCCTCAAATCCACCGGCACTAGGGCCGCCGCACCCACCCCAGAACTCGACATTGCTCCTAGAGGGCCTGTAGATGGTGTGGCAGTGGGGTATTGTGGAAGGCAGGGAGGAGCAGAGGTAGAGTGAGGGGCAGGAGAAAAGAGGGACAGGGGAGAGAGGAAAGAGAGAAGGAAGGGGAGCAAAAAAAAAAAAGAAAGCGGAGGGGGATATATTGAGGTGGTGATAGGGTAAGTAACTCATCACGAAGTACGAGGGAGGTACAGCAAACAAGTTCTCTCAGGGGAGGGTAGGAGAGAAATAGTGTGTCTGAGCGAAACTCGGACTATCCAGGAGGGGGATACGACGTCGATCAGGAAAGATGAGAGTCCCAGAACCTCTGAAATTGAGGGGGGGGACTGTCGAACTTCCCGGATTGAAAATGGCGTCGACCCCGTGGGGACGTGTGGGGTACCAACTTGGACCAGATAGAGTCGCTAGCTTACTTCTTATTAGGTATTAGAACCAGACAAAAGAGGTAATAGAATAAAAAACAGTAACATGAACAACAGCTCTCTTTAACCATTCTCCTCCGACAGGAGTCGTGGTATAAACAGCACTACAGTAATTAAACGTAACAGAATACTTTAGCTTAATGAAGCAGAGCAATAAACCACTACCAGCCCCTCGCACTCCAAAATCACTGCCCCCCAGTCCCATCCCCCTGTGCACCCCCACAAACACCTGAAACCCACCCACCCAACCCCCCCGCAAGTAACAGCAAACACGTTGTGTAGTCCGGGCACCTCCCTCTCATATAGGTCGAAACGAGCGGCTAGGTAGAGAACATAGCCGTGAGTCCCACGGCCGGTGTGACCTCCGAGTAAGCAGAGCGAAGAGTACCATAGGCAATGTAAATCTGCTAAAAGTTAGCTATCCCCCCACACTCCACCCCCTATGGCCGGGGGGACAGAAGCCATCTGTGGCCGGGGACCACAGGCCAAGCGGGCAGGGACAGGAGACCGGGGAAAATCCCTGCGGGGACACTGCAGAGAGGTGGGGCGGGGGGGGGGGCGTCCGCGGCAAGCGGGTGTCGCACTGGGCATCCGTCACGTCTCAATCAGAACTGTGAGCCCAAGGAAATTCCTGTGTCCCGTAGGTCAGTACCTGGCCAGTCTAAGGAGATAATGTACAAGGTGGAAACAGTGACAACTCAGACAAGCACTGCGGGGTGTGCCAACCAATGTCCACCTGTGTCATGAGCGTTAAGCTGGGTGAGCCTCCGCATCCCACCTGCGCCTCTCAATAATCCTAGTTAGCATATCCAGGCACATATGACGGGGAATTGAAGGCAAACTCCCCCTCGATCACGCTGCCATCCCCCCCCCTCTCCACCTGGGCTAGTAGCGGTCAATCCGTCCTCTGGTGCCACGGCGAGGCCCCAAGAGTGGTCAATATAGGCCCTTTTACCGGGGAGAGTGAGCATCGCCAAGCAACTCATCACATAAAATGGCACACTCGCGTGTCTCCTTGGGGGCAGTGTAAAAAGGCAAACAGTTAATAAGGTCCAGATCGAGACCGGCTATGCTTAAAAAACGTGGGGGCCTAGCAGGAGGGGGTACAAATAATGTTCACCTGAGTCAGCGGTGCCAGGGAGATGAGGCCTCCGAATCCACTAACGACACCCACCATCCCGGATGATCAGGAGCCTCATTACTGGGATCATTAGGTCGTAATTGTTCACTACTTTTCCTCACGCCTTGGAAGCACATGAGGGGGAGAGGACCACCCAGGCGAGGGGCTCGTCCGCCTCCAGAGGAGCGGGCTCTGGAGAGAAGTGACCAAGCGAAATGGGCAGAGCGGAGCAGTGTGGTAGGACTGTAGAAGAAGCTAGTAGCAGGAGTTGCGTCACGGGTGTCCAGCGTCCAGCTGGTCCGGGTCCTCCCGGTCTCGGACATCCCTGGCTCGTCGGCACCATGGTGGTCTTTGAGGGCGGGACTGGCCTCCCGCAGGTCGCCCGTCTCCTCGTTTCCAATCCACAATTTCCAGCGGGGGTAGATTCATGGCTTCCATAAAGGGGGCAACATCTCCAAAACAGTTAATGGCGTGTGTGACCCCGTTCAACCGCATGACTAAGGCGAACGGGAATCACCACCTGTAAGGGACATTCTTCTGCCTGAGTGACCAGACGCAGGTGTCTGCGCGTGGCCAAAGTGAACGGGGTCAAGTCATGATAAATTTCCAAGATCTGCCCCTCAAATTCCCACGAACGTGAAGTGCGTGCCCATTGCATTATTTTGTCTTTCAGCTTGTATGAAGTGAAGCAGCACACTACATCCCGGGGGGTTCACCTTCCGGGGGACGGGGTCTCAGAGCTCTGTGCACTCTTTGGAAGTCAAGCGTCAGGTGGAGATCTCGGCCTAACACCCCATTAAAGAAACGCCGGAGTACCTCCTCCAGTGGTTCCGGGGGGTCCATCTCCGAGAGACCTTGAAGCCGTAGGTTGCATCGCCGTCCTCTGTTGTCGAGGTCATCGACTAACCTCCACAACCCAGAAACAGCTGGGGTGTCTTCAGGCATAGGGACGGCCTGTTGGGCTGCGGCCTGTTCAAGTTGGGACATGCGGTCAGTGAGTGCTGTCACGTCCCCCCCTCACCTCCTCCATGTCACGCCGGAACGAGTTGTGGATATTCGACAGCATGTCCGCCAGGTCAGCCTTTGGTCGGCATCCCCGCAAGCAAGGATTCCAGCTGGAGTTCTAGTCTGGTGATAGCTGCGGTCGGGTCCATAGCACCCATTGGGGCCGGAGTGCCCACCATTTTAGGAGCCGTGGAGGGGGACGGGGAACCTGGCACGGGAAGCAGGTAAGTGTCCAGAGAGCGAGCAACCGCCCTTTGGGGTCTGGCTGGAGTCCTAGGGTTGCTGTGCATTCGTTTGCCGCGGACCATAGTAGTGTTGGAGCAGAAATAAGCTTTTTGTCGGAGGATAAGGATGAGAGCTTTCAAAGTGCGGCCATCTTGGTCAGCGGTCCGGACACGCCCCCACCATAGTTACCATGTATTAAAATATATTTAAAAACTTTTAAAAAAAATTATTACCAAAATATTTTAAAGGAAATGGATCAATTCAAAGTCTTTATTTAGACCACTAGGGGCCATGTGAGTGTGATACCTACTCATATCTACTTCCAGTACACTTTAACGGTGTTGCACTAGGGGAGTGCTTTGGTATCATTTGTTATGCACTGCAGGGGAAATTCGATTGAAGACTACAAGTATATCGGAGGTTTATGGGCACCTTAATACAACTGAAGACCCATACACGCGATTCATCCTAGAGCGTAGGTCAGGCTCAGAAATATGTGAGTTGGACAACGGTTTCTTATTCCCTCTTCACATTTGAATCTACATATTGCGCTATTTGTGTTTTTTTTCCTCTTTTGTAGAGACGTTTATACACTGAAAAGAGTGGATTCTGGGAGGATTTAGAAGAAACACAGATGGACATGTTTAGTGCTTAATCATATATACCAGTTTTTAACTGGCGCTCCGTTGATTGCCTGTTTTGTATATTCTCAGGTTTTTAGAGGAACCTCCATATACGACGTGTAGCGTATATGATTAGCCATTATTCCTGAGGGCGCTTCACTGTTTTCTTTTTTGACTTGCGGTCTTTGACTATCTACAAGAGGGACAACCCACTCTTCATATGATACCGGAGTTGAATCTGCTTCTCATTTTTTCCGAATGATTTAACTGTGCACAGATTAATTTTCTTAAATCTTTGAAAGCAGGCTTCAGCCTCACGCGTCCCCTTACACCTTTTGAGAATTTTTTTAGATTGGGACTTCCACTGTCTAGGAGCATCTCGACCCTCTACAATATGCTGTTAACCTCTACTACAGATCCCTCCACCTTTTCAGGATAAATGGCAAACGCTTCTGGAAACGTCAAATGGAGACGATGCCTGGACCATGACCTATACCCTAACGCACAAAAGTTCCTCGGCTTTGAGATGTGCTGAGAATGCATATAAGGTCCTTTCTCTCTGGTACTGGACTCCAGACTGTAACGTTGGGGGCTTCCAGCCCTACCTGTGTGCTTGAGGACAGCAAGTCTGATGCTGCTCGCTGACCACTGCCTGGTTTAAATGGAGACAGGCAGGGAGGTGATTGCATGAGGTGTGGCTTGAGTGGGGGGCGTGGTCTGGTAAAGGTCTTTAAAAACCCTCAGTATAGTTTCAGAAGTTGCCAGATCGTGGTTATCCATACCTGAGCTCCTTGTACCTGACTGCTCTATTGATTTAACCTGTTATTGACCTCTGCTTGTGTTCTGACCATTCTGCCTTCTGTTGCCCTAGACTATTTACTTGTACTACGCTACCGCTCTGATACCGACCCGGCTATTCCATTTGACCATTCTGAACTCTGTATTCCTGATTCTGGCTCGGCTGACTCCTCTCCGTATTGTTAACCCTTTTCTGTCTAGCTAGTTTACCTGGCCAATTCTAAGGACCAGACAGATAGGGATCATTCACAGCTACACTGTTGGTAGCTTCTGGGTTTTGTGGAGTGTTGGGGGTTAAGTACTGCGTGGTGGGATCCGGGAACCGTGACACAGACCGGATACACCGAATGCTACCTCAGAAAGTCCCCACTTGCTGGAGATGTTTGTCGACGAGGGGATATGTATCACCATGTTTGGTGGGAATGTACCCTACTTATTCCCTTCTGTAGTCCATATTTCTGGACTACAGGTTAAATTTACACCAGTTACTTATCTCCTTTTGCAGTTCCAAGCTCCGATTTCAGCCATGTGCAGATCGGTGGCGATGAGACTTATTATTGCAGCTAAACTTCTGATTCCTTTGTTTTGGGGATCGACTACGATCCCGTCCCGACGATCTTGGATTGAGAAAATTTAATCTTTACGCGCAGTGGACCGTCTGGTGGCGTTAGAGATCTAATTGCAGAGTTCACACAATTATGGTTTTACTGGGATGAGTATGTCTCTAGCGGACTGAGACTTCCACCACCTCTCACTACTGAGTAGACATACGAATTACCATCATGCTCATGAGAAAGTGGAAACTGATGCGTTTGAGCTGGGGCCGGTCTCCTCTGTACCCCGTGGCCGGTCTTGGTTCAGGATACCATCTTATCTCCCTTCCTCCCCCCTCCTTTTTTCTCCCCTCCTCCTCTCTCCATCTCTCCCCTCTCCTCTTCTCTTCCTCTCTTTTCTGTCCTTCTTTCTACGCGCTTTGCACATATTCTGTATTTCGCACTCTTTATATGTCTTCTGACATTTTTATTTGAGATTGATGTGTACTTATGTGCAGTCGCATTCAGGATACCACATTTTATACTGCTGAAAGGTTAGGACTGACTACTACGCAACATTTATCTGATTTAAATGTCTTTCTCACCGACCAGTATGCTTTTATCCTGTGAAGTGTAATTTGCTTTCTGTTTTTGTATCACATCATTTGTAATTCC